>CM046858.1:53236544-53836544 GCA_025617745.1 Heliocidaris erythrogramma
GTTTTATCCATGTCGATTTGCTTGAGACTTTTAATGTTTAAAGTATATTTTCTCTGATGGCTCATGTGTGAAACAATATCGTCATTTCCAGGGATGCTGTTGTTGTTGAACAGCCATCTGACTCTTGATCCTTGTACTACGCTGAAGTTGCTGCTGTTGATGGTACACATTAAAAGAGCATCCCATACATCCAAACCCACTAAACTGGCATTAAGTAGTTGAAGTGTTAAATTCATGGTGAAATTTGATTCTACATCTCTTTCTTCGTGACTGAAGTATGGAAGGATCTTGAACATCGATTCCACCGTGGATGATCCAATAGAATTTGTGGCAAAACATGCAATGGTAACAGAACAGTCCCCATCATGTAAACAAGTGTTATTTGGAGACAAAGAAACATTTAGGATATCATTTGAATTCTGTCCAAACTCACATCCTTGTAATATATGGGATGGTACACATGACCATGAAAAGTTGGTTACTGTAGGGTATGCATCACCTTTGCAAATCATTTGATGTTTATAAGGTTGATCAGGTTGTAGGATTAAACTTGCTGGAGTAAGCGTGAGATGAGGTTTGTGAAGTATGATGAAAGGGCCGATCTGAACCGAAAGCTTACGATCAGGAAATGCTGCGGGACTTGTGACGTCACAAAATATTGACCGGTTGTGTAAAGTGTGCACCATCTCCAGATTTTGTTGTAGAACCTTGTGACTACCATTTAAGTAACTAGCCACCAGTGTTGCATCAACATCTTCATCTAATTTCCAAGTGAGATGAACTTCAGGGTTTCCCTTTGGAACCTGGCATCCTATCTTCAAGTTTTGTCCCTCTTCCATTACCTCCGGATATTGAGGCTCACAGAGTAGCTCATCCTCGCGTGGGAAGTACAGCACATTGAGATTAGCAGCATCAGAATAACATGTCTTGGAGATGTAGTTGGAGTCTAGAATGAAAGCAACACATTGCTGAACCTGACCTTTCCTCCCAACTCTGAAGACCGTCAAGTTGGAAGTCATTCTGCGAGTCTCTGGGTCGTAAAAATCTGATATAACACTGAAATACTTTAAAGGATTGACTTTCCATATCAGTGTGTCTGTTATGTTGTCAAAGTTAGAAATAGTGCAGGTGAAAATAGCATCCCGACCTTCATTGACTGCGATGCTTCGTGGGTTGGTTTCAAATACTGCATTGTTGCATTTTGAAGTTGCTTCATAATGGCAAAAGCATGAAAGAAAATAAAATGCAAGAAAGTAATATTTAAGAAAGTTCAATCTCTTATACATGAAGGCCATGATTCATAAGAATATTCACCACCTAAGCTGTTAACAGGTAGAATAATTTTTGGTTGAAAGATGGTCTCTGTAGCGCCCCTGCCTTTATCAAACACCAGATAATTGTATTGTTTGATTGATTTAGTTTCAACTACAGTATAGCATCCACTTACTTTGTTTCAACTGGTATCTATTGTACAAGAATCAAACCCTGGGAGAATTTGTATAGTGTAGAAACCATACTTACTATTTCTTTATAATATGCTGTTGGAAATGGATGTATGTGGTAATCTCTGTTTCAATTCATTGCTCTGATGTTTTGTCTACCATTGTCAGACATATTATATAGTTAAGTGCAGATTGCTGTATTTCAAAGTGTGCTTGTAATTGGTTTAGATTTATCCCATAATCCCATGAAACTCCTAGAATATGTGTTTTTGTTGTCTTTCTAAGTTGGCTCTTGCGAAACTTAATGGCGCAGAAAGACAAGGGAAAGATGCAAGGAGGAAAATTGCTAGTTTTATCTGTGCGTCTAAAATTAGAATCAATCAGACATATCTGAAATAAAAGTTTTCATTTAATTTTGCTTAAAAAATATTCAAAGAGGTAAATACTAATCTACATCCTAATATTTTAGTTCTGCCTCAATAGAATAAAATTATGATTTTGAAAATTTTGTCATATGCGTTTTTCCCACATTTTTACGCACCACCACGTTTCCCTAAGCTAGTATCTAACCTTTGTTTTCACTGTTTTGATATGGGGCTCAATTGCCCTTTTGGCTCCAAGTTGTCATGCTAGAACCCCATAAAGAACTTGGCTAAAAGCCACTAAAATATAATAATTTACTGCAATAAATCATATATACCTACCTATTATGCCTGTAGTCTTGACTACGGGACCCCTTCGAGAATTATCACACATGTGTCACAATATTGTGCGCACCCCCCGTAATCCTATTGTCCCCTTCGCCACTCACGCGCGTCAATACGCTACGGCCATCTTCCTCTTTCTTGCTCGCCCCCGACGAGTTAGGACGTATAGTCACAGCGCTCCTGAAATCAGGTCGTATAGTATCTTTTTGGTGCGCTTTTTCACATAGTTAAAGCACTTTTAGGTACCTATATTCGTTTAGATTATAGTACTTTGTGTTTTATTAGTCACTCTTGCCGATTGCAAGGGATTTTTTGATTCCCTTTCTTGGCATTTATTTTTCTCTTTCACGGTCAGCCCCACGTAGATATTTCCGTGTTTGCGGGTGTTTCCGTTTGTCACCGAGCCTTCGGGTTCGGCGTTTATTCTTACGGTTTTTTAGGCTGTGAAAATTTCTTTAGTGCGTATCTCCCAAATAATTTTACCCTTATTTACTGCATTCAGTTGAAGTATTTCTTAATTTGAAAAAGTATACTTTATTGTCTGTTTTATTGCAGTGGTATGGATTCGGAAGAAGAAGCAGCTAGGTCAAGGAGACCTGCTTCTTCCGAAGAGTCGTCTAGCAAGACGACTCGGCCTTCCAGAACTCCCCCGAGTACTGCGGTACACGGGGGAGGGAGGAGGGCTAAGGGTAAGTTGCCTAGTGGTGTTTCCTTGCAGAGTTTGCCAGTCTCGGAGCTTGCGGCTTCGGGACGGGTGGCGTTAACTGAATCGGGATTGTCAACTCCGAAGCCCGTGGTTTCGGGGTGGGTGGCGTCAGATTCTAGTGGTTTGGATATCTCGAATCCAATCCCCCGGTCGCTGAGACCAGAGGGGGGGGCTGTTGTTTCCCGTACGGTAGCGTTCACTCGCTCTGATCCGTTAGGGGAGACGCGCCCCACTACTGCAGGGCAGCCCACGGGCTTAGTCCATGTTGGTCTGGGTTCTCAAACCCTAGCCCCCGGCAAACGCCATATGGGGGAACGAGTACTTCCTGGGCTGTCTACATTGCCAGCTAATGGGAATGCTCGAGCTAACAATTATGGACGCTCTTCGGAGCAACAGGTGTTTTCACCTGAGTGCGTGACTACTTGTGCTCCCCTATTGCTGCTTTCGAGCGGTCCAATAGCGGGTTCACACGCCTTTAGTAGTCATCGGGCACATACCGAGTCATCTCGGTCTGCCCACGCACTGGGAGCTTTTAGCTCCCAACCCAAGGCTACTGCATCTTCTTGCTTAGCCAATATGGGTGATTTGGGCGATTCTCTAGGCTTACGCCATGAGCGCTCCAATCCCTTTATGGGAAGTGAACGCCCCTCCGCGGAGGGATCGGTTTGTGTTTCCGAAGAGGCTTCGGGGACCCGAACGAATCCGATTAAGCGTTCTAAGAAAAGGGTTTCGGCTACGACTTTTGTCGAGCCAGCCAAGAAAAAGGCCAAGAAGAAGGCAAAAAGTGGCAAGGCTTTGCCGGCCTCTTGCCCGTCTGACCTGGCTAACCCAGCTAGCTCCTCTCAAGCTGACATGTTCAGTATGATGCGGGCTTTTGCTCAGAATCAGGGTTGGTCCTTTGTACCGGCTACTTCAACCCTGACTTCTGTCCCTATTCAGGGATCTCGCCTTGAGTCTAATCAACCTTTTGTGATTGATTCCTCTTTGTCTGAGTCGGATTCGCATGTGCCTCCTATTCCCGCGGCCCTCGGGGCTCCGCCGGGCGAGGAGACTTTTGTTGAACCATGCGGGGCTCTGCCTGCGGAGGCCTTTGTTAGTGCTCCTTTGTCTCATTCCACTCGGGTGGAACCAGATTCGGATGTGGCTTCTCAAGCTTCGGTTCCCGAATCGCTTGGGCAGGCGGAGTCTCAATCGCTTGCTCTTCGCGGGGTAGAAGCGATTGCTTTGTTGTCCAAATATCTCCCTGAATTTCAGTCAACCCGCGCGCAGGGTTCGACTTCGCGTTGGAAATTTAAGCAGCAGGATTCCTCTGAGGGTATCGCTCTTGAGGAGGTTTTCAAGCTGGAGTATGACCGCATTGAGGCCGCGCTGTTGATTAAGCGCTCTAATGCGGTCAAGGGTAAGGCCTTTGCCTTTTGTTCTCAGGACCAAGACAGCTTTTTTAAGGCTAAGACTCTGTCTCCTGAGATTTTGGAGGTTGGTCGTCGCTTACGGGCGACTAATCCGCTTACCTCCGCCGCTTTCAAGGCGGAGGATAAGATCTGGTCTAATATTGAAAACCAGGTTAGGTCGGGGATGCGTTTGTCGGCGTTTCAAGGGTTTCTCTCCGACCTTAGGTCCAGGGCGGAGGAGTTGAATGTTACCGATGGTGACAAGCTGATTATTGACGACCTGTTGCATACTCTTTTTTGTCTGCAGTGGTCGCAGCTTTCCACCGCAGCTGCTTCGGCTACGTTCCGTCGCAGGACCTCGGCTCTCTCGGCACTGGGTGTTAGAGAGTCGGGCATTGCTCAACTTCTCCGAGATGTTCCGTCTCGGGGTCCTTCGCTTTTTGGTGGTAAATTCGCTACGGTTTTTCAGAGAGAGATCGATGCGCGTAAGCAGATCTCGGATATGACTAAGCAGTTTCACACTAGCTCTAAGCCAACGCGGGCCCCTGTTCAGCGTAGACCTGCTGGTCCCGTTTCGGGTCAACGCAGTCGCGTGTCTAGGGTCCCGCCTCCTGAGCCACAGCCAGCTCCTTCTCGTGGGAGAGGGAGTCGTGGCAGGGGCATTTCGAGAGGTACTCGTGGTAAGGCGATGGCTTCGCAGAAGGCCAAGCCTGGGTTTTGATGTTTTTCCCCGAGCGCTTGTTCAACCGAATGTGGTAGGTGGCCGTCTTCACGCGTTTCTCCCCGCTTGGGAGGCCATCTCCGGGGGGCGTGTGTTCTCTCCGTCGTGCGAGACGGATTCTTCATAGATCTTTGCGCTTCGCTCCCCGGAGGGGCTATAAGAATTCGGTCACCTCCCATGTCTGCCCTGTCTCGATCTCATGCTTCAAAGGAGATCGAGTCTCTTCTGGAAAAGAGGGCTATAGAAAGGGTAAGAGACAGGCCGTCTCTTTCCCTTTCTCCAATATTTGTTATTCCCAAGCGCTCGGGAAAACTTCGTTTGATACTGAACCTAAAAAGGATAAACAAATTTATTCCTCCGGTTCATTTTCGGATGGAGACTCTTGCCTCCATTCTTCCGTTGATCAAAAGGGAAGACTACGCGGTCTCGATAGATCTCAAGGACGCGTACTTTCACATTCCCATTCATCGCGCATCTCGCGATCTTCTGGGGTTCTCCTTCCTCTCGGAGACTTATCGTTTTCGGGCTGCGCCCGGCCCCTCGGGTTTTTACTCAAGTTGTAGCGGTGCTAGCGGCCTTTCTGAGGCGTCGCGGCCTGCGGTTGTTTTGTTACCTGGACGATTGGCTTCTCCTTGCGGAGTCGCGCGATCGTTTGTTGGACGAGACTCGTTTGCTCGTCTCTCTTACTCAAGACTTAGGTTTCCTAATAAATTGGGAAAAGTCAGAGTTAGTCCCCACTCGCAGCCCAGTTTTTCTGGGGGCGGTGTTAGACATAAGGAATCAGTTAGCTCGGCCCAGTCGAGACAGGATTCTCACCATTGTCTCTGCGGCTCGCAAGCTCTTGCTGGCCAGAAGAGTCTCGGCCAGACAGTGGCTTCAGTTTCTAGGTTATCTAGCCAGTCTAGTCGATGTTTTAGAGGACTGCCGGCTCCTCATGAGACCCTTTCAGAGACATCTCCTCAGGTTCTTCAAGCCGGGAAAAGACTCTTTTGGTCTGGATTCCAGTACCAGTAAAGATCAAGTCTCTTCTCGCTTGTTGGACGAGCGAGGTGTTTCTCGCGCGAGGCAGGTCCTTCTCTGCCCCTCTTCCGTCGATATCGGTTTCGACGGACGCCTCTCGGTTGGGGTGGGGAGGACACTGCAACGGCAGCACGGTTGCGGGGGATTGGTCTCATCTTGGGACTCTTCCTCATATCAATGTCCTGGAGTTTATGGCAGTTCTGTTGACCTTGCTCCATTTCAGAAGTCGACTTCTCAGTCGTTCGGTTCTGATTCTCACGGACAATGTTACTGTGGCGGCATATATCAATCGGCAGGGAGGCACTCGTTCGGTTGCCCTGAATGCCCTAGCAGCTCAGCTGTGGAGGTGGTGTCGTCGCATGGCAATCACACCCGTGGCCTCTGGCCTCCCCGGTCGGGAAAACCTCATTGCGGATTTTCTGTCCCGGGGCAGGTATCTTCCATCGGAATGGATGCTCCATCCGGAGGTATTTTGCCGCATTCGCAGTTGCCTAGGTCCACTGGAAGTGGATCTATTTGCGTCGGTGCTAAATCACCAGCTGCCGAAGTATTGCTCCCGTGTTCGCGATCAGGGAGCATGGGCTCTCGATGCTTTCTCCCTCAGCTGGGAGAACCTTCAGGGATTCGCCTTTCCTCCCTTCCAACTGATTCCGCGTGTCTTGCGGAAAATCAGGGAAGATCGGGCGAGGGTGCTTGTAATAGCTCCCTTTTGGCCCAGGAGGAATTGGTTTCCGGAACTTATGAGCCTTCTAAGGGCTCAACCGTTAGTTCTCCCATTAAGAGCGGATCTGGTGTTACAGCCCCTATCGGGGATTCTTCACCACAATCCGGAGTCTCTTCATTTGACTGCTTGGCCCCTGTCAGGGAATCTGCAAGACAGTCGGGTCTCTCTGATAGAGCCGCGGACTTTTTAATGTCCAGTCGTAGGGTTTCTACTAGGGAAATTTACATTTCCCGTCTCTCGGTCTTTTTCCTTTGGTGCAAAGAGAGAAATCAAACCCCTTCTAAGGCTCCTATTGGTTCAATTGCGGATTTCTTAATCTCGTTATTTGACAAAGGGAGATCTATTTCTACTATCCGAGGCTACCGTTCGGCGATCGGGGCCATTCATTCGGGTTTTTCGGATGGTTCGGGGATTTCCAATTCCCCGCTACTAAGTGGTTTGATTCGTTCGTTCTTTCTGAAACGACCTTTGTTTTCTAAGTTAGTGCCGTCTTGGAGTCTGCCTAAGGTCCTGGAGGCCTTGGCGAAACCTCCTTTTGAACCGTTAGGTGAAGCTTCGCTTCATCATCTTACGGTTAAGACGCTCTTTTTGGTAGCTATTGCCTCTGGGCAGAGGCGCAGTACTCTTCATGCTCTCTGTCTTACTCCTGGTCATGTTCGCTGGGAGAGAAAAGGTGTTAGGTTGATTCCTAGGGCTTCTTTCGTTGCCAAGAATCAGACAGCTACCTCCGGTCCTGTTGAGATTTTTCTTTGTCCGCTTTCTGACTTTTCTTCGGTGCGTGAGGACAAAGTTTGGTGTCCTGTTAGGGCTCTCAAATGGTATATTGATAAGACTAAGTCTTATCGTAAGGATGATCAGTTGTTCCTGATCACTAGAGAGCCTTTTTCTCCTGCCTCTCTTGATTCCATTTCTAGATGGATCGTTGAAGCTATTAGGGCCGCTGGCACAGAGGCTCTTTTATCCGACAGTAAGCCTCGTGCTCATGATACTCGTAGTGTCAGCACTTCTTGGGCTCTGTTTCAAGGTGTGGCGCTTGTTGATTTTTTGAAGGCTGCTTATTGGCGTTCGCCCAATTCCTTCATTTCTTGCTACCTTAGGGATATTCCCGCAGGTGAAGCTTTGTTTGCGTCAGCCACCTTGAAGGCCGCTGTGTCTTCTTTGTAGTCTTTGGTGTAATCCTATTTCCTTCCGCTCGAAACATGCCTCCCGGTCTTTGAGTTGGCGCTGGTCTGGCATAATAGGTAGGTATATATGATTTATTGCAGTAAATTTGTAAAATCAGCACTGATTTTCTTATTTACTATATAAATCTATATACCTACCTATGACCCTCCCTCCTTCCCCGCTCCTTGCAAGCAACATGTTTCTTCTTGGGGTTGCTCGCAAAAGAGGAAGATGGCCGTAGCGTATTGACGCGCGTGAGTGGCGAAGGGGACAATAGGATTACGGGGGGTGCGCACAATATTGTGACACATGTGTGATAATTCTCGAAGGGGTCCCGTAGTCAAGACTACAGGCATAATAGGTAGGTATATAGATTTATATAGTAAATAAGAAAATCAGTGCTGATTTTACAAATAGACTGCCTAAACATTCCACAGTTCAGTTCAGTGGTTTTACAATTTTCTGTGGCATATTCATTTGTCAGAGTGCTTAATCCTCCTTTGTATAGCGGTGCATACCAAGGCCTAACCCAGAATATGATAACAATTCAAAGGGATATGAAGAAATTCCTTTTAAGGAGCATTCAAAGATGGACATGCCGATATTCTTGTTTTGACATATTTTCCAAGGGCTGATTTAGTCATAAATCTAGAACAAGAAAAAAAAGCAAGCTTGAACTCCTGATAATAATGTACACTTTTTACTATGTGAAGATAACTATCCTTCTATTGATTAATGTGATCTTAAATTCATCTTATTTCTCCTTCTGACCTGAGCCACGGGATGCATTTCCTTTAATTTCATAAAGGAATTTGAGAAAATTAAGAAGTGATTAACATCATGATTTACTTTCTGTTCTCATATATTCCCAGAGATTCTTCCTGTATTACATTTTCCATATTTTGTAATTCTATATGTTTTGTTTCGTTGTTTTTTTGAAACCTTTTTCTGATATATATTCCAGTTTAATTACTTTAAAGGTCATAGAAGTTTAGTTGTTCAAGGATATTCCATTGGTTATTAACCTGTTGACTACCGAGCATAATATTACATTAACCTGAATGACCAGGATTTGGTTGGTTTAATGTGGAGTAATTGTGGCGTCAGTTTGGCAGTGTGACAGATATATCAATCGTGAGTCTATGGCAAACCATGTACTGTAGAGTTACAATTGATCATAAGATTGATTGTATCTCTTTATGTATTACAGGCCCCAGGATTCGGTTGGTTTAATGTGGAGTAATTGTGGCATCAGTTTGGCTGTATGCCAGAGGTATAAACATGTTGTTGGCATGTTTCTTCTGTTCCCATTCTATATTGGAGTCCTCCAGGGTACGTTATGCTAATATAATACACTGTGCAAACAGTGAACAACATAGTTCACTGGTTTGACAATTTTCTGTGGCATATTCATTTGTCATGGTGCTTAATCCTCTGTTGTAAAGCATTGCTAACCCTGGCCTAGAATATAATAGCAGTTATAAGGGATATGAAGTCATTCCTTTTAGGTAGCTTTGAAAGAGGGACACATGTGTTTAATATATTTGGCAAGGCTGGTTTAGATAGTCTGCTATTCTTGTCATAAATCAAGAACAAGAAAAACTCATAAACTTCAACTTCTGATAACAAATATTAATTTACACTTTTGTCTATGTGAAGAAGTATCCCTCTATTGATTAATGTGATCTCAAATACATCTGATTTCTCCTTCAAATCTGATTACAGGGATGCATTTCCATTCATTTCATAAAGAAAGTTGTGTGACAAAATTAAAAAGTTCTTAACATGATTTAGTTTCTGTTCTATTATTCCTAGAGATGCTTCCTGTAATATATTTTCCATCTTTTGTAATTATATTTGTTTTGTTTTATTGTGTTTTTTTTACAAGTTTTGAAGCCATTTGGTGATTTATATTCCAGTGTAAGTCATAGGAAGTTAGTTGTTCAAGGATATTCCATGGGTTATTAATCCATTGACTGCTGATTCTCTTTCCCATAGGCTTAATACAGGGATTGCCCGGTGCCCATATGCAATGGGTTAAAAACCATGCAGATTGTAGAATAACAGATTCTTTTGAAGGAAAGATTCTTTATTTTTTTTATTTTTTTTTTTTGTTGTCAGGTGATAAAATGAGTATTGATTTGTATACTGTGGGTAGTGCAGCCACCATCATTCAGGTTTAGTGTAGAGTTTTGATGTTTAATGTTTCTACTTTTACTTTAAAATAATAATAATTATACTAATAGATAATAGATACTTATATAGCACAAAATGCTAGAGCCTGTAAGCGCTTTTTAGAAGTGAAGAGAAAATATATGTATTATATTGAATAATTAATACACAATATAAATATTTTAGTGATACATTTATAAAACAGTACATTCAAGCGTAGGCAACATTAAACAAGTAAGTTTTTAACCACTTGACTGTTACTGGGCTTATTACACATTGATAGCCTGTGTGCTACTGCACTTTTTTGGTATTACAGTATTTTCACATATTTGTTTATTTATTGGTTATAACATATAAAAAAATTGGAAGAGTGCCAGCTATTGTTCAAACCCTGTATATCATCACAGCAGTGCTACTGGCTTAAGGGGGCAAATCAATCAGCAGTGCTATCGTTCTAAAAGTGCAATAGCCATATACGTGGCACGCAATCAAGTGGTTAAGAAGGATTTGAAAGTGTTCACATTATTTGCTGTACCAATATAAAGTGGTACACTGTAAGTCGTTCCATAATGCAAGGGCGGCATGTGAAAGTGGAAGTTGAAGTTGAAGGAGGGATTGAGATGAAGAGCGTAAAGTCCGTGATGGGATATAACGTTGTAGGAGATCAGATCGTTATGTAGGAGAGAGTCCAGCCATTTAGACATATGTTCATGTAGTCATTACAAGACGATCACTCTCTACCTGCCCTACTTTATAGCTAGAGACCTTGGGGAAAATAATCAAGTACATGTACATGAATTTTTTTTTTCTATTGATCTATTAACTATGGCTGTAGGGAAATTCATGGAATATAATGTAATTCATTGTTATATTATATTTTGTACATTCAAATTTAATTATTCTATCACTGAAATCATATCTAAATGGCCATCCAACGTTAATAGTAATCTGCTGGAAAGTAGAACCATGAGGAAAGGAGATCATTGCAACAGAAAATAAAATAAGAATTTTGTACTAATTGCTTTTTGTTGAAAATTGGGGGAACTTTTCATCATACTGTATTTTATGCATAATCACTTTGCAACCGTCTTAAGAATGTTTTTCTGGAGTTTTAAGATGTCTTATTTCTATATTTTTACTAATCTCTTTTGTATGACTGTATATTTTATAATGATAATGACCTCTTGTTTTCTTATATAGCTCAAATATTTTTCATGCATCCTGGCTTGATGCCCCTTGCAACCTTACATAAAATGTGTTTATTTATTTTAAGTGTAAATCTTTTTATGAGGAGACACAAGAAAAATGCTGAAGAGTCATAATAATTTCAAAAACTCTTTATTAATGATTTAAGATAGATTACACAGATAAAATTAAAGTATCAATGAAGATATACATGTACAGAAAAAAACACTGAGTAATCTGTTCAATGTCAATACCTCTAGGCTTTCACTTTGATTAATAATGACTTTAGAAAATTAACTAATATGTCAAAATTACCATGAGTTTGCTGTGGTCATATCAATCATAACTATATTTGTTTCTCATTATTCCCAACATTAACATTTTAAATAATTGAGGTTGATCTCCAGGATCCATTGTTGTACACTTGTGAAGCACTAAATGACATCTCTAAAATCATGAAAAACAATGCATAGAAATATATTTAAGTAAAAATGCTGGAGATATATATTCATATTATATAATTCTTGCACTTACAACATGTTATTTTTTAACTTGAGAATATAAAATAACACATATGTATAGAACGATAGTTTCAACTTTCCCCTCTTTTTTTCACTGAGTAACCAAGGCCAAATAATTCTCAACAACATAAGGAAAATATGTATGAAATCCACATTCATGTATGTTAAGCATGTTGATCTATACTATTGAATTGGATAAAAGTTCATATAAATTTTGTATTTTTATTGTGGTTATCAGTTTTTAAACTGTAATATTCAGTACATGATGTATGGTGATCAATACAGAAATGTGAACAATTGTAATAACATTTTTAAACTGCAAACGACATCATGTTTATTATTTATGTATTAATCACCTTTACATGTTTTTTTTCCAAAATAAGTTTTCATAGATACCCTGTAGCTTTGCACAACTTGAGCAGGAACATCAGTCGCCAGGCATTTTTTTATAACAAATATCACAGTCATATGGTCATATTTATGACTGATATTTTATTATTAGTGCATTTTTGCCATTTTTCATAGATACCCTGTAGCTTTTCATCATTATTTGCTGTCTTTCACTGGTAACGGAGGAGGAAGAGGAAAGTTTAATACAGTTTTATAACTGAATTTGGCATGTGATTTTTGTAGTTCATGCATCTGACTTATTCTGTGGTTGTCATAGATATAACTGATGCCTTCATCATCCTGGATGTTGCAGGTTGATTGTAAGCTTGCGTACTCAGAGGAATCCCCATCAGTAGAAGATAAACTGTTTGACGCACAGCTTGAGGATGAACATGACGTGTCACAAGGGGAGTCTGTTTTGAAGATGTCACATTCATACGGTGATATTTCATTGTTAGTGCATTGCTGCCTTCTTGTAAGAGAGAAAGCAACAGGAGTTTCTTCATAGATGGGCTCTGATTGGTCAATTGTATCGTATCCATCAATTTCTTCTGAATAGACGCATTTTGAGGCTTTGCAAGATTCGGTAATTACTGTATCTTTTAGAGAATGTTTCGGGGAAATCAGGATTTTTGCAGCTGAAAAGCTTATCCCAAGAGCAATAAATCCTAGGATACATATCACTGCGATATAAATGTATGTCTTTTTCTCCAAACTTCCTGTATGTGCATGACTTTCCTTGTATATTGTGTTATTTGTCACATTGGTTTGCATATCATCGCCAAGTTCTGTCTGTAAATATAGATGAGTATTTATATCCTGTGTAGTTGATCCAGCATTGGTGGTACTCTGGAAGACTAGATTGTGCAGATTTTTTTTCCTTGGTTGGTCATGATATATTGCTTTCTCCAACACCACAAATGGACCTATGGTGCACTCAATCTGTTCACCTGGAAAGTGCATCTCGCTAGTTACTAAGCATGTTATAGTCTTATTGTGGAAAGACCGATCAATCTGTAGATCTTGTAAAAGAACTTGTGTGTTGTTATCGGTGAAACTGCTTGACTGAGTGATGTTTTTCCAATCCACAAGCCAGGACATCTTCATCGCAGGATTGCCTTGAGGAACTTCACATCTTGTCGAGATGGTGTCGTTTTCTTGCAAGTTTGGTAGTGCAATTGGACTGCAGAACAATTCCTCCTTCCTGGGAAAGTACATCACCTTAAGTTTGGCTGGCTTTGAAAGGCAGGTTGTGTTCAGGTTCTGTGAATTTACAATATTAGCAATACAGGTATGTGTGCTCTGACTGTCTCTCTTCACATTTGCAAATCCAATTCTTGATGTTAAATGCTTTGTCCGAGGGTTAAAATTGATAGCCATAGCATTGTAGGGTACTGGCGGGCTGCTTATCCAAGTGATAGAATCTGTTTCAGGATTAGACCTTGACACTGTACATGTGAACATGGCATTTTCCCCTTCCGTTACAGTTAGATCCTCTGGGTGATCCACAAAGAAGGATTCAGAATCATTACAAAATGCATTGATCTGAGCACACGAGATCAGTAATATCACTAGCCCATGCATATTGACATCCATCTTAATAAATTTCATCTTTGACACTTCCAAAACACTGTATAGCAAAAGAAAGTATTCTAACTTGACTAGGAGCAGTCTGTGGCAACTGAATCTTCTTTCTATTATATTTTATGGTGACAGCTGCATTGTAAAATCTGTCAAATTTTGAATTATAGTGGTTTCAATTGCCAGTAGTAGTTTCCTCAATGACATGATAACTAACTTTTGTTTGGATTGATGCACAAAAGGTACTTATTTGCTTAAGTGGGTAGTATTGAATGCAATTTATTATTCAGGGGTGCCATCGAAAGTGATTTTATGTGATTAATTAGTTTAGATTTCTGTCAGCCATGAACTTTTACCTAATGACTTTGTAATAAGAGGTGTGGTGGTCTAGTGGATATGTCATGTGACTCTGGATCATATGTTTCACAATTTTTGTGACAGCTACATTTGCTACACTCCTCCCAGGTGTAGTAAATGGACTCTAGGAAGTTATCCCTTGTATATTTTCATTGCTTTGAGGCAAATGGGCTGAAGCCAGGGTATTGATATTACTTTGTAGGTGCATTAAGCATTCCCTGATATCAAAGATATTAATATAAATGTACACATGTATATGCATTTATATAGCACCTATTATACATAATAGTTTTTGTCACAGAGCACTTTACAGAATACCCTGGTCATGGGATCCATTTATGCACACAACATGTTTATGCTAGGTTTATATTATGTTCCCGGCGGCCATGGCAGTCACGTTTCAGACCATCGTTGACAAAATGGGATGGATGTCAGACAAAGTGGGGGACGGGATGGGCAAACGTGACAGGCCGTGATTGCTGTGGATGCCAGGCCAGATTTTTAAACTGTCAACAAATTTGCCACGGCTGTCACGTTGCAGATGAGAAACCTAATAGGCTGTAGTAAAACGGAGTGAACGCAACAAAACGTGACAGTACAGAATAGGCTGTAACAAATCTTGGAGGCGGTCCGTAGTGGGATGGGAAGCATGTGTATTCCCCGGCATCTCATGGCCCTTTCAAGTTTTGTGACGTTCTGCTGCGTTTAGTGTGCATTTTATCATGGTTGCTTCGCGTTTTGTCCTGTTTTGCCACATTTTGTCACGGTTCTCACGACAAGCTAGGGTGTATGGTAGCCGTTTTGTTGTGTTCAATAATGGCGCGTCCTGGGAAGTGACGGTTTACACGCCTGGCGCATTGCGTTCTACTACGGTCTGACATGGTGCGCACAGGTTGGGAGAGAGTACAGAGAAGCTGGGCCCGGCAAGCGCTAGGAGAGCTTCATTCAAGGTTCTGCCTTCTATCTTCCGATAACCATTCGCGCACCCACATGGATCTTGGCGTTCTGATCCACCTTCTTCACCTTCTTCCTGCCTGCTGCACTCTGGCCTTCCCTCTCTGAATTACTGCTGCTGGCCTCCTTCTTGCTGACGCAAAGACTGGATGTACATACATGTATGCACCCAGCAAACTCGCAAACACAAAATCTTCTTCATCTTTGGCATTTATGATGTTGTCCCGTCTAAGTCTCAGGATATACGGTAATGATTGCTATATTGCTTGGGAGACCTTTTTTATATACCTTGGGCAAAAACATGTTCCAAAGCTGCCCATGCAGCATCCACGTTTCAACCGTAGAAAGCCTTGACAGAATGTGAAAAGCGTGTCAGACCTTGATCAGAACGTGAGAAACCTGACGGGCCTGGAGGGAGCGTACTGGCATCTGTGGTAGGTTGCAGGCCATACTGTAGCCTCCAGGACTCAGCAGCCAACCCCCCCCCCCCCCCCTCATGGTACGTCACGGATACCACGATAGACCATGAGAAAACTTAGCAAGACCTTTAAAAATTTGAATTCAGAGAAAAAAATGTTTCGGGCAAACGGCTGCCGTGGACGCCAGGAATATAATGTAAACCTAGCATTGGGGAGGAAATGTGTAGAAAATAAGTGTAGCTTTCATGATTAATAGTAGTAGTGGTAGTATAGGATTATGGAAATGAGAAAAGGTTCAGTGGTAGCTTTGTCCAGGTTTCTTTGTGACATGTCACATATAACAAAGAAATGAGAAAACGGGCAATAATATTTATTACACCAGTAAGGCACCTTTGCACAAAATTGTACAACAGTTTTATCTGAAGTTTGTAATATCATGTACGTATAGCAATTATTTGTTTGGAAATATACATATACACTGTAGCAGTCATTATTTTCTTGACTTGCGCTATTTGATTTGCAATTTCCCGGATTGATTTTTGACTTGACTTAGACTTGTGCCAAGAATACTTGTGACTTGACTTGGACTGGCAAAAAGAAGGGGATTTGCTTAAACACTGCAAGTCATGCACACGCAATGCAGCATTATGAGTGAAAATATGCTTTGGAAGTTGTAATATACAATGTGCAAAATACACTTTAAGAAACACACACACACACACTCTCGTTTACATGGCTTTACTTCCGAGGACAACTATTGTTCCTCTATTGTTACTCGTCCTCGGACAGTCGACGGAATAAGGCATAAATTCATTGTTCGACGTTCGAGGACTATTGTCCGGCTTCCGAGGACCATTGTTGTCATGATTTTTTTTTTGTTCTCTGTCCGAAAATGTCCTCGGACATAATGCTAAACAAACGCACACACACACACGCACATACACCCAGAGAGCAAATGCACACAGGTTTTCACAGGATAGATGCTTATATTCAAATGTGCCAAACATCATTTATTTACATGTTCCTTTTCTCTGATAATTGTATGAATTTCCATAAACGGAACTTACAGCTATAGGATAATGGCATATAACACTAGTTTATGACACAACACTTTAATATTTTACCTTCAGAAATTAAGAAATAGATGACATTTCTTAGAACAATTATTGGAGGGTTTCTAAATGCTACTGATTTCTGATGCATAATTAATTGTCATAGAACAAAAAATATGTTTGCCATTTTATGAAATTAATATACACGTACATGTACCTTCCTGATATCAGGTACCTTCCTGATACCAGGTACACCATAACAAATAATGAGGATATATATATACACATATTTGTAAACAACAATAAATGCGCATAAGCAATAGATCGCATTTTGAGAAAGTGTAAGTATGAAAGTTAGATAGCCAACACAAACTGGGAAGATAGATCTACGTACTCATACCATATTGACTGCACTTGACTGGTGACCAACTGACTTGTGACTTGTAACTTGACTTGAGTTGGCTGGAGACCAAATGACTTGTGATTTGACTTGATTTGACCAGTGAGCAAAATGACTTGTAACTTGCTTAGACTTTCCACAAATGACTGTGGCATATATATATATATATACATCCAGGCAGAGAAAAGCCCGCTTTAGCATATCAATATGTTAATTTTACTCACGCATACAATCTATAGAAGACATTTATCATACTTTTGGTGGTAGCCTGAAAATACATTAAATTCCTTTTCTATTCTTTGGGTACATGTACTGTGTATAGAACATTTGAACTACAAAGTACATGGAAAAAGACATTTGCCGTTAATAACAATATTTGTTGTCATGGGGTCTGCATTGTCCCATGACAGATATCTTAAAGTCACAGCTAGTTTAAGTGATATTGACTGTTACTGATATATGCATTCATTTCAAATCTTAAAATTCATTCACTTGGTTCTTTGAAACTGGTATATGAACAGAGAAAGACATAATTTTAAATCTGTTTGATTCTTTGATTTTAGGTAATATATATCTAACATCAAAATAACGAGCATTTTGTATATATGAGACCGTTATTATACCATAGTCAACATGTATTTATGACTCAGTGATATGTTTCTACCTTAATGCAGTTAAATTCTTTCAGTGCCGATGGCACGTATATGTGACAGATTTTCATTCACCAATTGTTCGACCACAGGAAAGGTATATATGGTGGTCAATATATATCAAAATTTTGAGCAGAAATCAAGCATTCTGAATATATGATAATAATTACATGCAACTATAGAAAATTGTAGATTTTTAAAATGGTATAACCTTATTTCAACATCAAACAATAGTAAACAAATGAGAAACCAGAATATAATGGACAAAAAAGAAAGTTGGGTATTAATGTTTGGTACCATAAGAAATGGTAATAAATTCCCTACAAGTTTTGTACACAATATTTTGTGAAATAAGAGATGGTCAATAAAGTGCAGACATTTGAAAAGTAAGCATTGATCACATTCTGGTAAAATTTTGAAGAGAGCTAAACCCCTTGGCACAGTAAGAGTTAAACAATATGCATTTTGCTTTCCAGATGAGTCTTTTCATGCCACTACGTTTCAGTAACCTACCTCAAATTCCAACATCCAGTCCAAATATATAAAGTAAGACCAAATTATAGGAAAACAAATATTTCTAAAAGATATGAAAATACCACACCATATATTGGAACAATGGCTACTGACTTAATAAAGGCACCAAGCATTTCCCCCATAGGCCTTGGGTTAATCGTTACTGTTTTTTTCCTACTGTATATACTTTATTCCTTCTCACAGCACTTACGCATTTCATCAACTGATTTCTTGATCTCTTTCAATTCACTTGTCAAACGGTTTTCTACTCTCTGGAAGCAGTATAACATGAAAATGATATTTACAAGAAAAAATATACTTGCAATAATAATCAGGCTTACTGATAGTATTATGCTTTTACCTTCACCTTCAACTTTAACAATTACATTCTGTTTTCTATTTCCATTGTCAGTACTTTCGTATGTGACAGTATTGGCCTGTTGTGGGATACCACTTGTTTTTCCTCCTTTTACAAGGGACTCATGTGATGATGATTCCTTATAAAAAGAAGTTGTGGTTGAACTGTAGGAGCATGAATTTATCTCTGTTGTGTTGTCAGGACTCCATACATAATCATTACACTCACACAGCGTCTTTGGCAATCTGTAAGTTGAGGAACAGCAAACCAATGGAAGAGTTGTCCTCACCCAAATTTTCTGTAGGGTGTGAGTTTGGTTTGAAATGGGAATTGTCCATGGAGGCAATTGCTCGTTATTCTGAAAACATAAAATGTACCCTGGATCTGTGCCTGCAATTGCTGAGCAATTCATCATTTCCCAAACTTCATTTATGCCAAAGTGCACTTTTTTCACAGTACTCATAGCACAAGATGCTCTTCCAGGGGGGTACTCGATAGATACCGAAAACTTTTGAGTTGTATGCTCCACAACGTTACCGTCCGTTACAACTTCACATATGTATTCTCCCACATCTGTACGAGAAATGTTTTGAATTTGTAAATGAACAATTTGGCCATTAGATGGTACAGCAGATATTTTGATCTTATACCGCCTGTATTGACTAGCTGTCAGCATATTCACTACTTTTCTGCCATTCTGAAAAAACGGTGCATTTTCCCCTACTCTGAGTTGAATATTGAGGTGTTCCTCAATGTGATATACATATCTTAATTCTGCAAGCTCTCCCTCTGTGAAAGTAAACTGAAAAGACATGCATGCAGGACAAAATGTTGCAAATGCAACAAGGATGAAGTGTAGAATGTACATATTGAACCGGTAAAACACATACAGATTTACATTCATATATTATTGTACCAATATTTCATTGGTCCCGCCGCGGCACTAATGTCCTTTGGCAAGATATTAATCTACATTTGCCACTCTCCACCCAGGTGTAGTAAATGGGTACCTGGTAGGAATTTATTCCTTGAATGCTTTTAGCGCCTTAGGGCAGCTCGGCTAAAGCCAGGGTAATAGTAGTACTTCAGCGCCTCGGAATAAGTTACATGTACCTAGATAGACGGCTAATGTCTATTATTATTATTATTATTAGCTAGGCTACTATGGATAGGCTCACTACATGTATATCCTAAAGGAGATACTGCAGATCCACTTTTAGATCCACTCTACAAATCTAACTGATGCATACATGCAATTAATTAAGACACAGAGTACAATTTGCTTCCAAAAGGAAGATCTGGTAGCAGCATATATTTTTTGAGCAGCTGATGTAGTATATAACTTTGGAAGTATTTCTGTGATCCTATAAGGTTTCTCTGTAGTAACTGTTGTTACTCTTTCTGACAGATTATCCGTGGAAAGTACACTTTTTGATGTTGTATGGTGATGGTCTGCAACATATGAAACAAAGTCGGTACACCAATGATAACTTTTGTGGTACCTGTCACTAACTGAGCAGCATCGTAGTGACCTTCTTGACAGCCAGAATATAGAAGTTATGATGTCATCTCCTGTGATGAAACGGGGATTATGTGCTATAGTTGCGTGATGATGCCTTGAGTAGCAAATAATGTTACCTTCAGGATAACCGTTTTTCGCTGAGCACCTCAGGGCTGGTAAATGTCCATAGGTTGCATGTGATAAATTCAGTTCTCCTGGTCTGTACCATTGGCAAAAGGCATTACCAGGGGGATGGTATACGTGCAGAATATACAATTCTGAACGAGTATGGTTGTTGCAGTGAAATACGGCCTTGTATTTTCCAGCATCATCTGCCTCTATTGATCTAATTTCAAGAGACACTGTCAAGTGGTCGAAAACTGTCTTTGCTGTGATATGAGTTCTTGCCTGTTTTACCTCTGAGAAATGCTGTGTTTGAATAAATGTCCCATTGTTATTGAATAGTCTACCATTAAATGATAAGGAGAAAGTGCAGTTTTGTGAATTCTGATCCACCAAGAATGCAAATATGTATTTAACTTTTTCTTCAACATGAACAGTCTCGCAGTGCCTTGGCTGTGGGCAAGTGTCACTTCCCAATGTCAGATCTACTTGTAGGATGGCAATCAAGTTGGTTATTATGCTTAGGAAAATCAGCATTGTGGATGTTTCTGAAAATTTAAAAAAAAATATAGATAAAAAACGCGTCAGTTCTGAAAATATATATCATTTTGCTATTGCAGACATGCTTCATCCCTTGATTTTAGCATGTATTATAGTAGATCATAGAAATAATAATAATAATAATAATAATTAAATTTATAGGACGCTTTATTTGGGCGTTTCTAAGTGCACAGGCGGTCTGTCTAACTCAGTATACATTGTACATCAAATAACTTAAAAGCAACAAAATTAAATAAAATATTACTAATACAATACAGTTTAAATGAAACCAACTACTTGTTTGCACCTCCAGTACTGAAATCAAGCAGTTCCTAAGGGGAGGGGGACACAGGAAACTTATTGAATCAGTTAAATTAATTTATTCATATAATACCATGCTAAACAATTATGATCTATATTTTTCCAGTATATGAGTACCTTATTTTGTTCTATTTTATAATATATTGCCCTTTGGAGCAAACGTGAAAGGGGGGAATGATTTTCATGTATGTAGAAATAATTGAATTAAGCTGAACTTAAGTCAAGTATGTCCTCTTTCACTGAAATTAAACATGATAGATTTACTGTAACTGTATTAGCTGTGACATATTTATCTATGTACATATTGTTGCCCTATTTAGTAGTAGCCCTGAAAAACACACTTTTATACCATTTTTAAGCGAATCAGTGAAATTTGTGAGAGCAGATGAAGAAATACTGTAATGAAACTTCACATTGTAGAGAGTTTAGCTATTAATGCAAGCTGTAAGAATATCAATACTTACCAGTGGCCTCTTTGCAAGAAGTTCATCAGATCCCACATAAGTTTTCTTTTTCCACAAATGAAAGAACATGTTGCATGAAGTAAAGAATGATGACTGCCTGGGAAAGAACTGTCACTGACGTTGTCTGGATCTGGTTTTGGTATTCACTACCTCAGCTCGTTCTGAGCCCTTCAAAAGAATTCAAATATATTTTTGGAATTAAATGGCAATTAAGTCATGATATCTCTAATATAAAACATTTGTTTATCCTGTTCACTTCCTCTTCCATTTTTTTTTATCCTACATGTACAATAGGACTGTGCTACTTGTAAATCTAGGTATATTATGATATCTTAATGTACACCACACCATGGTACTGGGCTGTACCATTCCCATCTACAGGTAGAACTTTCCTCATTTTGTTTGCTTTTCATGCATTTAAGAGGAATGAAATAATAAAAACACCAAAGAATTTGTAATAACTTACCTAATTCAAGCATGTCAGTAATAAAACTACAACTATAAACTTGCTCCTTGAATTCATCCAGGAATTGATGTGAGAAAAGTTACCTAATACACTTATCTGCGGGGGAGCAATATTGCCAAGCCTCTTACATTTCAGTGATTTGGAAAAATTCCAAACATAACTTTTTTTGCTGGGGTGCCAAGGGGTGGTTCCCAGCAATGTTTCAAATGTCAACATGATAGTTGGCACACACGTTTTGGTCAAAGTTCACTTTAACAGCCATGAATTCTGCAAAATATTGACTGAGGCTTATCCCATTAGAAAATATTTTAGTCTTATTCATGAAGCTGCGAGTTGTTGCATTTTCTTAAAATCAGATGAAGAGGATAATTTCATATTTTTTCCCCTTTTGATTATAATATGCAAAAAAAATGTGTCTTGTGTATTTAAAAATATAGATGTTTAGTTAGTTCATACAGATTTCAGTCGAGCCTGTTCCTGCTCCTCTTCCTCTTCATGCAAGCCTTCTGACAGGTACAACTACATGGCTGTTTCACTGTTTATACTTTCTTTAAGAATTTGAGCTTTATATTTCTGCTTCATTGTTCCCACAATTTTCATGCACTATTGCGCACTGAACATTGTGCAGCATGAGTGAAGGACTTCTCTTGACTAGGACTAGGAGGTTATTCCAAATGAATACCTTGGAATTCCCCAGTGTGGTCTCATCTTTTGAATACCAATAGACTTTGACCTTGTGTTTGATAATACCTGTATGTTCTGTTTGTCCCTTTGTGCACAATATTTATTTACCCAGTATGACCAGAACAACTTTGAGATTGTTTTTAAAATAGTTTGAATCCAAACTATTTCCCCCATATATTACTTAGCAACCATATTCAAGATTTTTATATGCTGATTATATTAATATTCAAGCCACAACAAGAGCTTGGAATTCATGTTTCTAATACCATAATAGAAATAATTACAAATTGGACACCAAATGACCAAAACATTGGGCTTGCACGTTCGATATATGTGAAAAAGTTTCTTTTAGTTAGTTTTTGTTGAATAATTGAAGGAAATTTTGAGCTCAAGTGATGGCCGATTATAAATTCGCAAACAGAAGAATATTACAATCATGAAATGCAAATATCCTAGCATTGTTAGATATATGATGTGTTCATATTGCAATGCCTCTCTTGAATCTCTCTCTCTCTCTCTCTCTTTCTCTCTCTCTCTCTCTGTCTGATTGAATATAGAGTCCTTGGAAAATCACTGATGAGCTTACCAAATGCTTATTTACATCTCTCTCTCTCTCTCTCTCTCTCTCTCTCTCTCTGTCTGATTGAATATAGAGTCCTTGGAAAATCACTGATGAGCTTACCAAATGCTTATTTACATTGTTTTAATGATCTTAAACAAAATGAGTCCATCTTTTTTAAAAAGATTAGTTGTGACATTTATTTTTCAGAAAGCATACATATGTAATTATTCAATTTCAATTTCAATTTGTTTTATTTATTCATGGCACTTTCTTCAGCCAGAGGCTGTTTTACTTTTACTTGAATACAAAATCATGACCCCCCCCCCCCCCCCCAATAAAAAAAACCTATATATATTATATAACAATATTTTTGTTTGGATATATAAAAGGCAACAGTGTCATGAAGGGAAGTGAGGCTGTAAACAAGACGTTCATTAAGCATAATAATTCAAGTATCTTCTGCATGTATGATAGATGGGAGAATGTGTGAAGATGTTTGTAAATCAATCATTCATATAATGAATAGAAATGGGCCTAACATAGAGCCTTGAGCAACCTCTCCTACTTTGCAAATCTTAACTGGCAAATGCATATTTATCAATTCGAAATACAGCTTTATATAAAATGGATGCCCAATAAAATCAGTAGTAATGAAACTGTAGTAGTGAAACTGTGACAACACAATTGGTTTAAATATATTAAGAATTATTAAATTGAAATGGAATATATACACAAATCCAGAAATTGTTATTTACAAGTACATCAATGATCATTTCATCCATGAATGCCATGGATAAAGAATAGTTGTTCATTTTCTTTTGATTTAGGCATGTATGAATAATTTGTAGTGATTATGAGAGAATAAAACGTTTTGACTTTTTTCAGAAGCAGTTGTATACAAATACATGTGTTTTATTACACTGGGTAATTCAGTAGGAAGTAATTACATATTAACAGGGGTCAATAACCAAAAAGTAATCAATAATTTGTATACCATCAGAAGACATAGAATCATCCCACAAATAATTTATGAGGCATTCACAGGAATAGAAAGTAAAGAGCATAAAATGGAAATGATTATATATTTAATCAATTTCAGTATGCAAATGTGCAATATCTCTTGACAGACATAAAATGTGATGCTTGATTTTTTTTTTATACAAGAATGAACTCGAGACAATTAGAACAAGTTTGGGTGATTATATAGTTTCCATTTTGTACTATTATTTTCCTCAGTGGACCTTATTCAGGTTTTACTTTAGAGGCAGAGGTGGTGCTGCATTGAAAGTGACATTTTCACATTTTTCTCTGTTTATATGAGATGAAGTTAGCTTTCTTGTTGGCCTCTCAATGACACTCTGATTTTCATAAGTAGCATTAGCTTTTGATTCTGTGCAAATTTCTTGATTTTTTACCGATATCTCAGACTTGTCAGACTTATAGGACCCATATGAGTATTCATTGGAACTAGCTGTCGAATCATGGGAATTCCCAGACACACTGCAACTATAGAAATTCTTTGTGTCACTTGAATCATATGAATAAATGCTAACCGACTCTTGGTATATCATTGTTTGTTTTGCCGCAGACTCATGCATGATTTCATGGAGATCTTGGTAAACATGTTCTTCTTCCAGAGCTGACAGTTTATTTTTCTTCCTTTGATGTTTTTCATGCAATTTAATAGTTTCTCTTCTTTTTTTCTTGTCATGTGAGGAACTCATGCGATGAAAATGTCTATACAAGGCTATTGTTATCACAATGAAAATACACCCAGCTAGTATTATCCCTGCTACTGCCGCTGATATGGCTATGAAAACAACATGTTTGTTTCCAAAACTTTCATGGAAAGTCTTTGAGTCGTATCCTTTGTCTTTGTTAGATGTAACATGTTGATTTTTTGTTCTAGTGGTCATTTCATTCACATGAGCAAGGAGTGAAGGAGAGTTAATTCTGCTTGTCAATATGTCTTCGAATAATGCCTCAGGAGCACTTTCATTAAGTTCAGATATAGTATGATTCACTTCCATTATCACAAGGCCTTCTCCTGATACCAAAATGCAAGTAACCGTTTTATCCATGTCGATTTGCTTGAGACTTTTAATGTTTAAAGTATATTTTCTCTGATGGCTCATGTGTGAAACAATATCGTCATTTCCAGGGATGCTGTTGTTGTTGAACAGCCATCTGACTCTTGATCCTTGTACTACGCTGAAGTTGCTGCTGTTGATGGTACACGTTAAAAGAGCATCCCATACATCCAAACCCACTAAACTGGCATTAAGTAGTTGAAGTGTTAAATTCATGGTGAAATTTGATTCTACATCTCTTTCTTCTTGACTGAAGTATGGAAGGATCTTGACCGTCGATTCCACGATGGATGATCCAATAGAATTTGTGGCAAAACATGCAATGGTAACAGAACAGTCCCCATCATGTAAACAAGTGTTATTTGGAGACAAAGAAACATTTAGGATATCATTTGAATTCTGTCCAAACTCACATCCTTGTAATATATGGGATGGTACACATGACCATGAAAAGTTGGTTACTGTAGGGTATGCATCACCTTTGCAAATCATTTGATGTTTATAAGGTTGATCAGGTTGTAGGATTAAACTTGCTGGAGTAAGCGTGAGATGAGGTTTGTGAAGTATGATGAAAGGGCCGATCTGAACCAAAAGCTTACAATCAGGAAATGCTGCGGGACTTGTGACGTCACAAAATATTGACCGGTTGTGTAAAGTGTGCACCATCTCCAGATTTTGTTGTAGAACCTTGTGACTACCATTTAAGTAACTAGCCACCAGTGTTGCATCAACATCTTCATCTAATTTCCAAGTGAGATGAACTTCAGGGTTTCCCTTTGGAACCTGGCATCCTATCTTCAAGTTTTGTCCCTCTTCCATTGCCTCCGGATATTGAGGCTCGCAGAGTAGCTCATCCTCGCGTGGGAAGTACAGCACATTGAGATTAGCAGCATCAGAATAACATGTCTTGGAGATGTAGTTGGAGTCTAGAATGAAAGCAACACATTGCTGAACCTGACCTTTCCTCCCAACTCTGAAGACCGTCAAGTTGGAAGTCATTCTGCGAGTCTCTGGGTCGTAAAAATCTGATATAACACTGAAATACTTTAAAGGATTGACTTTCCATATCAGTGTGTCTGTTATGTTGTCAAAGTTAGAAATAGTGCAGGTGAAAATAGCATCCCGACCTTCATTGACTGCGATGCTTCGTGGGTTGGTTTCAAATACTGCATTGTTGCATTTTGAAGTTGCTTCATAATGGCAAAAGCATGAAAGAAAATAAAATGCAAGAAAGTAATATTTAAGAAAGTTCAATATCTTATACATGAAGGCCATGATTCATAAGAATATTCACAACCTACATGTAAGCTGTTAACAGGTAGAATAATTTATCATTGAAAGATGGTCTCTGTAGCTCCCTGCCTTTGTCAAACACCAGATAATAATATTGTTTTGATTGATTTAGTTTCAACTACAGTATATCATCCACTTACTTTAATTGGTATCTAAGAATCAAACCCTGGGAGAATTTGTATAGTGTAGAAACCATAATTACATCCATTTCCAACAGCATATTATAAAGAAATAGTATGTGGTAATATCTGTTTCAATTCATTGCTCTGATGTTTTGTCTACCATTGTCAGACATATTATATAGTTAAGTGCAGATTGCTGTATTTCAAAGTGTGCTTGTAATTGGTTTAGATTTATCCCATAATCCCATGAAACTCCTAGAATATGTGTTTTTGTTGTCTTTCTAAGTTGGCTCTTGCGAAACTTAATGGCGCAGAAAGACAAGGGAAAGATGCAAGGAGGAAAATTGCTAGTTTTATCTGTGCGTCTAAAATTAGAATCAATCAGACATATCTGAAATAAAAGTTTTCATTTAATTTTGCTTAAAAAATATTCAAAGAGGTAAATACTATATTTCTACATCCTAATATTTTAGGTCTGCCTCTATAGAATAAAATTTTGATTTTGAAAATTTTGTCATATGCGTTTTTCCCACATTTTTACGCACCACCACGTTTGCCTAAGCTAGTATCTAACCTTTGTTTTCACTGTTTTGATATAGGGCTCAATTGCCCTTTTGGCTCCAAGTTGTCATGCTAGAACCCCATAAAGAACTTGGCTAAAAGCCACTAAAATGTAATATTTAGATGCCTGTGCAAATAGGCAAACTTGTGGTATTGTGTCTTGGCTTATGAAAGGAGGGTATGTAGTATTGTCTGCCCATATTTGGTAGAATTTGAGAGAGATAGATTCATAGATATTACATATGATTTTGATTCATTTGTTATCACTTATTTCGTACAAAAAATAACTTCTTGCTCCACATAACAGGATGTATGAAACTTATTCTTATTTCAAGTGGATTATTGTTCAGTTGTTTCCCCCTAAATATTTAGGGCCTGCATAAATGTTTATCATTATTTAAGGAATCAATAAAAAAACAGTTTTATTGTTCTCAAAGGAGGTAATCAGTCCCTTTCTAGAAAATCCCAAATTTTTTAGGCAATCTGAGCATGAACACATCAGTTATCTTTTTAATGTTTTTATTTTAAATCATACTCATGTACATGTATTTGCTGGATTTGAATAAGTGTAATTAATTCCTATAGTGAAACATTATTCTTTCCATTGTTCTTTCCTGTTTGTTTTTTTTTATGCAGGAAGCTTTAGGTATTTTGAGAACTACTTTGATATGCCAGGATGTGTTGTCTGTGCCAGATTAGTGGATATCATTGACAAACAGGTATTGTATATATTCAACTTTGTCAGAATGAACTTGTGTACTAAAAAAAAACCCCAAGCATTTATAGATGATTAAACTAAAGCTATGTACCTGTTCATAAAACATGTGTTAACTGAGATGATTCGAGCCTGTTTATAATAGCTATGTATAAAAAAATATTGATTGATCTCAGTAGTGTGTTTTATGTGTGTGCAAACAGTTAGATTTACAAGAAAACAAACAGGAACTATGATCATCATCTTTATCAGTAGGCAGTACACACACACACACATACACACACACACACACACACACAAATATATATATATATATATATATATATATGTATGTCTGAGAGAATTTAGCAAACAATAATATTACCACTTAGTTCAAATCAGTGGTAGGCTTTAGCAATGGAATTTACAAAAAGAAAATGTAAATAAAGGCAGAGTTGTATCTGTAATGTACATGAAATTTATGATATCAAAATGTTGACTTTTTCCTGCCTCCATCCTATCATTTTTCTTTTGTTCTCTCTATAATTGCCCGTGCCCTTAATTTGAATATTACTAGGCAGGGAAAAGACAAGAAGAATATACATTTTGGCCTGATGTCTTGGAATGCTTCGGTCATGTGTACCAAAGAGAAAATTTTGCAGGTGAGTTCAGAAAGACACTTGTTCAGTGCCTATGCTATTTTACCTATTAATTTTTAATGACTTGCTGGTGTTTGTGGCGTTGGTATGCATTAATATATCCTAAGACAGATATTTTTTGGCTGTGATTGTCATTTTTTTCGTAATATGTTTTCAGTCTACTTCGATATCCAAAATGAAGCATATTTTGTGGTTTTCCTCAACTCTTAATTTTGTATTTCCTGAACAAATTTTCTTTTTTTACCCATAGTGAGTCATAATTAAGTTGTTTATAAATATTAAATTCTGTGTTACATGAGTGTGTGTGTGTCTTTTGTTGATGTTGTTGTTGTTCTTTAAAAATGTCCTCCTTTAGAAATTGCTTCTTTTTTTTTTATTTTGTAGATAATATAGGAGGATATTTCCGCACCTACAAAGGTGATCCATTGACATACGTTGAACCCTGTAGTGATTCTGTCAAGGGGTGGTTCAAAAGGCTGAAGGATGCTGGGAAGGTGACATTTCTTCTTACAAGCTCTCATGTGGATTATGCTGAGTCTCTGCTGGAAAATGTTCTGGGGTAAGATTTGTTAAAGGATGTCGGGAAAGATTGTAATTTTCTTAGACAATTTTATTGGTGACCCAAACAAATTTCTGGTGACAGTTACTGTGGTTTTATTTTGTCAAATATACAGGGTAAGGGTTGGGACCGGGTCCGCTCGCTATTCATAAGGACCGCTTTTCATAGAAAACCGCTATTCATTGAACACGCCTTATGAATAGTGGTCCTTATGAATAGCGAGGTAATTATACCCCCGCCAAACGCAGTTTGAAGGGGGTATATATTAATCAGTCAACGGTTGGGCGGTCGGGCGGTCGGTCGGTAGGTCGGGCGGGCGGGTGGGCGGGCGGTTGGTCTGTTGCAAATCTTGCGGATCGAACTACTTTCTCAGTTTTCGACCAAAGCTCATGAAATTTGGTACACACATTGGTCTTGGTGGGAAGATGTGCAAGACATATTTTTCGGATGTGTCGTTGGATGTGTCGGAATCTGCGTTGCCATGGTAACGGCATATTTATGGCAGAAAATCAAGGAAACACCTTGCGGATCGAACTACTTCCTCAGTTTTTGACCGAAAGTCATGAAATTTGGTACACACATTGGTCTTACTGGGAAGATGTGCAAGACATATTTTTCGGATGTGTCGTTGGATGTGTCGGAAGCTGCGTTGCCATGGTAACGGCATATTTGTGGCAGAAAATCAAGGAAACATCTTGTGGATCGAACTACTTTCTCATTTTTCAACCAAAAGTCAAGGAATTTGGTACACACGTTGGTCTTGGTGGGAAGATGTGCAAGACATATTTTTTTGATGTGTCGGAAGCTGCGTTACCATGGAAACGGCATATTTATGGCAGTAAATCAGGGAAAAATCTTGCGGATCGAACTACTTCCTCAGTTTTTGACCAAAAGTCAAGAAATTTGGTACACACATTGGTCTTGGTGGGAAGATGTGCAAGACATATTTTTGGGGATGTGTCGGAGCTGCGTTGGCATGGTAACAGAAAATCAAGGAAAAACCTTGCGGATTGAACTACTCAGTTTTCAACTGTTGCTCATGATTCTTGGCACACACATTGTTCTTGGAGTTAAGACATGCATGACACATGAAACTGTGTTGCCATGGTAATGGTTGTCACGGGGCGGGGGTATTAATCATCTTCAGTGATATTTCTAGTTTGTCTATGATTTGCTCGCTATTTAGAAGGACCGCTATCCATATAAAACCGCTATTCGTTTAGTCACCCGTTATGGATAGCTGTCCTTATGAATAGCGGTCCTTATGACTAGCGAAGCTACCCCGTTGGGACATTGGGTTTGGCTATTAGGTTTAGGATCAGGGTTAGGCAGGGTTCCACACTCACTCTATCCTTATGGGGTCCAGATTGTTATTTCAGGCTCTATAAGCATGTAGCCCTATGTTAAATTTGGGGGTTCAGACCTAGATTTTGGATGCCCATGCATCACGGGCGCCTGTAAGTGTCGAGCCCTGGGTTAGGTAAAGTGTTTGGTCTAGGGTTTGAATTAAGAATTTTGTTAGTTTAGGATCTTGACCACTGAGCTATTGTTGCCAAAGCATATCTTATAAAACCCATGTCATCTAATAACGATTTGTCATTGAATGAACTCAAGTTGGTAACTGATATGAACCATTGATGGATATATCTTACAAAGTCAGCGATGAACACATAGTTTCATGAAAACACTTGGCTCCAGGGTTGACTATTTAGGCAGTATCTTATTTTAATTTCTTTCACCAACACAGAGGAAAAAAAATCACTCAAATGCCCAATGATTAGTATGGCACTGTGATAATACTTTATGATTACCCCATAATCATCAGTTTACTCCATAATCATCAGTTTAGGTGATTGAAACTATTGGGAAATGCTGTTGTGAATAATGAAATTTATTGTTTTTGCTATTTAATCTACCTTAACAGTTTACATTCAGAACCCATTTTAATTTTTTTATGAATTTACAAGTTATGGATGAAAGCCTAATAACTTGTGTTTTACTGTTAGAGAAACATAGATACAGTGTCACACATGAATAATTGACTATAGCCATTGCCTTATCAATGAACCTGTGTGTTCCAATAAAAAATTATGGATGCTTTATTAATTATTTTGTTACAGTAAAGACTGGCAAGATTACTTCCATGTTTCCATGATGTATGCAAGGAAACCTGGATACTTCACCAAAGAGCAGGCAGAGAGGCCTTTCTATTCTGTTGGTAAATTGTGGTATTTTTATGGATACTTGTTCTTCATGAAATGTAGATATATTGAATGATTTTTAAATAATATGCTAAGTCCTTCATCAACATTTATCATTTATTCTTTAAATTCCAGACACCACTATCACTACAGTTAAATCTATGTCAACTACACGTACCAGCATAAAATTACTTGTATGAAATAAAGTTAATATGTGTATGTTGTAAGAAAGAAGGTAACGTTGTAGTTTTCTATCTATCAAGTCATGCAAGTCAAGTGATCAGGAGCTATTGGTCCTTCAGTTTCTATTGATGATGGTCCTATAAGGCTCTTGCAAAGTAAAGCCTTACATGTAGATCTACATGTAGTAATTTTGTTATTTCAATACTAAACATTCATTTTTTTTCTTTCATGAATATAAGACAGTAATATTAATTTCTTTTTAAGACTGCATAAAAACATTTTAGTAATGTCTGCTTTTTACTGATTTTCAGTTGATAACAAGGAGGGAGATGAGATAAATGAGATACAGACTGGTAGTAAGTACCTTCAGGGAAGTGTCCATACATTCCACTCCTACTTGAAGAAAATGACTGGAAAAGAAAACCCAAAGGTTTGTAATATTTTACAATGAAATTATAATAGTATATATTCATTTAATTGTACATAAAGAAACATGTGAATATGAATTCACCTTTGCCTTTCTTAGCTGCAATATTACATCTTGTCATTGGTCATTTTTCAGTAGTTTATCATTAGCTGAGTGCCAGAAAGGGATAACTCATATCAATTAAGACATCTTTATGGACCTAGCTCTCAAAATATGGCATTAGGTTTTCAAATATTTGTAGTCTGAAACATTCATGGCTAATTAGGAGTTAATGACAAGCAATAAGAAAGTTTTTAACTTTGGAAAGTAGTCACTATGCAGTACATATGGGAATTTCATATTGGCCGAATCGGTAATGTTACTGTGATGTAGGTGCGGACAACTCTCCCATTTTCTCCAATACATAAAATGACTAAAATGTAATTTAAAATGATTTATGAAGACCTATAACAATATGCTATTCACAAGTTGACTGCCACTAAGTCACAATCGACTCACCAAATTGCCAATTTGAAATTCGCATAGATTTAGTGATCTCATTTTTCAAACATCCATAACATTCTCATCATTCCTTGTCTTATTTCTTTCGAACTTTCACCATCCTGTTTTTCTTCTGCTTTTCTTCTGCTTTCACACAAATAAGAGTATTTAAACATAAAAACACACTCCTGAAATATCCATGTTGGTAAAACTGACTAATGCAATGAAAAATACTAGGGTAAGGACATGCTGAGGTTTTAAACAAAGGCATTAACATTTGGTTTGATAAACATATGAGGTAAGTTTTCATTCTCAAATTATGTTTGCTTTCATTATTAGAAACACTATACAACATTCTTTTCTTCATGATATGCTAGGCATGGGCATGAACATTCTTAGAAATTCTGATTTCTCTTTTGAGATCAGAAATTATTTCCTGAATGCATTCATTGGTTTTCATACAAGCTTTTGCATACATGTGGAAGTTCCAGCCTCCAGGGTCTGGTAACACGAATAGTAAGTTTGATTGCTATGTTGCAAGTAATTGTTTTGTCATTGTTTATGCAATTGATCACAAAATATCAATCATACGATCAATTGCTAAGCTTCATGTTATGGGGCCCAGTTCTGTTTAGAGTAATGAAATAAAGTATGTTTACATTGCAAAAGAATAAATCAGTGGATTAAAGAAAATGGTTCATCTTGTCTCTTGTTTTGATCTCCTACTGATCTCATCTAGGTTGCATACTTCGGTGATAGTATCCGCTCTGACGTTCTCCCTCCCCAGTCTGTTGGATGGCATCCTTTCCTCATCTTGGAAGAGATGGAGGCAGAAGGCATGGTAGAAGAACCAACAGGTGGAGACCAGATGGATGGGCCACCTACTAAGAGGGGAAAAATCACAGTGAGTTGATCAGAATCTAAGACAACTACTTTAGAAGCAATATTTGATGAAAGGAAATATTTTAAACTAGGGTTCAGTTTGAAAACGTAATGCCATAACCTTTTAGTGGAAGAGAAAGGGATTTGACCCGAGTATGTTAAAGGAAAAAGATATTTTCATATATATATATACAAAGTATATCCTGTAACCCCATACTCATATGATTACCCATATAGAATAAATAGCATGTGCAAAATGATGTGTTTATGTATTCTTTCTTTATCAATTTCCCTTCTAAAAAGCCATGTTTGCTGCGAAAGATTGTGTATGACAGATGTCCTGTAGACTGCAAGATCCTACATGAACACTACCTGCATAATTACTTATATGTGTAATGGATAATGTTCACCTTGATGATCCCCCACCCCTCCCCCTTCTCCATGGAACAGGTTAATATTTTGAGGGCAGTTGTTATCAATTACCCTAAATGAGTGGTCTTCTCTTTACTATCTAGTGGTGAATTACCTGAGAATAGTAATTGCTGGTAATTGTTCATGAATGTCTATATACAAACTGTCTAGAGGGTTTGGTCTTATTTGCAGTGGGTTTCAGTCCTTTCTGCTTCATAGAGGGGGCTGTGGCATGTTGATTGATGAACTGGATAACAATATCATTTCTTTCATCAAATATCACCATTTCATAAAACTTCTTTGTTGAGCTTTAAATGTTACTATTTACACTATAATTGTCAATAAAATCTGGATTTTGCACTCTAGTATCAAGTTAGTAAATATTGAAATGATTGCTACTGACTGTGTACTTTTTAGGTGCAGTTGTGTGAGGTTCAATGTGCCGAACCTATACAATGTCCATAAATTTCCAAACAAATGTAATGTCAGTTTGTAGCTGTATGCATATCAAACAGTAGATGGCGCTCTTTCTCCTCTGTGTGGGTAATAGTGTATTCCACTTAGAAAGGAAATCTTTGTTTTTGTCTAAGCAATAGAATAGTTATATTATTTAACAATCATGTTTTGCAGTATACCATTTCAATTTTTGTAATTTGTGGCAAGAAATGATGTTGCTCGAAAATGCTGTAACAATGACATATAATTGATTCAGATCATATCGGGATACATACATGTACCATCATTTTTGTGAAGTTAATCAGGTGGTGTTGTTTTTTGCTCATAGCCACAAATATTACATTCTTCCTATATATTTAATGGCAGTATTGCATAATTGAGCTGTTCAGAAAATGTAGTGTATGCAAAACAGTGGCTTTTTAACAAAGGGCTACTTCAGCCAAGTGATATATTCATCTGGGATCTACATGGAGCTGTTTGGAGCAGCCTTGCACTGGATATCATTTTTCAGATTTTAAGTTCATACATTCCCCAAAAGGAATGTCCTAGATAATGGCAAAAAAGCAACACTGATTGGCCACATTCATTCTTTTTTCTTTTCATTTTTTTATAAAGTGGCATTTTTACATATCCATTTCTCTTGCCATCCACGCTTTCTTAATAGACCCCTCCAGTTATGTTTTCCTTTACTAACTTTAGATCATATCAATTGATTTACTGCAATAAATCATATATACCTACCTATTATGCCTGTAGTCTTGACTACGGGACCCCTTCGAGGATTTAACACAAATGAGTCACAATATTGTGCGCACCCCCCGTAATCCTATTGTCCCCTTCGCCACTCACGCGCGTCAACACGCTACGGCCATCTTCCTCTTTCTTGCTCGCCCCCGACGAGATAGGACGTATAGTCACAGCGCTCCTGAAATCAGGTCGTATAGTATCTTTTAGGTGCGCTTTTTCGCACATTTAAAGCACTTTTAGGTACCTATATTCGCTTAGATTATAGTACTGTGTGTTTTAGTAGTCACTTTTGCCGATTGCAAGGGATTTTTGATATCCTTTTCTTGGCATTTCTTTTTCCCTTTCACGGTCAGCCCCACGTGGATATTTCTGTGTGTTTGCGGGTGTTTCCGTTTGTCACCGAGCCTTTGGGTTTGGTGTTTGTTCTTACGGTTTTTTGGCTGTGAAAATCTTTTGTGCGTATCTCCCAAATAAATTTTACTCTTATTTTACTGCATTCAGTTGAAGTATTTCTTATTTCGAAAAGTATACTTTATTGTCTGTTTTATTGCAGTGGTATGAATTCGGAAGAAGAAGCAGCTAGGTCACGGAGACCTGCTTCTTCCGAAGAGTCGTCTAGCAAGACGACTCGGCCTTCCAGAACTCTCCCGAGTACTTCGGTACATGGGGGAGGGAGGAGGGCTAAGGGTAGGAGGGCTAAGGGTAAGTTGCCTAGTGGTGTTTCCTTGCAGAGTTTGCCAGTCTCGGAGCTTGCGGCTTCGGGACAGGTGGCGTTAACTGAATCGGGATTGTCAACTCCGAAGCCTGTGGTTTCGGGGTGGGTGGCGGCAGATTCTAGTGGTTTGGATATCTAACGAATCCAATCCCCCGGTCGCTGAGACCAGAGGGGGGGGGGGGCGGTTGTTTCCCGTACGGTAGCGTTCACTCGCTCTGATCCGTTAGGGGAGACGCGCCCCACTACTGCAGGGCAACCCACGGGCTTAGTCCATGTTGGTCTGGGTTCTCAAACCCTAGCCCCCGGCAAACGCCATATGGGGGAACGAGTACTTCCTGGGCTGTCTACATTGCCAGCTAATGGGAATGCTCGAGCTAACAATTATGGACGCTCTTCGGAGCAACAGGTGTTTTCACCTGAGTGCGTGACTACTAGTGCTCCCCTATTGCCGCTTTCTAGCGGTCCAATAGCGGGTTCACACGCCTTTAGTAGTCATCGGGCACATACCGAGTCATCTCGGTCTGCCCCCGCACTGGGAGCTTTTAGCTCCCAACCCATGGCTACTGCATCTTCTTGCTTAGCCAATATGGGTGATTTGGGCGATTCTCTAGGCTTACGCCATGAGCGCTCCAATCCCTTTATGGGAAGTGAACGTCCCTCCGCGGAGGGATCGGTTCGTGTTTCCGAAGCGGCTTCGGAGATCCGAACGAATCCGATTAAGCGTTCTAAGGAAAGGGTTTCGGCTACGACTCTTGTCGAGCCAGCCAAGAAAAAGGCCAAGAAGAAGGCAAAAAGTGGCAAGGCTTTGCCGGCCTCTTGCCCGTCTGGCCTGGCTAACCCAGCTAGCTCCTCTCAAGCTGACATGTTCAGCATGATGCAGGCTTTTGCTCAGAATCAGGGTTGGTCCTTTGTACCGGCTACTTCAACCCTGACTTCTGTCCCTATTCAGGGGTCTGACTTTGAGACTAATCAGCCTTTTGTGATTGATTCGTCTTTGTCTGAGTCGGTTTCGCATGTGCCTCCTATTCCCGCGGCCCTTGGGGCGCCGCTGGGCGAGGAGACTTTTGTTGAACCATGCGGGGCTCTGCCTGCTGAGTCCTTTGTTGGCGTTCCTTTGCCGGGTCATCCCGGTCCGCCCTTGCACTGGGCGCCTTGGCGCCCGGCCCATGGCTGTTGCATCTTCTTGCTCAGCCGATATGGGTAATTGGTGTGCGTCTTTGGGTTCAATACCCTCAGCGCACTTCTCCCATAAAGGGAGGTGAGCGTCCCTCAGCGGAGGGTTCGGTTCGTGTTCCCGAAGGGCTTCGGGGATCCGAACGAAACCGAATAAACGCTCTGAAAAGCGGGTTTCGACTTAGGCTCTTTTTGGGCCAATCAGAAGCCTAGGGAAGGGGCTAAAAGAGGCAAGGCTTTGCCTGCCTCTTGCCCATCGGGTTTAGCTAACCCTCCGGTCTCTCAAGCTGAGATGTTCGGTGTGAGATGGGCTTTGCCCAGACTCAGGGTTGGTCCCTTGTACCAGGCATCACATCCCCTGCTTTTGTCCCTTTTTTGGGTCGGACATCGAGACTAATTAGCCTTTTATGGTTTATTCTTCTTTGTCTGTGACGGGATCACATGCGTCTCCTATTCTCGCAGCCTCGGGGCTCCGTCGGGTGAGGAGGCTTATGGCGGTTCATGCGTGAATCCGACTGTTTCGGCCTTTGTTCGTGATCCTTTGTCACGATCATTTCAGGCGGAACCAGTTTTGGAAGCGGCCTCTCAAGCTTCGGTTTCCGAATCGCTGGGGCAGGCAGAGCTTTAGTCGCTCTCCCTTTGTGGGGTAGAAGCGATTGCTTTGTTCTAAACTTTCCCTGACTTTCAGTCAGCCCGCGCGCAGGGTTTGACTTTGCTTGGGTTCAGGCAGCGGGATTCCTCCGAGGGTATTTCTCTTGCGGAGGATTTCAAGCTGGATTATGGACGCATTGAAGCGGCGCTTCTTTTAAGCGTCATGTTTGGTTTGCAGTGGTCATAGTTTTCCACTGCAGCTGCCTCGGTCATGTACCGTCGCAGAGTCTTGGTTCTTACGGCCCTTTGGGTTAAGGAGTCGGACATCGCACTGCTTCTCTCGGATGTTCCGTCTCGGGTCCTTTGCTTTTGGCGATGCGCGATAACAGGTCTCTGTCTTGTTTACATGCTCATCCTAAGTCGATGCGAGCCTCTGTCCGCGTCTTGGTTGGTGGCTGTCTTCGTTCCTTTCTCCCCGCTTGGGAGGCCATCTCCGGGGACGCTTTTGTTCTCTTTGACGGACGAGACAGATTCTTCATAGATCTGTCCGCCCCGCTCCCCGGAGGGGCTATAGGAACTCGGTCACCTCACAGGCCCTAGCTCGTTCTCGTGCCTCATCAGAGATTGAATCTCTGTTGAAAAAGTGGGCTATAGAAAGGGTAAGAGACTGGCTGTCTTTTTCCCTTTCTCCGACTTTTGTTATTCCCAAGCGCTCGGGAAAACTTCAGTACATTTTCAGATGGAGACTCTCGCCTCCATTCTCCTGTTGATCAAGAGGAAGGACTACGCGGTCTTGATAGTTTTCGAAGATGCGTATTTCCACTTTCCCATTCATCGCGCTTCGCGCGATCTTCTGGGGTTTTCCTTCCTCTCAGAGACTTATCGCTTTCGCACTCTTCCCTTCGGGCTGCGCCCAGTCCCTCGGGTTCTTACTCAGGTTGTAGCCGTGCTGGCAGCCTCTCTGAGGCGACGCGGCCTTCGGCTATTTTTGCTACCTGGACGATTGGCTTCTCCTAGCGGAGTCGCGCGATTGTTGGTTGGACGAGACTCGTTTGCTCGTCAATCTTACTCAAGACTTGGGTTTCCTAATATTTTGGGAAAAGTCAGAGTTAGTTCCTACTTGCAGCCCAGTTTTTCTGGGGGCTGTGTTGGATATTTGGAATCAGTTGGCTCGGCCCACTCGAGACAGGTTTCTCACCATTGTCTCGGCAGCTCGCAAGCTCATGCTGGCCAGAAAGGTTCTTGCGCGAGGCAAGTCCTTCCGTACCCCCCCCCCTTCCGTAGATCTCGGTTTCGACGGACGCCTCTCGGTTGGGGTGGGGAGGACATTGCAATGGCAGCGCGGTCGCGGGGGATTGGTCTCATCTTGGGACTCTTCCCCATATTTAATGTCCTGGAGTTTATGGCAGTTCTTTTAACCCTGCTTCATTTCAGGAGTCGACTTTTCAGTCGTTCAGTTCGGATCCTCACGGACAATGTCACTGTGGCGGCTTATGTCAATCTGCAGGGAAGCACTTGTTCTGCTATCCTGAATGCCCTAGCAGCACAGCTGTGGAGGTGGTGTTGTCGCATGGCGATCACACCCGTGGCCTCTTTCATCCCCGGTCAGGAAAACCTCATTGCGGATTTTCTGTCTCGGGGCAGGTGTCTTCCATTGGAATGGATGCTCCATCCAGAGGTCTTTCGCCGCATTTGCAGTTACCTGGATCCACTGGAAGTGGATCTTTTTGCGTCGGTTCTAAACCGCCTACTTCCGATATATTGCTCCTGTGCGCGCGTTTGGGGAGCTTGGGCTCTCAATGCTTTCTCTCTCAGTTGGGAGAATCTTCGAGGATTTGCCTTTCCTCCCTTCCAGCTGATTCCGCGAGTCTTGCGGAAGATCAGGGAAGATCGGGCTCGGGTGCTTGTGATAGCTCCCTTTTGGCCCAGGAGGAATTGGTTCCGGAGCTAATGAGCCTTCTGGCGGCTCAACCGTTCCTTCTTCCGTTAAGAGTGGATCTGGTGTTGCAGCCCCTCTTGGGGATTCTTCACCACAATCCAGAGTCCCTTCATTTGACTGCTTGGCCCTTGTCGGGGAATCTGCAAGACAGTCGGGTCTCTGTGATAGAGCCGCGGAATTTTTATTATCCAGTCGTAGAGTTTCTACTAGGGAGATTTATAATTCCCGTCTTTCGCTCTTTACGCCAAAGGAAAAAGACCGAAATCATATCCCTTATCGGCTCCTATTGGTTCAATTGCGGATTTTCTAATCTCGCTATTTGACAATGGGAGATCCATCTCTACTATCCGAGGCTACCGTTCGGAACGATCGGGGCCATTCATTCGGGTTTCTCAGATGGTTCGGGGATTTCCAATTCCCCGCTGTTAAGTGGTGTGATTCGGTCGTTCTTTTTGAAGCGACCTCCTTGTTCTAGGTTAGTGTCGTCTTGGAGTCTGCCTAAGGTCCTGGAGGCCTTGGCGAAACCTCTTTTCGATCCGTTAGGTGAAGCTCGCTTCATCATCTTACGGTTAAGACGCTCTTTTTGGTAGCTTTTGCCTCTGGGCAGAGGCGCAGTACTCTTCATGCTCTCTGCCTTACTCCTGGTCATGTTCGCTGGGAGAGAAAAGGCGTTAGATTGATTCCTAAGGCTTCTTTTATTGCCGAGAATCAGACAGCTGCCTCTGGCCCTGTTGAGATTTTTCTTTGTCTGCTTTCGGGGTTTTCGCGAGGACAAAGTTTGGTGTCCTGTTAGGGCTCTCAATTGGTATATTAAGACTAAGTCTTATCGTAAGGATGATCAGTTGTTCCTGATCACTAGAGAGCCTTTTTCTCCTGCTTCTCTTGATTCCATTTTTAGATGGATTGTCGAGGCTTTTAGGGCTGCTGGCACAGGGGCTCTTTTTTCCGACAGTAAGCCTCGTGCTCATGACACTCGTAGTGTCTGCACTTCTTGGGCTCTGTTTCAAGGTGTGGCGCTTGATGATATTTTGAAGGCTGCTTATTGGCGTTCGCCCAATTCCTTCATTTCTTGCTACCTTAGGGATGTTCCCACAGGTGAGGCTATGTTTGCGTCAGCCACCTTGAAGGCCGCTGTGTCTTTGTATTCTTCGCTGTAATCCTATTCCCTTCTGCTTGAAACATGCCTCCCGGTCTTTGAGTTGGCGCTGGTCTGGCATAATAGGTAGGTATATATGATTTATTGCAGTAAATTTGTAAAATCAGCACTGATTTTCTTATTTACTATATAAATCTATATACCTACCTATGACCCACCCTCCTTCCCCTCACCTTGCAAGCAACATGTTTCTACTTGGGATTGCTCGCAAAAGAGGAAGATGGCCGTAGCGTGTTGACGCGCGTGAGTGGCGAAGGGGACAATAGGATTACGGGGGGTGCGCACAATATTGTGACTCATTTGTGTTAAATTCTCGAAGGGGTCCCGTAGTCAAGACTACAGGCATAATAGGTAGGTATATAGATTTATATAGTAAATAAGAAAATCAGTGCTGATTTTACAAATTAATAGCTGTAAATTACAGCCAAGTCTATTGAATTACCATGTGTCATACCTATGTCTATGTACATCATTTTGATATGTTGGCCTACTGATTAAAAAAAAAGTGTAAAAACATGATATGAAATAAAGAAACTTTGAAACTTTGAATTGCTGTGCTTTCTTTACAACCTCTAGGGTCCTTCGACTACTGAGAAGGAGTTCATCACATCAAGCGTGTGGGGGTCTTTCTTCACAGACCAGACTGAGTTAAACCTCACCGATGGAACTGTTCACACTGGAGGAGATGAGCAGGATGGCCAGGGTAGTGCTAATGGGCAGGGTGATAGTCAGTTCAAAAGTCTGAACACACTGTGGGGTTACTTCATACAGACCTTTGCAGATGTGGCTATACCACAACTTGATTATATTGCAGGTATGTAGCATTGTAAGGAAAGTATAATATTGGCATTGTCTTATGTTTTATTTTGTTTTTCCTTGTTCATACATTTTCTGGGCACAACATATGAGAAGAAATTTTGTTAAATTAGTCAAGAGGATTTTTGAAATTTATTTGTAAGTAACAGATATTGCTACCAATGTCAAGAGATTGTAATGCTTTGGTGTTATATTGTTTCATCAATGTTCTTGATGTCTACAAATCAAATAAATATGCAGTTGATTAGTCTAGATTACAAATCAGATTTTACTTCATCAGTTACCAGAAAAGGACATCTTTTGTGTAATTTTGTTAGTGATTGTAGGAGAGTGAGGAATTGAAAGCTCACAAATTGGTATTTGCATAGAAATACTTGATGAAACTCTAGTGTCCTATAATGCTGTTGGCACCTATTTCATGTATTGAATGAATTTAGAAGTAGGTTTGTGATGGGTAGTTTGATAAGATCATGTTGTGGTCCATACATCACTTCTTCTAATCCGCCCCAGATAGCGAAAGTGATAATGTAATATAGTATAGCATAAAGGAAACTTCCAGAAAAGCATGTATAAACATTTGTCATACGTTATGGTCTAGATTATTTAACATACTCATTGAGAATATGGCTAACCTTGTATGTGGTACATGTATTCCCTACACAGATCTTCCACTTGACCACCAGTTCAGTACTTTTGCAGATCCTTCTCACCATTCAGCTGGCTTTTACCCTCAACCTCCACAAACCCTACAGAAGTAGTGAAGTCAGCCAAACAGTACAGTACTTGTGCGCAGTGTGTGGCTATGTATAGCGGTAACCATTGACTTTATCTGGCATTAATTTTATAACTGGGCTAAATAAATTGGCATGTGATATTGAAAAAAAAAATGAAATGATACTGTAAAATCAAAAATCTTCGTGGCCATGAAGCTTTCATAAATTTTGCGATTCTCAGGAGTTTCACAGATTCATTAACAGTATGGCTAGCATTATAGTTGTGCAACGTGCAGCAGCTTTTTGCTGGATAAAGGTAGTTCTTAACAATGAGTTTCATGTTGCAAAAGTTTCTGGGTTTCAATATAGAAGCACTTGGTCAATTAGCAATCACCTCTCACCAATATGGGATCTAACTAGCTGGGGCAGGCATGCACCAGAAGTAGAAATTCATCTTCTGGTGCATACCTGCCTGACTACAAACATCCCTGGTAGAGGAAAGATGTATGTTGCTTGAGCACATTTGTTCAATTAAGTAATATCCACTACGCTTACATGCCATGAAACTACTTTATTTACAGCAATAAATCGATGTATCTACCTATTTGCTAGTTTCCCAAACTATGCCGTCATTCGAGAAAAACTAAGTCTAAAACGCGCAGCCCCTGCCTGCGCGCGCGTACTCCCCGTCCACCAATCCAATCGCGCCACCGCCATACTCTTCCTCTTCCGTTCTCGCCCGTCAGAGAAGTGACATCTATGAAGCTAAGTCTTAACCTAAATTGCGAGATTTTTACCTCCAAAAGCATTTTTGGTTGCCTTTCGCAATAAAAATCCCGTTCACCATGTTTTCACATTCATTTTGGTGTATCGGATTTTTCCTGAGTCAACCTCCTTCACGGTAAATTAATGAAATTACTTTGCCGTTTTTCCTCACTTTCGGGGCTTTATTCACAGACGGTGTACTAGTACACTGTGTCGGGCTGCCCCCCCGTGTCTGTAGGTGGTTGATTCAACGCGCTTAGACAAGCGGTCTTATCAAAACGTTGTGTCTCCGTAATAGGAGTTTATTCCCACTCCGACTAATGTGAGTTGGTTGTTACCCTTTTATAGATCTATATTGTTTGTGATAATAAATTTATTACCAAATATGGGTTTCTATATTTGTTTGCTTGTCTTTATTTTCAGCCATGTCGAGGTCTCCGTTTCGGCTGGCGTTCCCCAGTATTTAAATACTTATAAGGGGACTCGCCCAGCCTTGGAAGGGTTGGCTGCGAGATTTTCATCTCGCACCAACATTATAACTTCCCCGGAGCCTCGACCAAGGTAAGTTAGGGCCTGCCTTGTGTACGGCTCGCCCCGTTATGAGTTCGTCGTCTGTTCTGACGACCAACTCATGCGGGATATACCGAGAGAGTGAGTCCTGAAACATGGCCAATACCTCTCTCGAAGAAGAGACTTGTATAACGGTGAGAGTGAGTGCCTAACCCGTCCAATACCTCTCACCGATAAAACTGTGGGTCTACCCCAGCCCACAGTTCGTCTCGCTCGAGCTGCACTTCTCGCTCACTAGCCATAGATGTTGTTCGCTCAGGGGTCGGCTCTCTTTGTCTCTCTCCGCACGCTTCTAATCCAAGCAAGGCGGGAAAGAGTAAAGAGAGTCGTGATCTTCCTAATGTACCCAGTACAAAGGGTTTACTACGGAAGCGGCGCCCGTTTTCAAGTGGGTAAAGGGAGCGGTCACGTGACCGCCTGCCCAGAAACGTAGGCGCCTGAGTACTGCCCAGCCAGCAGGCGGGGCGGACTCTCTCCCCTTGACATCGACTGTGTGTTCACCTCATGTGTCAGGGGGGCCAAGAAGAAGAAGGTTAGCCCCCAAGGGGCGACTACTTCTTCTGAGTCGGGCGTCTCCCATGAACTTCTGAATTATCTGAAGATCATTGTGGAGTGGAGTGGTTGGTCAGACTTTGTGTCCGTACCTCCCACCACGCCCGACTCCAACACCCCCCCCCCCCCCCGGGGGAGGGGGGATACCTGTACCCACCAACCCGGGTCCGGTTCGGATACCGGATATCCGGTTCGGATACCCGGATATCCGGTTCGGATACCCGGATATCCGGTTCGAATACCCGGATATCCGGTTCGGATACCGGTTTTTACCGGATATCCGGTTCGGATACCGGTTTTTACCGGTTATCCGGCTAGGAAGACTGGTTTTCCCTTGTTTATCACCACTGCACCTAGTGGGTGGGGATCCGGTTCCTTTATCAGGTATCCGGCTCATTGTGTTTGGTCTCCAACACACAAGAGTCTTGCCGCCCCACTTCGGGCGTCTCCCGACCACGTTCAGCTTTGATCGTCCGGTCGGGGCTACTCCCATTCCAGCGGCACTAAGTGCTCCGCCTGGGGAGGAATCCTGGGACTACCTAAACCGCCCTTCTTGGGATCAGGTTTCTCAGTCCGGATTTTCGGAGGATGATGCCTCTTCACAGGTTGAGATTACACCCCAAACCAGTCGGTCCTTGGTGGTAGAGACTCAAGCCCTGCTGGAGAAATATCTTCCCGACACCTCTTTTCAGAGTCGGGCCGATCCGGGACATCCGTCTCTCCTTTTTCAAGGTGAGCGTCCCTCCAAAGGCATCCCTCTTACGGAGGACTTAAGCGAGTCTACAATGACTTCGCCTCACAGCCTCTTTCATCTTTGGTAGGGCCCGTCCCTCGGCCAGGGAATTCACTTTCTCTCAACAAGACACTCTCGATTATTTTACGAGAAAGTCTTGTTCCAGTGACCTCCTACATGTAGGTGGTAGGCTTGGTGTCAACTTTCAGAGTGCACCTTACGCCAAAAGGGAGAAGTTCCCGTCCTTGATGGAAGCTCATTCCAGGACTGGCCTGAGGCTGACTGCCTACTTGGGTACCCTCCTTTCCCTACGCTAGGAGCCAGGAACTTGAGATGTCCGACTCGGACATCATGTTCCTACACGAAGCCCTCTTGTCCTTGACAGGCTCGTGGTGGTCAAAACTGTCTGTGTCGACAGCATAGCCACTAATGCCAGGAGGGAACTTGCACTTTCCTCTCTGGGCATTGTGGATGCGGACATACCTGCCCTCCTGGCCAGGGTCCCGCACTCCGGCCAACACCTCTTTGGAGGTAAGGTGTCTGATGTGATTCAACTTGAGGTTGATTCACGCTAGCAGGCGACGGAACTTCTGAAACTTCTGAAGTCCTCGGCTCCTAAGCCGCAGGCCCAGGCTAGTTTTCCGCCTCCTAGACGCGGTGGCACTTCCAGCTTTCAGCCTCTCGTGCACTGCAAGTTCAGCCCAGTGCCCCTCACTACAGGGGGCCAGGGCGGAGCCTTCTCCTCGAGGTAGGAGAAGGCATCGTCGCGGTCGGGGCCGTGGTTCGGCCCGGGATTCGCGGCGAGTGCGCCCCGAGCGTTGGAGGAGAGGGTTGGCGGAGCCTTCCGCCGCAACCCGCCTACATATCGCCCCCTTTCTAGAGCACATCTCCTCCGAGATTCAAGAGCTGCTAGAACAGGGCGCAATCGAAAGGGTAAGAGACCACCCCCATCTGTGTCTCTCCCTTATAATTCCCAAACGCTCGGGGAAGCTCAGAATGATCTTGAATATGAGGGTCATCAATACCTTCATTCCAAGAGACCTTTCCGCATGGAAACTTTGGCCTCCATTCTTCCGGCGATCATATCGCTCCCCTTTCTAGAGCACATCTCCTCCGAGATTCAAGAGCTGCTAGAAAAGGGCGCAATCGAAAGGGTAAGAGACCACCCCCATCTGTGTCTCTCCCTTATCTTATAATTCCCAAACGCTCGGGGAAGCTCAGAATGATCTTGAATATGAGGGTCATCAATCCCTTCATTCCAAGAGAGCTTTTTCCGCGTGGAAACTTTGGCCTCCTTTCTTCCGGCGATCAGACCGTCAGATGTGGCCATTTCGGTAGACTTGAAAGATGCTTACTTTCACATACCGATACACCCTTCTTCAAGGGACCTTCTAGGCTTCGCCTTTCAGAGCGAAACCTTCCGGTTCAAGGCCTTACCTTGTGGCCCGAAACCGGCTCCTCAAGTTTTTACTTGAGTAGTCTCTTCCCTAGCCGCTTTCCTCAGGTATCGCGGTCTGAGACTTTTCACTTGCATGGACGACTGGCTCCTGGTGGCGAGCTCTGTGTCCGTCTTTCAGTCACGCATGGACCTACTTCTCCGTACTACGCAAGAAGTATGATTCATAGTCAACTGGGACAAGTCGGAGTTGACTCCTACCCGCAGACCCATTTTCCTGGGTGCGGAAATAGACATTGTGAACCAACTTGCCCGCCCCAGTCGGGAGAGAGTTCTAACTATTGTCTTACTGGCTCGATCTCTTCGTCGCTTACGTCGAGTTCGGGCAGGCCGATGGCTCCAGTCCTTGGGCCACTTATCGAGCCTTGTAGATGTCCTCAAAGACTATCGGCTTCATATGAGGCCTTTCCAGCTTCATCTGCTGAAGTTTTCCAAGCCCAGTGTAGACTCGCTCAAGGTGTGGATTCCTCTATCCGAGGAAATCAAACGCCTGCTTATCCCCTGGTCGAATGAGTCGTTCCTTCTTCAAGGGCAAGTCTCTTTTGGACCAGGTGGTCTCGGGGGACTGGTCACACCTGTGCACTTACCCCACATCAATATGTTGGAATTGATGGCAGTCTTCATGTCCGTTTTTTTTCGAGAACATGATTGTAGGTCACTCCGTCCGGATTTTGACGGACAACACTACTGTTGCTGCCTACATCAACAGACAAGGCGGGACTCGTTCCACTACCCTGAACGATCTAACCGCCAAACTTTGGAAGTGGTGTCGGTCTCACCGAGTGATTCCGATCGCCTCCTATGTTCCCGGGCGGGACAATCTGATTACAGAATTTCTGTCCCGGGGCTTGTGTCTCCCCTCCGAGTGGCCACTGAACCGAGAGGTCTTCGACACCTCTGTTCAGTCTGCGCCCCTCTGGAGATAGACCTGTTTGCGACAGCTCTCAATCATCGCCTCCCGAGATACTGCCCTCGGGTGCGAGATCCGGAAGCTTGGGCCCTCGATGCGTTCTCCCTTCAGTGGAAGAACTTCCGGGGTTACGCCTTTCCGCCGGTCTCCTTAATCCCTCAGGTCCTGGGGTAGATTCAGGAGGATCAGGCGTGGTTTCTGCTCATAGCACCTTGCTGACCGAGGAGACCTTGGTTTCCTCTTCTTCTGTCTCTGCTGGACGGTCGGCCTCTCTCCCTTCACCGGAGAGCAGACCTCATAGCTCAGCCCCTGTCGGGGATCCTCCACCATCGCCCGGCGGCTCTACATTTGACCGCCTGGCCTCTATCGGGGAGGATGCGAGGACGGCAGGACTCTCTGAGAGAGCCTCCCAGTTCATAGTCCAGAGCAGAAGAGATTCTACCCGAGCTGTTTACATCTCGAGATTAGAAGCCTTCCATGCTTGGTGTGGGGAAATGGGATTTGCTTCCCGTTCTGCCCCGGTGGGTGCTATTGCAGATTTCCTTATCGCCCCTTTTCGATAAGGGCAGGTCCCTCTCTACCAATCGTGGTTACCGGTCCGCTATTGCTCCGGTTCACCTTGGTTTTTTTCTGATGGTTCGGGAGTTTCTAACTCTCCCTTCTTGACTCATTTGCCGAGGTCTGTCTTTTGAAACGACCAGCAAATCGCCAGTTGACTCCTGCGTGGAGCCTTCCTTTGTTTTTGGACGCCTTGGCCAAACCGCCCTTTGAGCCGTTGTGCAAAGCGTCTTTACACCATCTCTCGATTAAGACCGCCTTCCTCGTCGCTATTGCTTCTGGGCAGAGGAGAAGCACTATTCAGGCTCTCTCTACGGCGCCCGGGCATATCAGATGGGAAAGGCAAGGTGTACGTCTTGTCCCTCGACCTTCGTTTATTGCCAAGAATCAGAAGGATTCTTCTGGCTCAATCGAAATGTTCTTGAGTCCTCTGTCAGAATTCTCTTCTGTCAAGGAGGATAATTCTTGGTGCCCTGTTAGGGCTCTCAAATGGTTCTTGGATAGGACTAAGGTTTTTCGTAAGGATGATCAGCTCTTTCTCTTTTCCCGTCACCCTTATTCCCCAGCATCACGGGAGACTGTCTCCCGTTGGATTGTCGAGGCTATCCAAGCTGGGGGTTCGGAGGCTCTCCTGTCTGAGAATCCTCCAAGAGCGCACGATACTAGGAGTGTTTCTACCTCCTGGGCGCTCTTTCGGGGTCCTCCTTTGGAAGACATTTTGAGGGCCGCCTTTTGGCGTTCCCCTACTTCCTTCACATCCTTCTATCTTAAGGATGTTCTTTCGGGTGAGGTTAGCTTTGCAACCTCTGGGTTGAGAGCTGCTTCGTCGTCTCTGTCTGCCCCGCGTTAGTTACTCCCGTCCTGGGACATGCCACCCGGGTTTTTATCCGTGCTATTCTAGCAAATAGGTAGATACATCGATTTATTGCTGTAAATCAAGAAAATTATAACTAATTTTGTTATTTACTAGATAAATCTATGTATCTACCTATGTCCCTCCCTCCAGCCCCTCTCCTTGTCTGACATGTCCTAGATTCTGTCTCTGACTGCTCGGAAGAGGAAGAGTATGGCGGTGGCGCGATTGGATTGGTGGACGGGGAGTACGCGCGCGCAGGCAGGGGCTGCGCGTTTTAGACTTAGTTTTTCTCGAATGACGGCATAGTTTGGGAAACTAGCAAATAGGTAGATACATAGATTTATCTAGTAAATAACAAAATTAGTTATAATTTTCTTGATTGTACACATCTACTGTAATGAATATTGGATTTTTAGAACATGTATATTCTGATTAGGAGTGAAACAAGGTCTGTTCTTTTTATTTTTATTGAAACAAGTGTATACATGTACTGTGTTTATCCCTTTGAGTTTTTTTTTTAGGGAGGAATGATAAAATTTAAAAAAAAACATGTGAATTGCTTTGACCATTTCACTTTGTGCTTGCATGAGAATCATGCAGAAATTATGGTAGGAAAAACCTCATGGATGGTGGAGATGGTGTTACTTGTGTAATGGTTTTAAGTCCAGTAAAGAGAATTAACAATAACATTATAAAGTACACTGAGTATTTATGTAATGTACTTTGTTAATGTATAGTGTTATTTTATTGTTGTGGATATCATTAGTAGTAGTAGTAGTAGTACCACATTTTAAAAATATAGTCCTGTCAAATTAAAATGAAAATAATAGGAATTTTTTGTTCTTAAGAAGATTATGTTAAGGTATTGTATGTGATTTAGCTCACAAAATGTAGTGGTGCTTTAATCAGGGTGTATCTGGAATGCAAAATGCTTAATTGTTAAAAATCACAACTTCATTGCTCAGAGGTAGCATCATATTGATGGATTTTTTTACTGGTGAATATCTCTACTACCTCAAGGCTTATTATTACCAAATCTGCCATTCAGATGTCTGAAATTATTTATTTTTAATCATAGATATCCCCAACAATATGGTTTTTAGTTCCGGACACGTCTTTACGTGCCACTACATATTGCAATGTAGTTATCTATTTGTAGCTTTTTGATAATTTCTGCTAGGTTAAAAATTATGAAATATTAATATTTACTCTTTTGAACATATTCACTCCTGAATTATTTAACTCTCATAGGCTTAATACAGGAGCCGCCCGGTTCCCGTAAGCTTTGGGTTAAGTGGAGGAAGTTATCAGTGCCTTCCTATTAGCTAATTTATTTTGGCCACATTTTAGAGTATATAATTCTCAAGATTTTTGATGGTTGGATATTTTGTTTGTCAGTTTGCTATGCAAAGCCTCTTTCATACAGATCTCAGTTAGAATAAAACCAGCAATACAAGTAGGCTTTTAGAAGTTTGTATTTACCACTATTTGGAGTTTGCATTTATCTTTATCTTTTATGAATGTTTAATAAATAATTGTGAACAAAATTGTGTGAGTCACATCTTTGCAATACATTCCATTTCCCCCAAATCTTAATTGCATTAGTTACTTTACCATGTTGTAATGTTTATAACACCTTCGTGAATTCAATCCTTAGAGACTGTCCCTACAAGTGAATTTGGAAAGAATGAGTAACTGTTTTTGAGGCCAATCTAAGCAGTCCTAATGTGACCTATTCTATGTTAACTTACCAACTAAACAAATGTTTTTTGTAATGATGAATAAATGATTTAGCATATCATTCCTCTTTGTACTGCCAACTGCCAATGTTTTTATTTTCTTTTTGTTCTTTCTCATGGTGCTATTTAATAGCCAACTTGGAACAAAAAAAATATTTCTGAACAAAATGTGAATAAGTCCTCAGGAGGAGAGTTTTCAAATTCATTTCAATTCCTATTTCAATTTATTGTCCAGTATTGGAAATTTGTTTTGCTCACATTCTGCAAGCATACATACGTGTATATCAAAATATCTTTACAAATATATACACATGTGTATGTAAAACATGACATGTGAAATGAAATTCGTAAATGTGTCATGTGGGAATTGTATACAGGAAAGATGATTACATATATTATTTGTTTTATTTCATTTATTTGATTCTCAATAACCCTAAATATCAAAGATAATGTAGCTGACATGGACTGATATTTGAGTTATAAATTTATCCAGAAACCCTCTTCAGCTGTATCAACCATTTCATTTGGTTAATGAAGTGTGAAAACAGTAATTTCATTCTTATATCACTATATTGAACGTTTTCAAGACTTCAAAACAAGAAGCAATATATCTTGTGGAGAGAATTTATATTGAAACAATGACATATAAACAAGCCATGATTAGAACATATAGAAAATAGGTGCTGAGTAGTCAGTAATGATTCGTTGAAAGTTTGAGAGGACAAACGACATGTGAGGGAGGGGTGGAGAGAGAGAGAGGGGGGGGGGGGGCGGCCTGGGGATATAAAGAGAGCGGATGAGGAGAGGGTGGAGTTGATGATAACAAAACTTTAACAAAAAGGGGTTTCTGAGCCCAATATACTAATATAATATATTTTGTAATTATAGTTTCATTTTTATTTCACTCTAGTGAATCTTTTTTTTCATTCGAATCCGAAATAAATGATAATGTACTAAAGTTGAAATCACAATCCTCAAAAAAGTAAGCCATGAAATACCACATCACACTCGCCACATCATTTCACATTATGCACCTATCCAAATAACTACTCATATCATTCGTGTAATTAAATTAAATTTACATTTACATTTATTCGGCAAAAGATAAAAAATCAGAATGAAATAATTACAAATACAGTGTATTGAATTACATGCCGGGATTGCTAAAAAAGTTAAAAACTTGTAAATAAGCAACCCCAAACGTTACAAATGCAGATATAATACAATACAATACCAATAATATTAATAAATCTTAAAAATATAAAGTAGAAAAATATGAGATTTTAAAAGAAAGATTTTAAAAATGTATGATATCAATTATATATCAATAAAACTTCACTGTAATTCAATTCAATAAGTGGCAAGTATTGTTCTTCCTTTTCAGTTTCATTTTAAATGTGTATATATAACTCTTATCACCCTTCAAATGACCATTCATAGAGTTCCATTGTAGAGGTCCTTGATATCCAATAGATTTATTTTGCATCAGTTTTAATAAAATGATTAAGAAAAGAGATAAACAGTATGAGCGACTTAGTTTAGTCGATTGCAACCAAATACAATAAAAATGTACTGTCAAAAATAATTATTCACAAAATCTTTCCGATATCATTTAATATATGCACAAATTATAGGGACATATATGTAGAATAATTGAAATTATTCCGTCTCGCAATAAACACAATTAAAAACGTTTACGTCATATGCAAGCAGTCAAGAAGATATGCTTTCCATCTCAAAGCCATTGACAACAATGACATAAGTAGCCATTGTTTATCTTATCATGCTTCTTGTCTATCATTAATGGGTCTGTACAACCACACGACCAAAATGTAAATACTCCAAATTAATTGATGAGTAAATTGCAGATTTCAATGTTTGTTTCATATCGCAATTCATGTCACAGCAATGGAAAACTGAAATGTGGAAAATATGGATATACAGAACACTTCCATTATTAAATGAGTTTAATATTTGCTCCTCACAATATAAGATAAACCAATGAATAATAACATTTACTTAATGAAGCATATGTGTGTCGCAAAGCAAATTGCTGACATGACATATAAGAACAATAGAGTTGTAATATAGTCGTTCTTTTATTAATTTGATTCAATCACATTTTGCTTCATGAACTTAAGTGAACATAATTTTGAGCCTTGGAATTCACAAAATTCTTAGCATTATTTCCAACGTTTACAAATATCTAAATTGTTTTCATGAATGTGACGACCAGTGAAAACACCAATTGAGATCTTGACATAGGCATTATGTTTATGTGTAACGGAGCAAACTAATCCTAAACCAATTTTGGACATTATTAGCCAGTCTACGATCAGAGGGTGCAGAACTGCATGCAACGACGGAAGTAACATTTCCACCTAAACGCACTAATACTGGTCAAATCATTTTGTCTGATTATTTTTAATCTCAAAAAGAATGTTACACACATCATTTTTACTGTTCCAAGTGAGTATGAAGAGTTGGGTAATACATTGTTCCACTCATTTATCTTTTGTAAACACAAAGCAGTGTGACGAGCAAAAGCGTCGCTCAGCTCATCATATTAATTATCAATCAAAAATGTTATCTAAATGGACATATCTTTCCTTATCTTATATGTGTTTATATGTAATTGGTGCAACATAATCATGTACATGTAAATAGTTATTACTATTCCTACTTTTAAAATAATATCAATTAATTGATTTCTTTTAAAATTCTCTTTTTAAATTTTTTTCTCCAGATTTATCCCCTAACAAAGTTCCCCAAAACGTCAATTCAATTCAAAGCATTTATTTCCTGATTAATCTGATACATACGTGAAATTACAAGCAAAACAAAACGTTCAAATACAACTTAAGTATGCATGGTCCCTGAAAAGCATAACAATGTTAGTGATTTAGGATGCCCGTTTACCAAAATGAGCCAACATAAAACAAGTCAAGTAGATCTATACAATATTTAAAATAATATAAGCGGACAGAAAGTTAGAGGGAAAGGGAAAGAAAAACAGTAAGATAGGATAGAGGATATAATATTATGAATAAGATACATGTATGTTTGAAATTCATAAACTGATCACTGTTGATTGTTATAATCAAGTGCAAATATGTATGCATTTAATACGAATACTGACAGCGTATATTTTTAGAAAGAAGCAAGGCTCATTTACATGTGCGCATGTACAATTTTTTTTAACCCATAAGTAAAAGCTGCTTTCTATCCTTTTCTCAAAGCTAGATAATTATGTTCTATATTGTATAATACTTTGTGTGGCTACGTTAATAAAGTTCTGGGTGTGTTTCACAAAGAGATAAGTTTGACTTAAAGTCGCACTTAAATTCCTAGTTGCGTGCTGTATATTACGCATCACCGCATTGATCAGATCAGGCTCAGGGGACGCGCGCTATTTGGTAGTCTACCAATGAGATTACGCGTTTAATACCGTATGCGCATTGGCACTTACGCATGACTTAACGTATGACTTAACTTAAACCTTTGTGACACACCCCCTGATTCCAAATGACATAAAAATGACGTAACTATAATAAAACATGTATACGATTGAAGGTGAACATAAAAACATTTCTCAACCTATATATCGTCGGCCTTATGCCAAAAGGGCCTTATCACTGTATAAATTCTATGGCCTTAAGGCCCTTTTGTCTATTAAAGGTGAACTGTATAGCATTTCAATCTGCGTATTATATTCCATTGATATACTCTAATGAACTTCTTCGTATCATGATAAAAAGGTACTGGAGTTTCAGCTGCAATGCACAATGGCAATTGTATTCTGAGATAGTTACTGATAACACAGATTTTGTGGCCTTGATATTTCAAAAAGTGAAAAATCTAAGAGCAATATTTTAAGAAAAGAATTCAGAGAAATGTCATGAAACTTGCTTCCAATGAATTTACGTCTTTAAAATTTACAATGTAAAATCCTCATTCTGATATGAGAATCAATGAGGTCATGAGTGCGAGGCCAACTTTGTTGAAACTGCATGTTAATACATGTATAATGATTTGATTGCAAGTTATATATTTCGTTAACAATCTCAAGAAGAGGTCTTTAGGAGAGTAGCTTTCAACTTCTCAATCAATTGCTCATTCTTGATTAAGTTTTGCTGTTTGAGTCTTTCATTTTGAGGCAATATTCTATTAAAGGACAATTAACCCCACGTGATATTCTAGATGCACCTATTGTCTGCTACGTCTTTCCGTGGAGGCTGCCATTTTGTGCATGACACGGATCATTAGGTACCATATGCATTGATAATAGCCTACCTTTACAACAGATACGTCGCTTTGTTCTGATTGTATTACGATTGTTATTGGCCATGGGCCTAGATAATTGACGACCCATGAGTTCTAATAGCCATCCTGTAAAGCAGATTCCTCGCTTTGTTTTGGTATTGTTACGATTGTCTCCGTCCTTGACGTCAATTCTCCGTCCTTGACGTATATTTTTTATGAAGTATATTTTTTATGAACAAATTAAGACCTTTTAAAAAATATATAAAACTAAACTTACATTTCAGAATATGTGACTTTATCTAATATATATTTGTCCTCTAAAAATCAATTACAAGTTAACGATGAAGGAAATTTTACTTGGGATGAAAAATATGTTCGTGTACACATAAAGTAATGGCAGCCCCCCTTATTATTGCTAGCAGACGATAACTTGGCTGGAAAATAGTGATTTATATCTATATCCTGTGTTTTTACATGAAATTGCATGTATCAAATAAGAGGCATATACTACACCATTCAAAATAAGCTAATTCATACGCTGAGGTTAATTTCCCTTTAACTATTAACCGTCAGTTGGGAAACGATGAATGCTTTACGGAGGTAGGTAGGCAGTATGTTTATCTTTACGCTCGTTTTGCAAACAAGATGGTTTTGGGGGGGAGGGGGGGGGGGGGCTAGCATGAGGGCACACAATGTCCAAAACATGCAAAATGTCGTATCTTTCTTACAGTGGTACACGCAATATTTATTTTTTGGTAAATTATTGTCAAAAATTGTTCAGGGGGGTAATGGGAAGGGAAGAGGGTAAGGCCCTTCAGTATACATGATTATTGGATATAACAGTAACTACGACTAGAAACATTCTGTGTTCCCTCTGTTTCCGATGGAAACATATCTGATTTGATTGAAGAAATTACTTCAAATTCCTCATCCTCCGGTGATCCTGTTTTGTCACCATCTTCGTCATTTGATTTCATATTTGAACCAGAAGTTTCCTCCTCGTTCTTGCTGTCCTTACTGGGAGAAGCTTCTGTATTTTCTTCCAATTTTGGTTTTATTTGTAGAAACATATGGTAAAGTCGCCTATCATATATAAAGAAGAAATATATTGAAAAAAGTGCCGTTACTAGCATATAAAACCATGTGGCATAGCTGCATTCCCTTTCTATTCTGACAGTGACAGGAATAGGAGACTTATTGCCACCGTTCTCTTTCGGAAAATCCTCCTGATCAGAATAATTCTCGGTCTTTACTTTCGCCTTATTTATCATGTCAGTATTCCATGTATAGTCATTACAATGACTTATGACTGTCGGATTAGAGTAAGTAGACCAGCAACAATTTGCCGAGAGTCCCCTTTTTACCCAAATTTGCTGATGCGTGTGAGTTTGGTTAGATGTAGGAATTGTCAATGGAGGGGAAAGATCATCATTTTGATAACATAATATATATGCGGGCTGTGATCCTAAAGTAGCTGAGCAGTGGAGCACCGTCCATACTTTATTTATTTCAAAATGGTTGTTCTCTCTGTGTTCCATACAAAATGTCTTTCCAGGAGGGTACTTCACTAAAACTTCAACTGTTTGAGTTTTTCCTTCCACAACCTTTCCATTTCGAAAAATTTCGCAAATGTATTCCCCAGCATCGCTTCTCGAGACACTTTTAATGTAGAAGTGTATAATCAACACTTTCGAATGTACTGAAGATAATTTAACTTTAAAACGATCATGCTGATTTTTTGTCAACACATCGTCCATCATTTGCCCATTTTTGAATAGTGGGGGATTATTACTTTTTCTGATTTGAATGTCAATATTTTCTTCAGTGTTATAAGTATATCTTAATTCTACAAATTCTCCTTCTGTGAAGGTAAATTGAGAGGACAAACATGGACTGAAAAATATCATGAACGTGACAGCAAGCATGTATTGTTTATACATTTTATATGATATTTATAGGTTTATAACCCTAACTCGATGAATGAGGCAACTCTCGTATGTATGAGAAGTAAAACAATATATCTCATCCAAAAGTATACAGTCAATTCCAAGTTTGATATAGTAGTCGAAGATGATGAGGAGGATGATGATGATGATGACGATATTGTATTTAGTCTACCAAGTTCGCTAGTTTCATTGCTATTAGATGTACGGGTAGAAATTTGATCGTGTCCTTTACTTCCGAACTGTTCACCTGAGGAGTCACCAGAAGGGTAAATATAGTCTAAGCATTGGGCATATTCTTTACCATTATTAGAATTCACAGAGCAACATCGGAGAGGTCTTTTCATCAGCCAAAACACAGCTATAGTGACATTCTCTCTGCTGACAAACATAGGATTATGTGCTACAGTGTTTTCATTATCCTTCGAGTAGCAAACGATATATACTTTGGGATATCCACCCTCTGCTCTACAATACAAAGCTGGTAAATTTCTATAACTCTCGTGAGCTAAGTACAGGGTTCCACCTAATAGCTGCCACTCGCAGGAGGCAGGTCCCGGAGGATGGTTCACTCGCAAGATATGAATTTGAGAATTATATTGATCATCACATATGAGCGACCCTTTGTATCGTCCAGCATCCCCAGCATTGACGGAGCTTAGTTGAAGAGAGACTAGCAAACTATTATTTAACAAATCTGCATGAACAAAAGTTCTTGTCACTCTGAAAGGTGTAAAGTTATCCGTAATAACGAAGCTTCCGTTATTATTAAAGGTTTTACCATTGAATGATACAGCAAATTCGCAATTCCTCAATGGCTCACTAACCAAAAATCCAAAGGTGCAGTGAAACTGTTGATCAATATTTACTGTTGTGCAACGAGCGGGAGCAGGGCACGATTCTTGCCACGATTCCGATACGGCAAAGACAAATACAAAAGTTAGCAGTGTCCAGAAAAGAAGCATGGTCGATGAAAGTGAATCAAAGTAGAGTTGGATACCTAAAGTGAAGATAAAAAGCAATATTAAATTTTGCGTAACACACATTCTGTCACTATTCAGCATAATTTTAACTACATCATATACTTTCCAGTGGCGTATCTGAACACAGATAACTGAGAGAGGTATAATCCCCCGTAGGCAGAGGAGGATGAGGGATGTAAGTTGTATCTTGGCAGACCCATGTAAGATTTATCATCCCCCCCCCCCCCCCCCCCTTGGTCTTGGGGTAGAGCAGGGGGTGGAGGCGTACGGCGAATTATTGCCCTATATCTATGATGGATTAAGCCATCGCCACCATAGCCACTGCTCTTTCCACTTTGTAAGCCCCAGGGGTTATAATTCTCTATATAAGGAAAATAGAAGGATTACACGGTTATGTTCTGAGGCATATAATATATGGTGCGACTGTGATATATGCCAGGGAAGTATAACTCTTATTTACACTTCCCTGATTTATCTATCGCTAAAGGGCTTGCGATAGGTATGATAGCGTGTTCGGACTAATTCATACCATGCTCAGCGACACTAATATAGGCTGATTCCTGGTCCCACCCAATCTAGCTAGGCCTATCGAGTTTTTTACGACTCATTTTAGGACTAAATAAGCAGGCCCGCAGCCAGAGGGGGTCGGAGGGGTCGGACGACCCCCCCCCCCCCCCCCCCCCTTCTTGGGCTGAGGTCCGCTTTTTCATGAAAAAACACACACACACACACCTTTAATCTTTGTTGCCAGATTGACACTCTAATAAATATTTTGTTTCTGCGACTTCAAAAATGTGTGTTCAAAATCATTCACAACCCCTAAATTTCCCCTCGGTCCTTAAAGTCCTTAAATAGCAGCAGAAAGCATCTAGATTTTTAAGGGGGAGCATGCCCCCGGACCCCCCTAGCAAGGACCTGCCTTCAGCAGGTCCGTATTGATTATGACAAAAAGGTCCACTTTTGCCAAAAACGACCCACCCCTTTAGAAAACCTGGCTACGGGCCTGATAAGTATATGTACTATAAAACATCAGAAAATAAGGGTGACGGAGCATACAGGCGTCACTAAAAATACAGAACTTAGAACTTAAAATAAGGATTCGTTGAATTTGTTAAATAATTCGTAATTAAAACAAATACGATTGTAGAGGTTCAGTTTGTGGTTCCCTTGGTTCCCTTGGTTTACAAATTTCGGTTTATTTGTTTTAGGCCTATGGACGTAAATTTTAAGACAGAATAAAGAAACATATAGGCCTGTGGCCAATTCATAGTAATTTGCGGAATGCAACTGAAATATGGAAATCACACCCTTCTCCACCCCAATTCTTGATTGTATAGAAAGAACATGATTATTGGTGTCATTGGATACTGCTAAAAGATTGTTCTACAACTTGCATTTCGGAATTTTGTCTGTTGCATGTTATTTTTTACTTTGTTTCGATGTTGTAACCCATCATCAGTCCGAGAGCATGGCAAACCCTTTTCACACTTATTCCCATTTTAAGACTGAAGAATGAGAATTCTTGATATCACAAATTCAATTCTGGATCTCACATTACGAATTGCCAAATGTTAACAAAATGAACTAATTTCTTTCTTTCTATAACAAATCGAATTCTTGATTTTACAAAGTCCATCAATTACATCGAATATTAAACTTTCACGAAATTTCAGTTCTTATTCCGAATGAAAACTTTTCAAAAAATTCATTTGAATTTCGAGCGCAAGTTTCACAAATATCTATTTTGGCTGCGAGCCAAATGTTTTGTAAATATTGATTCGTGGTAAGTTGGGCCGTAGCGTCACATGTAAGGATTTCATGTAGACAATGTGGCTAGCTATGCCGTTTTATCTTTGACAGCAGAAGCGGTCCTATGGTAAGCTCTTTTACTATTTAAAATGATTTTTTGATATCACAAATCCGAATTTGTAATATTACGAATTCTCTTTGGTTAATCACATAAACCCAATATTTTATACCAAGAAATCGAATTTGTGATATCACAAATTAAATTCGTTATATCAAGAATTCAATTCATCATATCAAGAATTCAATTTGTGATATCACAAATTCGATTTCTTGATATAAAAAAATTGGGTTTATGTGCTAAACCAATGGGAATTTTTGATGTCACAGATTCATTTTATGATATTGCAAATTCGTATTCGTGAATTTGTGATATCACAAATTCGATTTCGTGATATCACAAATTCAATTTAGTGATAATCATCAAGAAATCGAATTTGTGATATCACGAATTCACAGGTTATTCGAGCAAAATTTTTGTGCAGAAATTCAAGCACTACTTTTGTGCAAAAATACATAGGGATTTCGAGCATTAGTTTTGTGCAGAAATTCAGCTGGGTATTCGGACCTTAGTTGTGTGCTCAAATTTACTTGGTATGCGAGCATTAGTTTTTTGCAGAAATTCGACACTGAATTCAAGCGCTCTGTTTGCGCAGAAATTCACAGTGAATTAGAGTATTAGTTTTGAGCAGAAATTCAGCTGGGTATTCGAGCATTAGTTGTGTGCTCAAATTCACGGGGTATGGGAATTCGAGTATTTACTTTGTTCAGAATGTAATATAAGTTAAAATAAAAATAGCAAGAGACTTTGCGCATCCATATATTTCACTGGAAACGATTTACAAATAATTTTAGACGAATTGATAGAAGTAAATTGATTGGCAACATATATATCAAGAATTTAATTAATGATATTATGTTGTCAATTTCAATGAAAACCATCATTCTATTCCATATATTTTCGGGTTTTCATTGTTCAGGTATATCTTTGCTATTATGTGGACATGTGGCATAAAATAATTTATGATTTCATTTGCATTCTTTAAATTTATACTTCAGTCAGTAATTCATTTCGTGATAAGTTGCCAATTTCATTTACCAACGCAACGTGCACGCCTAGCCTGCACCGTAAAGAAAACACAGGTGGAAGTTGCGGTGAGGGCCCAAGTAACCCCAGACTCCCCGACAGTGTTTATTTCGCGGCCCGGGTACCATGCATGGGTATACTGCATAATGGTACTGCATCATGTTTACAACAGTGGGCAGTTGGTACTCAGAGTCTAATAACAAATTGGCAACATATCATAAAATGAATTACTGATATGTAAAAACGAGTTGATTTTGAGACTATTTTCTTGCTTGAAATATAAATTTAAAGGATGCAAGTGAAATCGTAAGTTCTTTTATGCCACATTTCCAAATAAAAGCAAATACAGCCCTGGTAAAAATTATTAGACCAAGCTTCTGTTATAACGGTACCATAATATGCAAACAAAATTATAAAAATGATTTGTCTTTGTATTTCACTGAATGAATGCCAAATTCCAGCAATTATACCTTGCTTTTATGTAATTTTATATCCTCCTTATCACAAAAATAACACTATCAGTAACCATGCTTGGTCTAATAATTTTTACCATGGCTGTATATATCCTGAACAATGGAAACTCGAAAGTATATGGAACAGAATGATGGGTTTCATTTATACTGACAACATATCATAAATTATTGATATGTTGCCAATCAGTTTACTTCTATCAATTCGTCTAAGATTATTTCAAAGTCATGTCCAATGACTGATATGGATGCGTAAAGTCTCTTGCTATTTTTATTTTAACTATAATATAATTACAGTCTGTACAAAGTAAATACTCGAATTCCCATACCCCGTGAATTTGAGCACACAACTCACGCTCAAATACCCAGCTGAATTTCTGCTCAAAACTAATGCTCTAATTCACTGTGAATTTCTGCACTAAATTGACGCTCGAACACCCCGTGAATTTAAGCACACAACTAATGCTCGTATATAGGCTATATATATACCCAGCTGAGCTGAATTTCTGCACAAAACTAATGCTCGAATAGACCTGTTTACTAAGTGTTCAAATTTATGGATGTTTCTTTCTTGGGGACCTAGTAACGAGGTATTCCATTAACCTGTTATTAATGAATGAACTACAATACTTGGAATCCAGTTTGCATTCATTACTTGTTGCTATGTCTGACAAGCCTCTGGCAAGCTTTCAGGTTGTCAAGAACAACCTTTGTTTCAAAAGTATGCATAAAATTTGAATCACTTAGTAAACAGGTCTATTGCCTGTGAATCAATTTCTTGATATAAAAAAAAATGGTAAACGAATGGGAATTTGTGATATCAAAAAATTCACTTCGTGATATCACGAATGGGAATTTGTGATATCAACAAATCATTTTAAATAGCAAAACGGCTTGCCATACGACCCCGCCTGTATTGCAGGGTTCATTGTAACATGCAGGCTCATTTACCTGTTTACAACACAACATACTCGTCACAAACTCACGTCATGATTGCTACTAAACATAATTGATAACATAATTATCATGAAGTGATTTCGTGATAAATTGCACTTCTGAATCAAAGTACATTCTATATTAAACACCATAAGCCAATGCGACAGAAATGAGTAACTTATTATGACCACGAATTATTTTTCCCCGAAGATTTGCGATCGAATCTCCGAAAGAAGTTTTGCCAAACATTTTGCGTTCGCATTCACAACTACATTTTCGCCAAACATTGATAAGATTTCAAGAACAATCAGCGATATAAAAAACACCCTTGACATTAAGTAATTAATTTGTGATACCGAGCACTGGGTTTGTGATATCTAGAATTAATATCACAATAATTATCAACCTAACTCTTCATGTCACCAATTCTATTCTGAAGGATTGCCAATATTGATAACAACACAAAAGAAATTGTTTTAATATATCACAATTCTAGTTCTTGATTCTTGAAAAGGGCTTGTCATACGGACGAAGAATGAATTGAGTATTTAAAAAAAAAAAAAATCGCATAGGCCTACAAATATCAAATTTGAGAAACGCATTTTAAAAGCATTTGTAAATAAAAAAATACACACGGCTTTCTTACTTATTTGAAGTTAAATCATAAAATACGTAACCCTATCAAACTAAACGCTACATGTATTCACCTGAAATGCATGATACATGTCTGCCTCTCCGTGACGTTTCATCTCGACAGAACCGGAAACGATCACTGCTGAAATTATACTGACACCACGTTTATAAAGATCTGTAGATACAAATTTGGCTACTAAAAATCCATTTGGAGAAGTGATTATCATGCCCATGCGCGTTCCAGATTAAAAAAACAAAGTAAACATTTAAATTACCTGGGAATGCATATATTTTGAACCTTACGATTGCCCCTTGATCTTTGAAGATTAAAAATTGTCAAACACACATTCGCACATCAGGCGAGGGAGCTTGCAAATGACTTACCAGATTGAATAAACCCCTCTTGTATTTGAATAAGACTTGGAAAAGTCAATAATATTGATCATGACTATATACATGTCGACTGTTTTCGTTTTTGTATAGGTTGTCTTTAACGTTATTAGCAGCATTATCTACGTGTTTGATCCCTTTGCTAATTTTACGAACCGTCATGAGATTAGAGCAATACCGATTCCGTCACACTACCTAATGTGATAAAAACAAACACATTGCACACTTATGCATGGGTGCATGATTAAATGCTGTAATTTCAATTTCAACCTTTTTCATTAAATGATCATGACATTTGTGGAACTGTATTTAGAAAAGCTCAAATTGCTGTTTGGCATTTTCACTGATGCTGCCAAATTAAGTCCAAGTTCTTATGGGTAGAAAGAAAATCAAGGAAAAACAACGAATGAATACTTTCTAGGAAGATGCCTATTTCATGTCTACGTGAGCTGGCAAGAAGGCATAGAAAAAAGGGGAAATAAAGATGAAACTTTAAACAAAAACCACTTTGCATGAAACCTATAATTTAAGTTTCGATTCCAAACTGACATAGATGTTTCTCGAACAGAAGGGAGCGGAAAGGGGCAATACAAAAAGAAATAGAGAAAAAGAGAGAGAGAGATAGAGAGAAAGAAAGAGAGAGAGATAGAGAGAGAGGAAGAGAGTGGGAAGGGACTACTTGGAAACTGGAATAATACTGTTCTAAAACAATAACCTTGCAAAACCTGTTTTCAGTATATCGGAATTGATGTATGTAGGTTTGTCCGATATAACTAGGTGCTACTTTACTTAAAGGATGTCATAGCGGTTACAACCCTATAGCTAGAAGGTCCGATAGTTAGCGGGTCCGATAGGCCGACACCCAATTATAGATAGAAGGTTCGATAGACCGAATGTACGAGAGAGTCCAATAGACAGACGGTTCTATAGACCGAATCGGCGGAGGGTCCGATAGTCCGAAGGTTCTATAGATCGAATGTCCAACGGGCTCCGATAGTAAGAAGGTCCGATAGATAGAAGGTTCGATAGACCGTCAAATAACGTAAAAAAGGTAAAATAAGTGGATACAATAAGTTTTTAATAGTTTTATCTCATAAAAGGAAAAGGATAATGCATTATCTTCTTCTATGTGTATTGTAATAAACCGATGCACTAGGTCTGTAGGCCCACCCTCCCCCCCCCCCCCAAAAAAAATGGGGTCCTCCCATGCAGCTCAACCCCCCCCCCCCCCCTGTTAATTTTGCCATTAAACCGATGTATTGGCAATGGGGAACGCTGATCATTTTTTGAAACATGGGAATATAATTATATGGTGCACACTAAAGCCCCGAGACCGGGGGGGGGGGGGGGGGGTACTCAGATTATAATCGGACGGGGGTGTGCCGCTGAGAACTCCAGACCCATACCCACATCTAAGGGTCCTTTTGCTGTAAATAGGCACCCATGTCTAAGGATTTTTTGTGAAAAATGGACCCATGTCTAGGCATTATGATATATGCAGCGCTGCTAGCTAGCTCGGGCTCGGCGCCGTCCCGCAGCTACTGAAGCTGCCGCATGTACTACGCATACGAAGCTCGAATCCATATCCCCAATTCCAAGCTTGGGCGCTTGGCCTGGCGCCTAGCGCGCATTTATGTAATAAATAATGTGGTACTTCCGGGGTACGTTCTACGTATGTACGCACGAGATATATAGCTAAGTAGGCATTTACAATGTAGGCTCGATTACTTTATTTATTTATTTATTTTTATTTATTTATTTATTTTTATTTATTTATTTATTTGATTCCTGCATGTTTCACAATAATCAGTTTCATACATACAAACTTTGAAAATAGAAACACACAGAGGTCTGGCAATATAAGCTGCACGCTTGAAGTTTTGCCATACCTAACATCTTACATATTTCATACATTCTTAAAAGTAAACATAGATTAATAGATTAAATACAACAACAAAAAAAGTGCAAATATAATACACTATATACAGATACAAATACAGATAAAGAATAAGATTGAAATTTCTACAGTACGTTCTAGAGCAAGAAAAATGCAGTAGACATGATAAAGGTGCAGTCCATCCATACTGAAGGAGAAAGAGAGAGAAAAGAGAGAGAGAAGAAAACGTAAGACAAGCAAGAGAGAGGGGGAGGGAGAGAGAGAGAGAGGGGGGGGTGGTGGGAAGATGTCCTAATTAACAATACCACTGCGCATAATTACATATCATGGCAAATTATACATGTATACATATATAGAATATATACAATCATAATATAATTAAGTACACGCTGTGTTATGGGGAATTAACAACCAACTAATAGAACATGGAAGAAAACGAGGCAGGTAAAACATTAGTACTATAACGATACATAAATAAAGAGGTTTGAAGAAAATTAATTTCACCGACTTTAAGGCATTTAAACCTAGCAAACAGGGGATCTGTGTGTTCACGATAACCAACCCCAGCACAAATTCTTAAAGCTTTCTTTTGTAACAGATGAATGTCACTTGTTACACTCTTTGACACTGCCCATAGAATATTACAATAAGAAATATATGGCAAAAACAAGGTATTATATATCATCAATAATATTCTGTCAGACACAAGATATCTTACTCTATATAAAATCCCAATACTCCGAGAAATTGGAGACATTATACTGTTCCGGTGGTCATCCCAGTCTAGCTTCTCATTAATATGAACACCCAGGAACTTAGTACAAACCTTCCTCTCCAATTCCACATCATCCAGTCTAACTACTAATTGTTGCTCATTGCAAATCTTCCTTCCCTTAAAATGAATATAGTTTGTTTTTGATACATTTAAAGCTAACAAGTTACTTCGAAACCATTGTGTTAACTTAGGAAGCTCAATATTAATTCTAGTCTTGACTGTGTGTATATCACGGTGAGAGAGGAAAACGCTTGTATCATCTGCGAATAATATATATTGCAAGGCAGTAGATGCATTACATATATCATTAACATATATAAGAAACAATAGAGGCCCTAGAATAGAACCTTGAGGGACACCACTTTTTAAAACAAGAATATCAGAGTTTACAGAATTATGACATGTATATTGTCTTCTGTTAGATAAATAACTAGAAAACCATCGCAGAGCGATACCCCGTACACCATAATGTTCCAGTTTACACAACAAAATTGAGTGGTCGAGAGTGTCGAAAGCCTTACTCAAATCCATAAATACTCCAACCACATGCTGACGATCAGCAAGGGCCTGAGACACACGGTCATAAAATTTCAACAATGCAAGGTCAGTTGAATGTGATTTACGAAACCCATACTGGTCTGGATTGAGCAACTCATGCTTCTCTAAGAATGCGTAGAGCCTATTATAGACAACCCTCTCTAATAATTTTGAAAAGGTTGGCAAAATTGAAATTGGTCTATAATTGCAGATATTCATAACATTATCTTTTTTATGAACAGGAACAACTTTAGCAAGCTTTAAAGAAGAAGGAAATACTCCAGTTATCAGAGAGAGATTACAAATGTGTGCCAGGGGAACCAAAATCAGACCAATGACCTGTTTTACGAAGGAAGTACTTATCTCATCATGCCCACAGGAGTTACTATTTTTCAGTGATAATACAATATCGAGTATTTCCGAAGAATCCACAGGCTTTAAAAAGAGAGATGCCTGGGAGGGATTAACAAGGTATTCCTTGTAATTTGTTCCAGATGTATCTATTTTCTTTGCTTGATTAAGCCCAATATTAGCAAAATACTCATTAAACATATTGGCAATATCTCTCGGGTCAATAATTTCTTTATCATCTTTTACAATTTTATGAGGAGCTTCCATTTGGTTGCGTTTACACAGAATATCTTTCACAACTCTCCAGGTGGAGGACATATTGCCACTCGCATTTTCGAATTTCTTTGAGTAAAATAATTTCCGTGATGACCTAATGATTGATGTCAACTTATTACGATATTTCTTATACTTTTCAATATTCACGGGTGAGGGTTTCTTTACACTTCTTTTATATAAAACATTTCTCCTTTTAATAGACTGAATAATTCCTTTCGTAATCCAAGGTTTCCTCCCCTTCTTCCTTCTTATGCGTTCCAATGGTATATGCTTATCAAAATAAAAAGAAAACTTCCTCACAAATAATTCAAAGGCCTTCTCCGTGTTATCACAGGCTAACACATCAACCCATTTTTCTAAGGATAAATCATTATTCAAACTGAGTATGTTAATGTTGTCAAAATTTCGTCTGCTATCATTACATTTCTTCCGTGGCCCCTTTATAACATGGTCATAGAGTATACAGAACACTGGTAAATGGTCAGATATTTCACAATAGAATAAACCTGACTGACTATGACCTTTTTCCGTCTTTACGAAAATATTATCCAACAGTGTTGATGACTGATCATTAATTCTTGTTGGTTTATCAATCAATATTCCAAAGGCATTCGATTCCAAAATAGTTCGGAGACGAAGGGTATTCGGGTTATTACATAATAGATCAATATTATAATCACCCATAATACAGACAGATTTATTCAATTCATTAATATCAATCAATAATGATTCAAGATCGTCCAAAAATAGATTCATATCTGTATTTGGTGGGCGATATACGACACAAACAATCATATTTTTCTCATTGGGAAGGTCTGCCTCCACACACAAACATTCGGCGCTGTTACTTTTAAAACCCAAGTCATGTCTCACTTTAAATGCCAATATGTTTGAAATATACAAGAGAACACCACCACCACGCCCATTCGCTCTGTCATTACGTACCTGTTTATATCCCTCTAACGTAAACAGAGGAGGAGACTTGGCAGTCAACCATGTTTCAGTTATTCCAATTATTGAAAATCTAAATTTCAACGAGGATAACAAAATATTTAAATTATCAACATTCTTAGGGAGACTTCTTGCATTACAATGTAAAAAACTCAACAATTGCGTTTCATGGGAATATTGAGACATGTCCACACAGAACTCATGTGGCACATAATATTGACAATCGTTATTTTGTTGTAATTCATATTCTTCAATATTCATTTAAATTCAAATAAACAAACACACATATATCAACGGGATCGACCCATTCGATATACACAAGTTGGCATGCAAGGTAGGGGAATGAAGGGCAGGAAGGAGAGAGAGAGATAGATTGGGGAAGAGATGGGGAGGGCGGAAAGAGTAAGAATGCATATATACAGTGTACAATAGAGAATAAACAATATAAATATGGAAAAAAAAACAACAAACAAACAAAACAAAACAACACATATGGCAAAAGAGTGTTAACAAACCTCTCCATTAAACTATTTAGACAAAAGAAGTGGGTTGATAGAGCAGAGGTAATTTTTTGTGAAAGAAAAAGACCAAACAAACTGAATAGCATAAAAACAGAAAATGAGATTATGCCTACACCTATTCTAATATGTCATTAGAATAGGCATAGGTAGCGTACTTCTGTACCTCGAGTATTTGGGTGCAAATCTGAAAATCCCGGACAAATGAGGGAGGAAAGAGAGGAATGAAACAAATGATAAGAGCCAGGATAAGAGACCCATGTCTAAGGATTTTTTGGGGAAAAATGGGACCCATGTCTAAGGATCTTTTTAATGAAAAGGGGACCCATGTCTAAGGATCTTTCTTCAAAAAGTCACCCTTCCCAGCGGCACATCCCCGTATACCCAATATACGTGAGTACCCCCCCCCCCCCCGGGGCCCCGAGGCCCATCATGCCCGAAGCATTTTTTTTCTAGTGGAACAAGCTGAGGAAAGGGCGTCCCCTTCTAACGCAAGTGTTATTTTTTAAACAAGGAAATCCTATGGGGTGCACACTTTATAGTTGAATTTTCATTAAAAGTAACAAAAGATAAGATTCTGACAACAAAAGATTCTGACCGATAAAGACGAAATTGTTTTAATTAGGCCCTACCACCTTCTTGGGAGGGGGGGGGGGTGTTTTCATTGTTTCCATTGGTTTTTTTGTTTAGGGTTGTCAGGTGATATTTTCCTACCAGGTATGATGTTAGCTTTTATACCCATACTACTACCTTGTGGAAAATTTTAGTCTGTGGACTCTGTCGGGTAAATTATACCATTTTTTTTTGGGGGGGGGGGGTGGGGAATTCGAGAATAGTCGGATACCTCACTGCCAGAATATTTTGATATTCGGGCTTCTTGTTGCTGCAGGACGTAAGAGGTGCTTGCTGCAAGAAACAATCTAGGCCTAGTTTCTTGATTGTATGAGCGAGCAAAGCGAGCGAACGAGAGAGAGAGAAAATAAAGAAGAATTTTGTCTCCTGAGAATAGGTTCTAGCGTATTGTTATTCAATTCTCATATTCTGTGTAACATGTTATCGGCAACTTCCCTTCTCATATTGGGAAGAGACTATTGGTCACAGGCCATTATTTCTGAAAATTTATCTCTTTATTAGCCCCTTTAGGTCAACTTGCCGCTCGATTCCTTTCAGTTATGTTGCTTACATTCTTTGAGTAGAAAAAATAGCATAACATTAGCTGGAGATTCAAGATGCAAACCAAATAACTTCCATAAGAATATGAATTATTAATATAATTGACATTGGTTTATATACATAAATATGGCGATTATATTAATAACTAATATCAATAATGAAAATAATGGGCATTGGTAAATAACCCTAGCTAGTGAGCGAAGTTTTTGATTTTTTTGTTTTCTTCTCATTCCTTTCTGATTTCTTTTCTTTTTCTCTTATTTTCCTTTCTTTTCTTTTCTTCTTTCCTTTTCAACCTCTCCATTGTTTGCTTTTCCTTTGGTTGGAACCCCCTTTTCAGGCATGAAAAGTGGGAGGGGGAGGGTATTCCCGCCCCCACATTTAAAAACATCTGGAAACATAACGCCCCCACTTATTTTTTACCTACTTTTCATTTTATCCTCTATTTTACCTTTTTACGTATTTATTGTCGGCCTATCGGACCTTCTAACTATCGGACCCCTACTGAACCTTCGGACTATCGGACCCTTTTGCCGATTCAGTCTATTGAACCATCTGCCTCTTGGACCCTCATGTACATTCGGACTATCGAACCTTCTATCTATCGGACCTTCTGACTATCGGACCCGTTGGTCATTCGATCTGTAGAACCATAGGAGGATCCAGGGGGGGGGGGGGTTGGTCGCGGGGGTCCGGACCCCTCCCCCTTTTTGGCGCCGGTTTTTCATCAGGTTCTATTCAAACCTGCCCAATTATCTTGAGCACAATCTCAACTCCCCGGGGAGCATGCAAGCCAGGCCATCAGATGACGCTCACGGCTTAGTTAACACCCGACCAAGGTTCCCATCACTCATGGGTAAAAAGGACATGAACACCAGACATAGTAGAATGAATAGTGAATTTGGGCTATCAACTTCGATGGGGACGGACGTACTTTGAAAGCGCTCCTGGCCAATGCCGCTGCCTCTAATTTTAACTTCATTTTTACCCACAATATTTCGACAGAGATGGGCTTGTGATAATCCGACTTCTTCTTCCATGGAGTAACGCGCTACAATGTCTACCCGCTCTAAGACAACAAGGGATAAGCAAGCCCCTACAACACCAACGGGCGGTGCTGAACCTCAGCTAACCTTGGCAGACCTCTATAAGAAAATCACGGAAACTACATCTAGTTTGGGAGATAAACTTGACAAGCTTTCTAATGAGGTGAGCCAAATTACGAAGCGCTTTGACGAACTTGAAGACAGTGTTATTTTTCACACCGGTAAAATTGATGAGATAGAAAAGAAAACGATCCCCGAGCTAAAATCTACTCTACAAAAGGAAATAGAAAGCCTACAGGAAAAAATTATCATGATGGAAATACATAATAGAAAAGCCAATTTGCTTTTTTATGGAGCTACGGAAACACGAGGAGAGGATATTTGCATCGTGCTAAAGGAAATATTCATGCATCTTGGTCTATCAGAGAGAGAAGCCGATGAGATTCAGCTGGTTAACGCCCATAGGTTACCGAGACGCAATGTCGGCAATGCGGATGCTCGTGGCCCAAATCCGATCATCGCTAGATTTGCCTTCATGAAAGCGAGAAATCGAATACTCCAAGCCTTCGAAAATCTACCGCGAACCCGTGTCATCGCTGGACCCACCGATCAGCAAGCAACCAACATGCCACGGATAACGGTCAGGACCGACCTCCCTCCGACCCTAAAAATCCACCGTGCCAAGCTCGCCAACGAGGCATACAAAATGCGCACGGAAAGAGGTCTCTCCACGAAAATCGTGCTGGAAAATGCAAAAATTCGTCTGAAATTTAAAGAAAAAGGGTCTACTGCTTGGAGATACTATGTTGCATAATGACAATGAGGAATACTTTCATCCATGCCATCTACACCTATGATGCTATTTGTTTTTCTTCTCTATGATATCCAGGCATCAGGCAAGTAATGAAACACATGAAGATTTTACACAGGCTCTCAGATATTTCATCTTACTTGTCTAAACTTTAAAAACTTCTGTTAAATACGTTATTTGAGTCAACAAAGAAAAGAAAATTGAAAAGGATTCATTTAAGCTGCTATCACGTATATTTTCAAATCCAAAGCAAACATTAAGATTGTTATGGAATATGAGATCAACTCAAAATTCTTGAATATATTTTTTCGCCTGTTATGCAGATGTTTATTATTATTTTTTAAATTGAGATTCACAATTCACTTATTGAGTATCTAGTACCTTTAACATGAGTGTTATCGAATTTAAATCCAAAGCAAACAGTAAGATTGTCATGGAAATTCCCAAAAAGAAGAAGAAAAAAAATGTTTCATATTTTGTAGGATAATTTAACATTAAATTTCTCCCATTCTTATTACCTCTTAAATTTGTTGACGAATGTATAGATGAAACAAAACTAACCAAAAGAATTGTAAACGAATTGTAAAATAATTTAAACCAACTGTAAATGAATGCAAATCAAATCTATTCTGAAAGGGTTATAAATCACTGCATAAAAATATCAGCCAAAAGGATTGTACACGAATATTAGGCAAATCTAACTCAGAAGGATTGTTAACGAATATTATAAAATTTTAACAGAAAGAGTCGTAAAGAGTTGTTAATGCAAATCTATAACTCCCAAAAGATCGTAAATGAATGTTAAACAGACTGCAACCAAAAGAACTTGAAAGCAAATTCCAAAGCATTTATGAATGCAAAATCATATTTATAAAATATCACTAATTCAAGAAATGGCAATATACTATTCATTGTCAAAGTTGAATATCAATAATAGTAAATCCTAGTCATCATCAGCATACAACATGGGGAATGAGGAATATTTACCTGTCTAATAATTTGATAAAAATTGATATACTTTATCAATCTATGTTCCTAAACCTTTTATCTATAAAATAACATGATTGTGTTGAACGTTAGTATTCTTATATGCAAAATGTAACATTCAAATGTTTAAACATATTTGTTTTCTTATAGGGAGGTTGTGTTTACATTTTTTTTTTTTTTTAAAATACAGATTGTGGAAACAAAAAATATGTTGGCTATAATTCTACTAATTTATATTAAAAGTTTGTTTTCTTGAATGGTCTGTTAGGCCAAAATATTTTTATGCAAACATATACCCCCCCCCCCCCCCGATAGCTTTCAAAATCTATGTCATTGAAATCCTTTTTTTTTTTTTTTTTTTTTTTTTTTTTTAGTGTTCAAGTTATTTAACAACAGGAATGTTAGAGATGTGAAGCTTTGAATTTGTAACAGCACCAACCCCCTAATAAGCTTTGTGTTTTAAGGCTCATCTTATTGGACTTATTTGCATAAATGATCATCCCTATTTGGTAACATCAACAAGAGTGTGTCACTCAATAATATTGATGTGGCCCCTTTCGAGCAGCATTGGGGCGTGGTCACGCAGTGAGCGTTACATTCACTTTGTATTGTTCTATAAATCAATAGATCAAGGTATCCCCTTTCAGGAAAGTAAATGAACCTACGTATAATGACGTTTCCATTATTTCGAATAATACCGATATTAGAATGTGTGTAATTCATTGTTGAAATTCTTGAACCTTTTCGACATCCAAATTGCTGATTTAAAATCTTCCCATTTTTACCAGGCATATAAAGAGATGACATTGGTTATTATGTATCCAAGGGTATTCATTTGAATTGCAACCGAGCAACATTTTTGTTTAATTTCTTAGGTATTCACAACAGAATTGTTGTGAACATAACCCCCCCCCCCCCCCGGTAGCTTTCAAAATCTATGTCATTGAAATCCTTTGTTTAGTGTTCAAGTTATTTAACAACAGGAATGTTAGAGATGTGAAGCTTTGACTTTGTAACAGCACCAACCCCCTAATAAGCTTTGTGTTTTAAGGCTCATCTTATTTGACTTATTTGCATAAATGATCATCCCTATTAGGTAACATCCAACAAGAGTGTGTCACTCAATAATATTGATGTGGCCCCTTTCAAGCAGCATTGGGGCGTGGTCACGCAGTGAGCGTTACATTCACTTTGTATTGTTGTGTAAATCAATAGATCAAGGTATCCCCTTTCAGGAAAGTAAATGAACCCACGTATAATGACGTTTGCATTATTTCGAATAATACCGATTTCAGAATGTGTGTAATTCATTGTTGAAATTCTTGAACCTTTTCGACATCCAAATTACTGATTAAAAATCTTCCATTATTACCAGGCATATAAAGAGATGACATTGGTTATTATGTATCCATGGGTATTCATTTGAATTGCAACCGAGCAACATTTTTGTTTAATTTCTTAGGTATTCACAACAGAATTGTTGTGAACATACCCCCCCCCCCCGATAGCTTTCAAAATCTATGTCATTGAAATCCTTTTTTTAGTGTTCAAGTTATTTAACAACAGGAATGTTAGAGATGTGAAGCTTTGACTTTGTAACAGCACCAACCCACGTTTGCATTATTTCGAATAATACCGATTTCAGAATGTGTGTAATTCATTGTTAAAATTCTTGAACCTTTTTGACACCCAAATTGCTGATTTAAAATCTTCCATTATTACCAGGCATATAAAGAGATTTCATAGGTTATTATGTATCCAAGGGTATTCATTTGAATTGCAACTTAGCAACATTTTTGTTGTTTAATTCCTTAGGTATTTTCTAGGGAGCATAGAAATGCAACCATGTATATAATCCACTTTCTTTCTCCATTCTTCATTTTCTTTCAATGTTTTCTTCCTTTTTAAAAAATCTTCTCATCACGCCCCCCGGAATTTTCATTTTCATTGTTCATCTCTGAAATTCACATGAAACATTTTATTTTACAGGTAATTTTCAGGGCGTGGCATTGGTCAATAGTCCACTCGGTACTATTGTCATTATAATGATGGCCTTGATGGCTTCGTCCCCCCTACACTTTCCTCTTTGCACAATCGCGAACACGTACACACACACACAACTCGACACATTACTACATGCACCTCTCTGCACTTGCACGCACCAAGCACTCCAAATTCATTATATCGTATTGCATACTAATTTGTTCTTCATTCATGGATCTGGATGATATATTAAATGATGAACTATTTAATTCTCAGAGCAAATACTATACTGCAAAAGAATTCATTTCCACTTTTAATTCAACAAACCAAAATGATAAACGAAAATTTTTCAGCGTAATACACATAAATATCCGAAGTTTGCAAAAGAACTTTGATACTTTCAATGAATTTTTATCCATATTAAATTCATTTCCTTTTTCTATAATAGCTTTGACAGAGACATGGTTACACTCAACGACACCTCCCATATTTGATATTGAGAATTACACATTTAACCATATAGATCGCAAAAATGGTAAGGGAGGCGGTGTTGCGTTTTATATTCACAATAATCTGCATTATAAAGTGAGGCATGATATTATAATTAACGGCGTAGAAACCCTATTCTTAGAAATTATTGACGATAACTATAAAAATAAAATAGTCGGTGTAATTTATAGACCACCTAACAACATAGCTGATATATTTTTAGATAAATTAGAATCTTGTCTTGAAACCGTATCTCGAGAAAACAAAGATATTTACCTCATGGGTGATTTTAATATAGATCTCTCTTTGCCTTACACTGCCCTTGGGCAACATTTTACTAATTTATTATCATCATTTTCTTTCAAACCTCTTATTGACAAACCTACGAGGATTACAAATACAACACATACAATAATTGACAACATCTTCTCAAACGTGCTGAGTAGAAATAGTAATGGAATAATATATTACGATATTTCAGACCATCTACCAATTTTCACGATATGTTCAGATAATAAACGCTTACATCAACATTCAAATAAAGAACACATTACTCGACGAAAAGAAACCAAACGCAACATAGAGTCCCTAAAAACAGATTTGGGTACAGAAAGTTGGCAAGATGTTCTTCATGCGACAAATGTTAATAGTTCATATGAAATATTTATAAACAAACTTCTTCATTATTATGATAAAAATGTGCCTCTGACAAGAATAACTTCTAGCAAAAAGAAGAATAAACAACCGTGGATCACTCAAGGAATAATAAAATCAATATTTACTCGTAATAGATTATATAAAATATCACTTAAATCACCTACTTTGGCACATCAAAACAAATATAAAAAATACCGTAATAGGTTAACCTCTATTATCCGTTTAGCACGAAAATCATATTTTTCTGACAAAATTGAAAGCAATAAAGACAATAACAAAACATTATGGCATACAATTAATGAAATGTTAGGCAAAAAAAGAGAAAATGCACAAAATGTTGAATTCTTAGTGAATGGAAATTACATTAAAGACAATGGTCTTATTTCTGATGCATTTAATACATATTTTACCAATGTTGGCCCAAAATTGGCCTCAAAAATTGTTACTAATGATAATGATTTTTCACAATATCTAAATAATCATACCGACCACTCTTTATTTTTTAATCCAACGAATGTTCATGAAATTTTAGAAATTGTTCAATCTCTAAGTCCTTCTAAATCTAGTGGCCATGATGGAATAAGTGTATATCTATTAAAACAAATTATTCATTTCCTGGTTTCGCCGCTGGCACATATTTTCAATCTATCTCTTTCCCAGGGAATTTTTCCTGATTCACTAAAACTTGCCAAAATAATTCCAATATTTAAAAAAGACGACCCATGCCATATCACAAATTATCGCCCAATCTCGTTGTTACCAAGCTTTTCTAAAATACTTGAAAAAATTGTTTACAAACGTTTATACTCTTTTTTGGATATGAATAAATTATTAATCCCCAACCAATATGGCTTCAGAAAAAATCATTCGACTGACTACGCAATCTTACAACTTTACGACAAAATAACTGATTCATTTTCAAAAAAGGAGCACACTGTTGGGGTTTTTATGGATTTATCGAAGGCATTCGATACAATGGATCATGCTATATTATTATGTAAATTAAAGACATATGGCATCAGAGGGATCGTACTTTCCTGGTTTCAGGACTACTTAGATAATAGACGCCAATATGTTAATTTCAAATCTAAATCATCTAATATATGTACTGTGAAATGTGGAGTACCACAGGGCTCAATCTTAGGGCCCTTGCTGTTTTTAATATATATGAATGATATTGTCAATGCATCACCTTTACTAACATATGTTTTATTTGCAGATGATACTAACATATTTTATTCACACCTAAATTTAAACATGCTTGTTACAACTCTGAATCTAGAGCTAAAGAAATTATCATTGTGGTTTAAATCCAATAAACTCTCTCTCAATATAAATAAAACAAACTTCATGTACTTTAAACACATTAATTCTACACATGTATTTCGTAATAATATTTTCATTGATGACATGCCCGTTACCGAAAAAAATGAAACAAAATTTTTAGGTATATTAATCGACTCAAATGTAACTTGGAATAGTCACGTTCGTAATATTAGCATGTTGGTAGCAAGAGGCATAGGTATTTTATATAAATTCAAATATTATCTTTCTCAAAGATCGCTATTAATGCTTTACAACTCATTTATTTTATCACATATATCTTACTGTAACATAGTATGGGGAAATAGTAACAAAATGAATATAGATACTATGTTGCGTCTTCAAAAGAAAGCACTCCGTATCTGTTCTCATTCTCATTATTTAGCCCACACCGATCCTATATTTCATAAGTTCAAAACACTGAAAATTAACGATATTCATACCTACCAAACTGCTATATTTATGTATAAATATTCCACTAACGCTACACCAATATCCTTTCATAATCTTTTTATCTACAACAGAGATGTCCATTCCTACCCGACACGACATTCATCTGATCTTCATTTAACAAATCCAAAATTAATAATAGCTCAAAAAACGATAAGACATCATGGTCCAGATGTTTGGAACAATTTACCTCATGATATTAAACACGCCGTATCTCTTTTTTCTTTTAAAGCTTTGTTAAAGAAGTATTTGCTATCCACTTATTCGTAAACTTCTCACCTGCACGTGCACCCACTTGCACACACTTCACTTCAATCCCTTTCCTTCCCCCTTTTTTTGTAGTAAATATTTGTTTTTCCAGTTAGTGACATCGCTTTTATGATATAGACATGTATATTAATTATGGTTTCCATGTAGCCCTTTCCACTGGCTGCTATTCATTCAAGCATTTTGCTTAAGATAGCTGGCCCCTGCATTTCTGTTATTTCTACTTGTTCATTCGATTTATAATTATGTCTTTATTCTGTTGTCATTACTTAACTGTCACATTTTTGAATTTGAACAACTATGTTGTATACTATAATTGTAAATTTGTTATTTGATTTGACAATAAATGCAGAAACTCCTGCAAAAAAAAAATAGTAGGGTTCGAACCAGTGACTCTCAGATCCAAAGACGAGAACCCCAATCCACTACACCACAGCGCATCCGCAAGTAATTCTTATTGAATGGTAATGAGGTGGGACACTACATCGCGCAGGCGCGGCGGTTCCCGTTGCTAAACAGTATCAATCTAGATTTGTTTACAAATTAAAAAAAAAGTATCAATCTAGTTAAAACATGAATTCATACCAAGATATCTTTAATAAACTTGGTGGTATAACATGTCTAGTAAAGATAATCAAAACATATTATATTTTGAGTAATTTTTGTCTCGTCCACCGAAGGTGGAAGCGATTATAAGGGATCCAAATGGCTCCGTCGTCCGTGACAAATTTAAAGACAAAGTTGAGGTCTGGTCATGAGATTGAATTGTGAAAGAAATTATCTCAAAGCAATTGGAAAAGGTAGATTATAGAGCACATAGCAAGGTGTATGCTGTAAGGTTTTATAATCACTAAGTATGATAAGAAATTGACTCAATCCTGCTGAGAGTCACATGCACTGCACACATACATGTGCATATGGGACTACACACAGATGTTCGGCCCGAACATTTCAGCGGCTTCTTGTCATATTTTGAATGTGAGGGCATTTTAAGAGCAATCCTTTCCAGGATACATTTCTACTATGATAATCTTCCAAACTAACATAAAAAAGAACGAGAAAGCTTACAAATTATTTGTTATCTTTCCCAGAACTCAACCTTCTTTTTAAAGTTGACCTGACATTCTTGTAACAAATAACTTGGTACAAATTATATTGTGGCCAAACTTGGGTCAGTGATGCACTTTGAGGATGTTTACGTTATGGCGATCTCGACCGTCACATGCTAAGGTGACGTGCATTAATGAAGTTACGGTAGACATACATGACTAACATTGCTGAACCTAAGAACGTTTACAGAATACATTTACCTTTCCTATCTCGTTGTCTTTCCCATATTCTTTGTGTACTATGATACTGATTATTTTACAAAGAGTGACATCATAAACACCCTTTTTCGAGGTCAATTTTCTTTGCATAATTAAGTTAAGGGCTTTTTGTAAATAATTTGTTGACCTTTATCAAGATCAGAGTGATTCGGTGACGCGCAAAGTTAGCAACACATCGCTAAAAAAAAAATGATTTAAAGATTTCATTAATATTTCCTATCTTCTTGTCTTTTCCCCGTATCTTGGATTTATTTTTTAATATATTGACATTAGTTATTGATAACTGTATTTATGGGTCAAGATACGGGCAACCATCATTATAAAAAAAAAAAACTTTACTGTTAGCAGGTACAAAGTCTATCTTTCACTTAATCGTTATCGTAGCACAGATACCCGTTGAGCAAACATGCACCCTTTATGTTTTTTAATAAACATGTATAATATATTTTTATTTTTCAACTTTATCACAGCGACTCATGCAAATTATAATTTTTATCTTTTCTCTGAAGCGCTATCCCTCCTATCTCCCCATTTATTCCAAGAAAAAGAAAATGAGAAGCAAACAAAAGTACAATTGACGTGTATCAATTTTACATACTAACGTGTGTTTGTTTAGTTTCATATCTGTATGCATTCATGAACTTTTGAACTGAATCTGAAATTAGCCGTGATCATGTATATTAAAGCTGCAAAGAACATACAGTTAGATATCACATGATGAGCCAAAGTTTAAAAGTTTTTGTCTGGAGGTGGTTGAGAGTTCGAGAAGGTCTGTTTAAATTAATTAGGCTTCTCGTTTATAATTGATAGAATGACTCCTTGAGAAAACAATTGACTTGTCTTTTTTATCTCCTTAAGTTTGCTTCATAACTTTGTATTTTTGGATATCATGATGTTCTCATTCAAATAAAAAATAATCTTTCATAGCAGTCAACAGGAACTCTCAAACTAAATTCCTTGTCCTTGTGTTATTTGTATAATGTAATTGTATCAGCTCACTTGAATATCACTCTTCGAACATTTTAACACAATATTAAATTACCAAGGCATTTAGCCAGATTGTGTCTTGCCCATGTGACTAATTGCATGAATTTCGCCAAAGAGCATCCCTGACCCAACTTTGTTTGCACTTGGAACAATGTATATGCAAAGTTACCAGTCATAGAAGGGTCTTGTGAGTAAAAACTTATATTCAACCTAAAATGATATATCACCTCAAATGACCTTTGACCTTAGCATGTGACAGTCGAGATCACCATAACGTGAACGTCATGCAAGTGCATCTCAGACCCAAGTTTGGTCACAATAGGATTAACGGTTACCATGTTATTTGTCATTTATTACAAGAGGCCAGTGCTTCTAAAATAGTTTATAAAGCAAGCTGGAGATGAATATACTTGTATATCAGCATGAAAAAAAATTGAATTGGAATTGTCTAGTTTGATTCTTTGGTCTGAACATTAATAAAAATGAAAATAGTAAATATTAATGATATATATAATAATAACTAGAAATTTAATTCGTCATGATGACGAATTAGGTGATCTGTCCTTAATTCTCATGATAAAGATCGAACTGACGACCATTGACCTGAAGTTATTATGATATGAATGGGAATGATTTCTGATCATTGACAAGGAAGATATGGTTAATAATGTAATGTAACAAAATGGCGTCTACATGATGTCATGATGACCTCATAAGAGCGAATTAGCTGCTGGAGCGACATATGATCAACGTCTACTTACATGCCCAATTTGGATGCATGAGGACCAATGGTTCGTGAGATATATGATAATGAAATAAGTGTGCGTATGTGCGTTTGTTTAGCATTATGTCCGAGGACATTTTCGGACAGAGAACAAAAAAAAAAATCATGACAACAATGGTCCTCGGAAGGCGGACAATAGTCCTCGAACGTCGAACAATGAATTTATGCCTTATTCCGTCGACTGTCCGAGGACGAGTAACAATAGAGGAACAATAGTTGTCCTCGGAGGTAAAGCCATGTAAACCTGGGTGTGTGTGTGTGTGTGTGTGTGTGTATGTGCGTCATATTTTTTGTGGGGGGGGGGGGTGTTTCACACAGGGAGCCCATTATAGAGCTTATTTATATTGACCAGAAACAAGTATGTCAATAGATGGCAATGAAAAATGAAAATTAAGTGTGTGCGTGTGTGTGATCGATATGACTTTTGAGGGTATGAACGGATGAACTTTGACTATAGTGTAAAAAAAAACAAAAACAAAAACAAAAAATCGGCCCGGGGATCGAACCAGGTACCTTGACCATGGTAGTCATGTGCTTTACCGATAGACCAGAATATGACCCATAGGGTTTACACGTAGATGGAAAATGGGATTCTCATATCGTATATTCAGCGGAAAATTTCGATTTGTTCCTGGAATTGGATTGAAAAAACCGAGCCCATGGAGCAAGAATATTTATCAGGCTATAACATATTTCAAAGAGAAAGAATTTTGAGCAAGAATAAGGGAGATTTTGCAAAAATAAGACATTTGGATCATTTCCTTTATATGCTTGCCATTGTTGTGTTCAGAGATTTCAATCATGGCTGGGCCTTTTAGAATTTGCAGCTTGCTTGCTGCAGTATGTTTTGCTTTATAACCCGCACCATGCATCGACTTCAACATGCGATTCTCTGTTTGTAGCCCATCCACAAGACGTTTTACTCAATGAAGGAGAAGATGCTGTCTTTAAATGCACGCTTTCCAACTTCAGTATTTCGACTGACACGCTGATATGGGAAGTTCATCATTCCCAGTATTACAGTGTTATTTCAGAGGTATACGATCAGCAGACCAAAAGAATGACTTCTTCCCTGAATCTCTACAGAGTTGGCAGGAAAAGCCAGACCCAACAATGTGTTGCTCTGATGGATGGCAAAATATGTTCTTCTGCTGCTTCTCTTCTTCATGTGCAATATTTCCCATTTGATGATACGCTAGCATGTGAACATCAAAACCTTGGACATGTTAGAAGAGGAACATAAAATTACTGCTAGCCTAACTATGATGTGTTTGTTACTCCCATTACGTGATTTGGACATCCATATATTGCAAAGAGGACTTAAATGAAAAGAGCGCTAACATGAGGCTTTCTTTTTGTCCGTGAGATAGCAGCAGCTTTGGTTTCGTTCTAACTTGCAGGACTTAGGTTCTTCTTTGTGTTTTTTCACTGAAAAGTTATCAATGGACCTTTTGAATTTAAATTTTATATAAATTGTGGATATTTTACTTCCAGATTAAAAAATGCACAATTTATACGCAAAATATAAAAAAAAGTGTTAAAAAATAGAATATTTTTACCATTTTGTAACTTGTAATAATGTTTTATTAAAGGTTTACCAATGTTTACGCAAGTTTCTGCAATTGTGTAGCACACAAAAAATGATTCATAGCTAAGTGAAATACCAAATGTGACCAGGCACCACAAAACCACCAAAACGTCCCACTGTGTGAATTTCAGTTAGAGCTCAATCAATGTGTTTTTGGTTGGCATGGTCAAATTTTAGTTTTGGGTATTTTCTGAAAGAGTATACTTTTTTCTAAGTAATCTAAAAATTTGGAGGCGCCAATAAATCTAAAAGTGGTATTTTTGACAGTTTTTTAAATTAGACTTATGTGTGTCTTCTCTGGATTTTGTTGTAATACTTTTCTTGTTTTACGACCCTGAATACTTGTCTCATTTTGATCTCCCATGAATTTTAAACGGAGTAAGCTCTTGCACTGATACTTGTGCCCTATGATGAACAGGATTTGACTAATTAGTATGCCAAGTTTTAGGACAATCTGATAATCCCCTCATTCTTCTCTTTGTACAGTGAGTTAGGAACATCCATTGTTAATGAGTTATATATATCATTTTAAAGCTGAGAATCTCCTCTTTCAGAATAAGACCTTAACTAAAAATTCATATCTGGCGACTTTTTGGTGGTTATGTGGTGCCTGGTCACAAATTTGATTAAAAGGTCCATGTCCACCAACCTGTGGAATTGCCCATTTGTTGTCGGTATGTCAAATGATAAAATGCAAATTACATTGGCGTATCCGGAAATTGATATTGTAGGGGGTGTACGGGGCATATCTAATGCATGTCCATGCAAGACTTAAATACAGGAGGAAAAAGCAAGTGCCCCAGAACCATTTTCAAACAATATGAAAATCCATTGTCCACTTTTGACAGTTGCATTTTTAAAACTCTTCTGGATCTGAAACGGAGGGGGCGTACGCCAGTTCCGCCCTGTCCTGGATAGACTGCATTGTGGGCTTCTACCACTGACCTCTACCACCTGGACGTATCATTGGCTCAGAGAAGTGAAGTCGTGGTCCGCCATGTTGCACTTTTGAAAAATCAACGCGCAAGAAAGCTGGAATACAGATTTGTGTACAATCATGCGGACGCCCATGGTCAAAACGCACAGACAAGTACAGATGTTCAGTGCGTAACGTGTAATAAACCACATCGCTCTCGGAAGAGTAACATGGCCGCGCCCACTTCAAGTGTTCGCACGCGCGGGAATGGGCGATGAGCCGTCCAGGTGGTAGAGGTCACTGGGTTCTACCTATTCAAATAAAGCGTGGCAGGCAAAACATTTCCCGATGGTGAATCTAAGTCGAATATTTTCAAGGGCTTAATTCGTGATTAATTGTCAAATCGTATGGTATTCCTATCCCCTTTCCTCTGAGGTGGAAAATTTATTATTGTAGTGAAGTGCTGTTTGAAAGGGATGTAATAACTCTCTATAATCGATAGATGGTAATGTTATTGAGGTGAACACAGGCCATTACAAGCAACTGACACCATTCTGAAGTGATAAGAGTAGCCATTAATATTTCGTATCCATCTTACAGTGTGACAGCTGTCAAAAAGGGGGACATTCGTTTTTCCGAAGGTTCATAATTCCGAAACACAAATTTCCAATGCCTAGGGGTTCATAATTCCGGAAATGAAAAAAAAAGGTTCATAATTCCGAACATTTGTTCCACTATTCCGAATGTTCGTTTATCCGAAGGTTCTTAATTCCTAAAATGAATTAGGGTTAACATTTCCGAAGGTTCAAAATCTTGATAATGAAAAAGGGCTCATAACTCCGAAGGTTCCTATTTCCGAAAATGAAAAAGGGTTCATAATTCCGAAAAGGAAATAGGGTTCGTAATTCCGAAAAGGAAACAAGGTTCGTAATTCCGAAAATTAAATACGAAAATCCCCCCCCCCCCTCTCCATATCAAGGGTAAAAAAACGGAGAGACATAAAATAGAAGAAAAAACTATTACAGAATAAGAACTAGTGAATTATTTGGCGGCCGCTGGATAATTCTATCTTTCCTTATGCTATTCTTCGGTTTTCCTACTTTCTTCTTCTCTTTCTATCTTTCCTTATGTTATTCTTTGTTTTTATTCTATCATTTTCTCTGTCTATGTTCATTATGTTAAAAATAGGAAACTATACGATAAAACAAGGAATAACAAAGGGAAAGATAAAAAGAGAGGAAGATAGAAAGATAAAAACAAAGAATAACATAAGGAAAGTTAGAAGGAGAAGATGGAAGGAAAACAACATAACGTAGGGAAAGATAGCATTATCTGAATTATCTACATGTATATATAGGTACTCCAATATGTATTATATGCATTGTGTTAACTAAAACTGACTTAGCTGGTAGCTGTATGATAAGAGAATAAGAGTTGAAGACGTAACCAAATACCTCTTCATCTGTAAGGTGAATAACCGTGGAATATTGTCCAAATAATGGCCATAAAAGTGAAAATGTATTCATGTTTATATGTACGTGTCATTTGACTATTTGACCGGTCAGAACTTTAGATTCAATTCCTCACCGAAACATGCCAACAAACACGTTTGAGTATTAATTGTGTGATGTAATCATCATCACCACAGTACTGACCCTCAGTGTATCTTCTGTTATTATTTGTCTGTTTTCCATTCACAGCCAATACTCATTTATACCCCTTCCTATAAAAAAACATTCAAATCTTTAAAAAAATAGTCATTCTATTATTACGATTAATGAACTTCAAATGAGCCATTAATATAGAATAAGCCTAATGCAGGACATGAACATTTACATTCATCATCCAACGTCAAAGCGGAGATTGTAACTTAAAGTAATTGAGTGTGCATTGGAAGAGCTAATGAGATGTTTAGTTGTGCAAATAACTAAATTCATAAATTAAAAAAGTTGTTTTATGTATCTAACTTTTTGTGTTTAATATTTACCTTGTCGATATAAATATTGATATGTTGTTAAATGAAGAGTGGGAAGGGACTACTTGGAAACAGGAATAATAGTTCTGAAACAATAACCTTGCAAAAACCTTTTTTTCAGGTATATCGGAATTGATCTATGTCGGCCTGTCCGATATAACTTCGTTCTCATTTACTTAAATATGCCATAGATTGTCGTATCCTTAAGCCAGTTATACATAAACTACGATTCATAAAAGAAGTATTCTAAAATGTTGCAGTACGTAAAGAAATGTTTGCATGAATAATAATTTAATTGTTTTTGATTGTTTTATTTTCGAAAAAACCTTTCTTTGGCCTCAGCATCTTAGCATGAGGGGGAGGGGAGGGGGGGGGGGGGGGGGTAATGATATATATTTTTGTTCCTGCATATACAATGTAAACGAAGATTTACATACTGTCAAAAAATTGAAAAATTAAAAAAACAAAATCAGTAGTCATCATTTTCGTCTTTGATGAATCCCCTTCTCATTGCGATCTCACTATGGTGAAAGCTGAGCTGTTAAAACTGATAATGATTATGATAATTACAGAGAATCATAGTTTCGCACTAATAGTAACACATCAAAAGTAACATTGATGAGCTTTACGGTGGTTCACCATAATTATGTGTAAGTCCTGAAAAGGACTATTGGGTTATAGAAGGATAGTATAGCAAGGAAAAAAGGAAATATAAAAGAGCGAAAGAACAGGAGTATTCTTTCTTGAAATGGTGAAGTCCTAGTACACCAGCTGAAAGGAGGAGAAGGTGCTCATCGTGTTTAGTGCAAAAATGAAATCAAATCAGTTTATTGAAATAAAATCTACAGTGTCTGATTATCATCAAATATGCTGGAGAGTACAGAAGAAAGATCAAGTTGGAATAAACGCACAATCAAAGCAATATGACACATCAATTATTGTTAGAAGCTATCTTCGCAAAAATTCAGATAGCGGGCAAAATTGCGTGCAAAGCCTCCTTTTGAAATGTTTCCAACTAATCCTGTTTCAGGTAGGACACAGAACTCTAATGCTAATTTTTAATTACTTGTGCCACCATTGTCCAATTATTAGTATACTGTCCATGAAATAATACGATATGATGTGATTAAAATTCATTAACAACAGACAACATAAATGACATTACAATCATATAGGATATTATGAACAATTATGAACGATCAGATAATCCTACATCCTATACCTAGTCACTAAATGCTATTATATACTTTATTATATAATGGACTATGTTGTAGTGCTTGCTAAAATGGTTAATCTAATTTTCCAATTTCGATCTTTATATTTGACATGTTTGTATAATGTGTACAACATAATGATTCATGTCAATACATTTTCATCACATTTCAAGGTGAAATCATTGTATAAAAACTTTTAAAAAATCAAGTGTCATTCATATGTATAAATTTTGGATGTTTACGGTCGCTCATGAATATTCATGAGAACATCATGGATATTCATGACAATGGCCCAATGTTTAACCAAGTTGGAGTCTGACCAATACATTGGTTATTAATAACTAATATTTCTCGACCATTTCAAATTGTTAGTGATAAGCCAGGGAAATTGGTACAATTTGACCAACATATTGGTGAAAATAATCCATACGGTGTTGACCAATCGCACTGGTAGATTTTCCTTTGACCAGTCCTTCTTTAGAATGCATTAAAATGACCTGTTTTTGCGCGGAAAATTTGACCACACAAAAACTGGTCATTTCAATGCAGCGGGGTCGTTATTGATCATAAACAACCCCGAAATGTGGTCAATGAATTTGACCACGCACTATCCGACCACGCATTTATAAGAGTGTGATGATTGTACATGATACATAGGAAGGAAAAGTAATACGTTTATGAATGAACAGAGTAAAAATAAAATGTAGTATTCCCTTAGTTTTGACTCCACCTTCAATGGGAGAGACTATGATGGTGATGATAAGAACAATAAAAATTATAATGATAATAATATAATTATTATTAATAATGATAATGATAACGATGATGGTGATGATGATGATAATAATAATACAAATATTATGAATAATGACAATAGTGATGATAATACTCACACAAATTTTGATAACAATTATAATAATAACATTAATGATATATATTTTTAAAGTGCACTTTCTGAAGCAAACACCACTCAAAGGGCTACAGTTGCGATAGTTATAACAAATAGAACAAAAATACATGTACATTAAAAGATTACAATAATTAATTACATGCATGTACGTATCATTATAGTTGCCAGAGTTGGCATAAGTATGTTTGGCTTAATTATGACCCTATTAGCATTTAGCATTATACCCAGCATAATTTTACACAATCTGTTATAAATTCAGTATAACTGTCGAAAATTTACTAAGAGAATTTTAGCGAATTTGGGACAAAAAAGACAACCTAAACCGCTGATGACCATTTAAGTTCTTTATTTTTTTTCTTTTATTTCTTTAATTGTTTTAATTTTTTTTTTCGTTTTCATAGTTTTGAAGTAAAAAGACAAACAAAACGTAATTTTGGCATAATTTTTAGATTTTTGTTCAGCATTAATTAATTTTTGGCCGCTTCGTATGCAACAATTAATAACTCTTCTAAAAAATCTTTAAAAAAAACATATAGGCTATTTATGATAATGTTTTATGGGATTTTATGTTAGTGTTCAATCTGACGTTTATTACAGCTTGCCAAAAGCTCAGGTATAATATCATTTCTAAAACTACACAATAGTGATACATTATTTTCTGCAAGGACCACTGCCGGTGGACGTCTTCAACATTGTTTCACAAAAATGACTCTAGAATTAAAAAAGAATTCTCCACCAATGTGGGCAAATTTGATATAATTTTCCTTTGAAAAAGATTACCATCTATTGGTACCGATGAAATTTGTCCCGCATCATTGGAAGTTTGCTAGTCCTTTTTTTTTGTGGAGGGGGGGGGGGGGGGGGGGGGGGGGGGGCACCCTCTATAAACTTATCTTGTTGTCACTTTGTAGATTGGATCTCACTATCTCCTGCCTGTTTTGGAAAAGATGGTGGTTCTTGAAAAATGGTTGTCACCCATTCATGTCGTTTTGATCTGTTCAGATTTGTTCTCGTTTGTGTATATACAATTTTCAGTTGAGTCAGCAAGATTGATGGGGCATTGATTAGACGTATATGATCCATCTGAACTGTAAGATTCATCAAAAGACTCACTGGAACCAAGTGAACTTGTAACTGAATTTGGCTCTTCATATATAGGTTCCATCTCAACCATTTCATGTAATGATAATGAAGTTTCAGCTTCGTAAAATGTAGTCTTTACTTTATCATGATTTTGCGACTGAAATGTCAAGCTCATCTGACCCAAACGCCTGTACAGGGACAATGATATTACTCCAAATATGCATGCGGCCGATAATACCCCGAAAACAGCAGCTGATACAGCTATTACGATCATATATTTACTACTATATTTGGGCTGCGGAACTATTTCTTCTGATTTATCTCGCATAGGCCTACTCCTTTTACTTACACTACTGTTGGTAACATCATTTACACTTGAGCGTAATGTTGTAAACAGACCTGAAGACATGGTATTGCCATTGCCCAATATCGGTAAGTTATAAAGAGAAAAAGGTGAAGTATATATATTAGGATGCAACGGGTTAGACATATTCCTATTAGATCTAGTTAGAATAAGTTTCGCGTTCATTAGCAATTCACCTTCATCGGTCATGTACTTACAATAGATATACTTTCCAATCATATCTTTGGTCAGTTTTTTAATGCTGAGGAAATGTTTCCCAAGGTAGTACATGCCTAAAAATATGTTACTGTTATTTTCACTAATGGTAAGATTACCAATCACCCACACGACAGTAAACCCTTCTGTATAGTTGCGGACCGAGCAAATGAAATTAACATCATTTTCCCCGCCATTTACCAAATGAGTAGAAGTACTAACCAAACTAAGCAGTATATCCGTCTTTGAACTTGATAGAGAACAGTCAGTCTTGTTTTGTTCTTTAGAATCGGGGTGGCCAACAATACGAATAAATGATCTTGCGATTGAAGTTCCGACAGGATTTGAAGCATTACATGTGATCGAAACGGTACATTCTTTGTACAAACTGCAAATGTTATTTTGTGACAGAGTTACGTCAACGGCATCATCTGAACTATTCACCATATCACAACCATGCAATACGTCTGCAGGGAAACATGACCAAGAATAATTAGTTATAGCAGGGAAAGCACTACCGTTGCAAATGAATCGGTATTGTTTGAAATAGTCACGTGGAATATCTAAGGATGGCGGGAATAGAGTTATGCGAGGTTTGTGTGAAACGATAAAAGGACCAATCGTACATGATAACTTACGATCTCGAAAAGCTGTTGGACTAGTAACCTCACAAACTTTTGAACTGTTGTGCAAGGAGTTAGCCATTACCAAATTTTGAAACAAGACCCGGTTACTGCCATCTACGAAGCTGCTCGAGAGTGATATGTTTTGTGGAACACTATCCAACTTCCACTTGAGCTGAACCTCTGGTTTTCCTCTGGAGACTCGGCACCATATCTTTAATGATTGTCCCTCTCGCGTTTCAACCAAACCTTTAGGTTCACATGCTAGCGTATCCTCATATGGGAAATATTGCACATTAAGAAGAGAAGAAGCGGAAGAACATATTTTTGCCATCCCATCAGAGCCTTGAATAAAAGCAACACATTGTTGGGTCTGGCTTTTCCTGCCAACTCTGTAGATATTCAGGGAAGAAGTCATTCTTTTGGTGTGCTGATCGTATACCTCTGAAATAACACTGTCATACTGGGAATGATGAACTTCCCATATCAGCATGTCAGTCGAAATACTGAAGTTGGAAATAGTGCATTTAAAGACAGCATCTTCTCCTTCATTGAGTAAAACGTCTTGTGGATGGGCTACAAACAGAGAATCACATGTTGAAGTCGATGCATGGTGCGGGTAATAAAGCAAAACATATGCTGCAAGCAAGCTGCAAATTCTAAAAGGCCCAGCCATGATTGAAATCTCTGAACACAACAATGGCAAGCATATAAAGGAAATGATCCTAAATATAACAAGAACGAAGGCTTATTCCACTTCCAGATTTCAGTATGAACTAAACCGTATAACTGCTGACAGCGACGAAGCATTTAAGAAACCGGCCTCGCTAGATTAAGTGCAACCCCCAGTTTTTTTCTTCTCCCCCCCCCCCATCCAATTTTTTGCCTTTTGTAGTCATTCGATAGGGGAGAGGGTTGTGCATCCCCGGCATGTGTACCTTAATTCGCCATCCTAAATTGCTTCTGAAATCTCATCTGACACGTACTTGCTCTCACAAGAGCTTCTAGGTTTCACTTTCATAGACTTTTTTATATTATGCCCTAATTTCTATTTCGTGACCTGAGAGATGACTCGTTTTGGAGAATTTTGTGAATAGTGCTTAGGTACGTCCTCTCATCTGATCTTACTGATGATAAAGTTACTTTGATAGAAATTTATGTCTTACATGTAGACTTGAGTGGTACATATTTGTATGTAAATTGACACATTTATTCGTCTTACGGAGATGGGTTGAAGCACCAAGTTCTTTTTTCCCATATTAATTGCATTTTACTAAGAATGAGCGATGCTAAACTGTACATAGATTCTCGCTATAATGCGTGGTATTGACCTTTATACTCTGTGTCATTGTGCAATTTGGCACAGACTTTACACGCAAATCCCAAGAGAATTTATGAGGCATACCAAGAGTTAACGACAACAAACAAAATGAATAAATACATTAAACAATGACGGATTTAGAGAGAGAGAGAGAGAAATACATTGTCAAAGCTTATTTTAATAATTTACGCACTTTCACTGTAACAACTTTCTAAACATACCATATGACACAATCCCCTCTCTATTATAAATTTTTAGTTTGAATTCTGAACTTGATGTTTAAGGGGGCGCAGCGTCCTTTGGGACTGAACTCCTCAAGCGACAAGTTGGCCTAGCATGCTTGGCCAACTTGTTAGACAAGCAGTCTTGACTAACATAAATTTAGTCCAAGATGTGAGCCACAGTCCGGTGACGTATCCACTAGACCACGGCACCTCTATCATTATGTTCGAGTAATGTATCCCCAAACTTCAGCAATATAAGTTGCATAATGCAATTGCACTTGCTTAATCATATAAATCTTGAAAATCTGCTATCAGTGTTGTAAATTCTGTAGTTTATTTTACTTTATTTTGTTAATTGTTAAAACATGATTTCATACCAAGATATCTTTAATAAACTTGGTGGTATAACATGTCTATAGTAAAAATAAATCAAACATATTATATTTTGAGTATTTTTTTGTCTCGCCCACCGAAGGTGGAATCGATGATAAAGGATCCAAATGGCTCCGTCGTCCGTGACAAATTTAAAGACAAAGCTGAGGTCTGGTCATGAGATTGAACTGTGAAAGAAACTATCACAAAGCAATTGGAAAAGCTAGATTATATAGCACATAATAATTGGTGTATGCTGTAAGGTTTTGGAATCATTAAGTATGATAAGAAATTGACTCAATCCTGCACATGCACTGCACACATACATGTGTATATGGAACTACACACAAATGTTCGGCCCGAACATTTCAGCGGCTCCTTGTCATATTTTGAATGTGAGGGCATATTAAGAGCAATCCTTTTAAGGGGAAATAAAAACAATGAGAAAGCTCTAAAATTATTTTTTTTACCTTTATACCAGAATTCAACCTTCTCTTTAAAGTTGACCTTGAAGACTCTCTTGAAACAAATAACATGGTAAACGTTAATCCTATTGTGGCCAAAATTGGATCAGAGATGCACTTTGATGACGTTCACGTTATGGTGATCTCGACTGTCACATGCTAAGGTCAAAGGTCATTTGAGGTGATATATCATTTTAGGTTGAATATAAGTTTTTACCCACAAGACCCTTCTATGACTAGTAACTTTGCATATACATTGTTCCAAGTGCAAACGAAGTTGGGTCAGGGATGCTCTTTGGCGAAATTCATGCAATTGGTCACAGGTGGGCAAGACACAATCTGGCTAAATGCCTTGGTAATTTAATATTGTGTTAAAATGTTCGAAGAGTGATATACAAGTGGGTTGATACAATATCAAGCATCATGCAAATAACACATGGACAAGGAATTTAGTTTGAGAGTTCATGTAGACTGCTTTAATGGTTTTATTAAAAATTTGAATAAGAACATCATGATATCCAAAAATGCAAAATGAAGAACCAAAATTTAACGAGATAAAAAAAAAGAAAATTCAATCGTTTTCTCAAGGAGTCATTCTATCAATTATAAACGAGAAGCCTAATTTTGCGAGGTTCTCATTTTCTTTTTCTTGGAATGAATGGGGAGATAGGAGGGATAGGGCTTCAGAGAAAAGATAAAAATGATAACTTGCATGAATCGCTGTAATACAGTTGAAGAATAAAAAATATATTATACATGTTTATTTAAAGAAAATATAGGGTGCATGTTTGCTCAACGGGTATCTGTGCTAGTACGACAACGATTACGTGAAAGATAGACTTTGTACCTGCTGACAGTAAAGTCTTTTTTTTTTAATAATGATGTATGCTCGTATCTTGACCCATAAATACAGTTATCAATAACTAGTGTCAATATATTACAAAAAAATAAATCGAAGATACGGGGAAAAGGCAAGAAGATAGGAAATGTAAATGAAATCTGTAAATCATTTTCAGCGATGTGTTGTTAATTATGCACGTCACCAAGTTACTTCGATCTTGATAAAGGTCAGCGAATTATCTACAAAAAATTATGCAAAGAAAAGTTACCTTGGAAAAGAGTGTACATGTATATGATGTCACTCTTTGTAAAAATAATCAACATAATTATGGGAAAGACAAGGAGATAGGAAAGGTAAATGAAATCTGTGAACCCTTTCTTACATGTAGGTTCAGCAATGTTAGTCATGTACGACTACCGTAACGTGATGCACGTCAACAAAACACTCTAAATTTTCATGAAGGTCAACGAAATAGAAGAGTCTTTGCAGACATGTACCTTTAAAATGTATGGAGGATGTCACACATTGTAGTATGATAAAGGTGATAAAAGACACGAAATAAATGAAAATTATGAAAATGAAAGTGTATTTCTTGTTTAACATGACACAGATTGGAAAAAAGATATAGATAAAGAGATAATCTTTATAATTATAAGTCAGTAGCATGAGAGCCCCCAATTCTTAACCTAGATCACCCATGTTTTTGACAGCTGTCACACTGTAAGATAAATATGAAATATCAATGGCTACGCTTATCGCTTCAGAATGTGTCAGTTACTTGTAATGCCCCGTGTTCACCTCAATGACTTTATCATCTATCGATTATAGAGAGCTCTTACATCCCTTTCAAACTGCACTTCACTACAATGAAAAATGAAAAAGGAAAAGGGATAGGAATACTATATGATCTGACAATTAATCACGCATTGAGCTCTTGAATATTCGACATAAGATTCCCCATCCGGAAATGTTTTGCTTGCCACGCTTTATTTTAATAGATAGAAGCCCAAAATGCAGTCTATCCAGGAGAGCGCGGAACTGGCGCACGCCTGCTCCGTTTCAGATCCAGAAGATTTTTTTTTTTAATGATGCAACTGTCAAAAGGCACAGTTGGTTTTCATATTGTTTGAAAAGGGTCGAAATGGGGTCCGCTCGCTAGTCATAAGGATCGCTATTCATAATAAGACATAAGGGTCGCTATTCATAAGGGTCAATATTCGTAAAGGACCGCCCTTTATAATAAGACATAAGGGTGGCTATTCATAATACGGAAAGAGGGTCGTTGATCATAAGGGTCCCTCTCCATAATACGAAAAGAGAGTCACTATTCATAAAGGTCAATATTCACAAGGGTCGCTAGTCATAATTGAAGAAGAGCGTCGCTATTCATAACAGGAGAAGAGGGTCGCTATTCATAATCAGAGAAGAGTGTCCCTATTAATAATCGAAGAAGAGGGTCGCTATTTTACAATGTATATCATATTATATTTGTGGCCAGGTTCTGTGGTTCTTTCTTTTTTTTTTCTCTCTCCTACTCTGTACTCTTTATTCTTCTCACCTTCGTTGGTCTTTTCTCTAGTCTGTTACACTCTGCCTGGATACACATGTAATCTTATCTTAATCTTAATTTTTGAAATCCGTACCAAAACTGTTAATTCCTTTTACAGCACATCTAATTCTGCATACGCCCCCAAATTCGGTCTATTTCCTACATGAACATGGAGAGACAGAGAGCACGATGAAATACTGATATCAAGAATATTCAGTTTTGTTGTCCCAAGTAAAATGTTTTGGCGCCACCTACGTTTGTGAATATAAATGCAACAGAAAGCTTCAACTCGCTCTTCTGCCCGTTATTCCTACAGATGATACAGTATAAACCTGGATAGCTGCTATTCTATCACATCCGTTCCTATGAAGGGAACTCCTACCTGATAAAAAAAGCTTTGGAAGAAAGCAGAAAACCAGAGAAGTAGACTTGTGAAATTTTGAGGAAATCGGATAAGCAATAATATGAAAGTTATGATTTCTTGGAAATTATAATCACTATACGGATTTTCAAATTGCCCAAATCGATATCGTCACTGTGATGTAGTGGTGGACAACTCTCCCATTTTTCCAACACACAAAATGAATAAAATGTAAAATTTTCAAAATTTCTTTTTCTTTTTGGAGGATTATGAGCTAATAAAACAAAAAATAAGGAAATTAATGACATTTTAATGTTTGGTAAATTCGAGAGTTGGCAAAATTGCCAATTTAAAATTCGCATGGATCTAGTGATCTCATTTTTCAAACGTCCATAACTTTCTTATTTGTCAGATTTCTTTAAAACTTTCGCCATCCTGTTTCTTTTAGTTTTCTTCTTTTATACAACTTAAAATACTTACAAAGGTTAGATTGCCCTATTGATAATGCTTGTACAGTTTGAAAGAAACTTTCTGGAACATGGGGCAATGTTGATTTTGTAATACTTAAGAATTTGTTTAAACTTTGAAATGTTGAATCATCAACATGATTACAGAAGTGACTCAATATTGTTGAAAGTTACATACACAGCGAACATTTTTTCCAGCTTCTAAATAGCCTAGTCTTAATTGATTGATTGATTGATTGATTTTATTTTTGCCAAGCCTTCAGGACATAATAAATTTGTACATAGTAGAATAACAAATTAGTAAGCTTGAACAGGATAACCCACGAAAGCTCGAAAGCTTATTTCCAGTGGGGTCCTCAAATCATGTTGTATCCCACCAACGGTTTTGCGCTCCTGCGTGGTTCTTCTGCGTGGTTCTTCTGCGGTCCCTTGATCTTTTGTCGTTTTCCTGTTTGGTGCTTATTCAATTCAAATCAATTCAATTCAATAAAGGTTGATTAAAACATGATTAGCAACACACAGCCTGAATTGTACATGTTTTACAGCAATTTTAAATACAATATTAATACAAATTGCAAAAGTAATAAAACATGTAAAATAGTATGTTAAAAGTTTGTAAAAGAATTTACATTAATAAAATCACACGAAAAGAGCTTAAAATATACATATAAAAATTGTTTTAATACACATTATCATAGTATAAGTAAAAGCTGGTTATTTCACTGCTTATTATTTAATATGTACGATACTAATAATGAAAAGATAAGAATTCAAGGAGAAAGAAGAATTGTATTTCTGCAAATGTATTGTATACAGTAGAGAAAAGAAAGAATCGACACTGAAAAGAGAAAGAACAGAAAGAGAAGGATTAAGTCTGAAATAGAAAGAGTGAGGGAGAAATATAAGTAAGAAGAAATAAAGATAGAAGTTGCTGGAGAATTGGATAAAGATTATGCATACAAAATGTAATGTACAGTATAGTAAACATAGAACGAACATGGTAGCGGATCAATAGGAATATTATATAATTCAACTTTTGATAAAGATATTGGATGTCATGGAAACGGAGATGATTATCAGGCGTTAAGATTAGTTTAATGACAATTGAGAAAAACAGGGGTACCTTGAGCAATATGAGGGGTACACGATGTGAGACTTGTACAACTTGGCAAAGGTGTCCGCTCAGTGTCCATAGACAAAGGTAGCGTAACAGTTTCACGGTTTCTCGGAAAATACACAAGTCTGCAGCACTGGCCATCTGAAATTTCTTTCCAAGTCTCTCCTGAATATATTTTTGTTAGCTTAAAAGAGAAATTGGTATTTTTGTTTTCTGAGAGGTTTTCGTATAAACTAAACTTTTGGGAAACTGCTCGAATAGGATTTTCTTTTCCACTCCAAGTAACTTTGACTTTGACCTTGAAAAAATGCCACATCACACTCGCCACACTATTTCATATAATGCACCTATCCAAATAACTTCTTGTATCATCTTTGTAGTCCTATGTCATCAACAGTTTTAATAAAATGATCAAGAAAAAATATCAGACAGTATGAGCTACTTTCATCAATTTATTTGCTTACAATCAGATACAATCAACTGTGATGCATGCACTACCCCCAACAAAGAAAGAAAAATCATTCACAAAATCTGTTGAGTACAATTGAACTATGTGGACAAAATATGTGAGCAAAGTATACTTGAAATTCTACCATCTCATGTAAACACTATCATATGATACTCAGTGTACATCATATTGGCAAACAGTCAAGAACATACTGCTTTTCATTTTGAAGACATTACCCAAAATGCAATCATTTCATAACAGTGACATAACTATCCATTGATTGTTTATTGTGTCATGTTTCTTGTCTTACATCGATGGGTCTTTATAACATAAAAGTACATCTACTACAAATTAGAAAGTGAAATGCAAATGTCCATGTTTATTTTATATCACAATTAATGTAACAATGGAAAATTGATGGATAAAAGTATGGATAAAAGGACACTTTCAAGAATGAGTTCAAGATTTTCTCCTCACAAAGAATAAAGAAAGATATTAAGATGAACCAAATGGAGAAGATCAATTATTTCAATAAGTATATGTATGTGTTGAAAATTACAGAAATGACATGACATATAGGGGAGAAAAGATGTAATAGTGATTCTTTCATTAATTTAATTCCATCACAATTCGCTTCATGAACTCTAGATATCATAGTCTTGAACCTCGATATTCACAAAACTATTAATCATAAATGTCTAAATTATTATGAATTTTGATGACCATTGAAATTGTCTTGAAATATTAAAAAAAGAATGAGGTTTATGTATATTACTTGGAGCTTATCATACTTACACCAATTTTTAACATTATTAGCTATTTTATATCAGAATCAAAGAATGTGGCGAACTGCGACGAAAGTAAAAATTCACACTTATAATACCACGCACACACTCCACTCGCACCTTTTTTCTTTCTTTCTTTCGGGGGGTGGGGGGTTCTAATATTTTTTGTTCAATTCTCAAACATATCAATTTTATTTAAGGGAGTATATTTAGTCATAGCGTATGTACAGTGATCCAGTATGTCCTTCTGTGCAAACACGTGTATTAACGCCAATTCGTATACTTAATGCATACTTGTTGAAGAAAGAAGAAAATAAAATTGATCATTAAAATAATTGTCAATTGGAAAACTGCAGTGTAAATGGATACATCTTTACCTAAAATGTGTATGTCTAAATGATGCGTTTATCTGTAGTTTCTCCATTTTCTACATCTATTCCCTCACGGCCCCTCCACTTTGTTGACGATAAACGGGTATCATTTCTCTTTAGATAATTTTCTCTTCACCTACCCTCCCCCCACCCCTCCCCCCCCCCCCCCCCCCAAAAAAAAAAAAAAAAAAAAAAAAAAAAAAATAAAATAATAATAATAAAAAAATAAAAATAATAATATAAAACAGAATAATAATAATAATAATAATAATGAAATAAAATAAAAATAAATAAAAACCGGGGATCTCTTCTTGTCTAAATGCTTGCACAAGCAAAAGCTTCTGTAGAAATTTGTACGCTCTTTCATTCTATTTAGATAATTCTATTTTCAGGTCTCGGATTGGATTACATCTCCTTTCGTTGAAAATACATGTACATGACTTGTATTATATAGCCTCCCTATTAAGTATCTGCTATTTGAAAGTATTAAAATGGACTTTAATTAATGCCTTCCTTGATATCGTGTTTTCTTTAGTACGTAGATGTGAACGATGGATGCTTTTCTGCCTCTTTTGCATACGAATAACATTTTGATAATTGTTAACAACCACATACAGCAAGTCATGATTCTTCTTGGTATTCCCGGAAAACATCGTCATTGCCTTCTGTGTAGTAATCACTGGAGCTACCCTGATATTCTTCTGATGAAGAACTCATAGAGCGAGACGGAAGACGATGTGAGTTTGCGAAAGTATGCCTGCGATTTAGCGAACTGGAACCTGAGATGGGCAGAGTTGGTTCCGCGACAGACGGTGCGTTGGCTATTTCATATACATGTATTGGGTCATCGACATGACTTTCAGTCTTTGCTACAGGGTTAATGATATCATCAGTTACCTGTATGGTGCTCAAAGGCATCGTATTTGATCTTTTGGTGAAGTAACGGTACCGAAAAGCAGAGACAAGAGTTACAGAACATACCGTGATTATAAGGAACATGACTACAGCGCCGATTATGATGGAAACAAGTTTCCACGTAGTAAACTGAAATGTGGATTGTTTAGTTCCTGCCCTTGGTGTGGCAATGTTGGTTTCCAGTTCACCAGAATAAGCTCCCGCTGTACTCCTTTCCCCCTTTCTACTTATGCTGGGAATGCTTCGGGTGATCCCATTCGGGTAACGATCTGATTGTACTTTGTAATGAAATAGATTGGTCATTGCAGTTGAGGGCTTTGAAGTGACATTGAATAGAAGCACAGAAATATTCTGAGAAGATTCAAACGAATCCCCACTGGTAATGATCCTACGTGTGATCAACGTACTGACTTTTATATCAGAGTTATTATGAAAGGTGAGTGATGACGTGCTAAACGACTCTTGTCGGATAGCTACGTTTTCCTGTTCAATATGTCGTCCATTTATAATCCACTGAAATTCTGCCATACCATTAGAAATATTTGGTAATAATGAGCATGATAATTTCAAACAACATGGGTCGGGGCTGTGAACAAGATAGAGCTTGGCGACGTAGGAACTATCCGCATCATCATCTAAAGGTTCAGCCGCAACATTTGGTACGACTGTCACCATTCCATTTCTTGTACTGGAACCTTCTGAGTTAGTAGCTGTCCAGCTCTCCGTTACTTCACCAGTATCATGTGAAAAACTCCTCTTAAGAGACATACGAATGTTTTCATGTGGACTGTTACAACCGGTGAACATATCTTTAGGGGAGCATGACCAAAGGAAGTTTGTAACCTCGGGATATCCACTGGTCAGACAGTTCAGCTGAAAAGAATCGCCATCGGAAACATTAATATGCCGGGGGTAAATATTTACAGATGGTCGCCTGAGAACTTTTATCGGACCAATCATGCACTCTAACCTCTCCGATGCAAATGCAAATTCACTTGTGACAAGACAAATTACAGTATTTAGATGATGAAATTGATCAATTTTCAGGTCTTGTCTCAGGACTCGCGTTAGTCCAATATCAGTTATTGATAGTATTGGTAGAAATTCATTTCCTTGGTCACCGAGTTCCCAGGTGAGATCAACTGCTGGTTCACATCGGGGAACTTCACATCTTACTGACAAAATGTCTCCTACATGAAATACTAACGGACCTAAAGGACTGCATGTCAGGTAGTTTGGGTCAGGAAAATATTCGACTAACAAAGTTGCACTGCTTACGATTCGACACGCTTGTGATGATGGATGGCCTTGTCGTGTTTGGTATTCGAGAGTACATGAAATATGCAAACTTGTTATGCCAATATCGTACAATGTTATGCTTGATACAGACATGTCAACGTTGAATACTGGTTCACTTATCGCTTTCATGTGTATATCTGGTCTCACTTGCCAAGTTAATTCATTGGCCGTAGAGTGAAAATTTGATATAGCACAAGCACAAATCGCATTTTGACCTGATTTACAGTTTGATCTATCAGTGGTTCCGTAAAATATGGCAATTTGCAGATTCCTCAACTTCCTATTGAATACATTTAATCGTACTAAATGTTGTTGTTTTATAATACGTTCCCGTCCTCTCTCTTGTTCATTCCCCCCCCCCCCCCCTCTCTCCTTTCTCCTTTCCCTCTCAAACATAGCGCATGGCTACAGCAGCTTTACATTTGAGGAACAAATGTAGAATCGAATCTGGTTCTTCACAAAAGCAAATATCATTATCTCTTTTGTTTATCTTGGACAAAATTTGTTTGTTAGTACCAGTCTATGAAAATATTTAAAATAAATGGATCTCAATTCAATTTCTATTGAGCAACCATACATACGGAGGTTTATTTGTTCCCAATCATTATTTTGTGATCCTGTATCACGTTCCCATCTCTCTTCAAGCAAAATAGATAATTCCATTTTCATATACAAGTACTTTCAGATATTATGTTTTTCATCCGTATAATAATTTACAATAGTTTACCAAAAGTGTCATCATTCCCCTCTTTGGAATTCGATGTCCATTTCTCAGGGAGATTCTTAATGAGGCTATCATATTTTCTGGGAATATCATATATGAAAGATATATTTTCAAAAGACATAAGCCGCCCTTCAATAACTACTTATCTTTCAAAAATACAATTCCACTTTTTTACCACTGAAATACTAAAAGAAAGTCTTTGTTTTCAGTCTTATTCTTGAATTAAACCATACTGGCTCTTGCAAATAATGATTAACTTCTCATTCCCGCTATAGCTTATTAAATAATTTTTCATTGTGAAATATAGCAAGTGAAACCCCATCAGAATTGTTCCGTTTTTATATTACAATGTATTTGCGACATCACAAATTTTGAATATTGTTTACTCACTCGCTCAATTATTGGCATACTACAAACTGCAAAGCATGATGCTTAAGTTGTATACTGGACATGTAAAGAGTAAAACCTTTTACATGTTTACACAACCTCACACTGACGGAGGCAGGGGTCACAAGAGGGCCATGCCCCCCTCCCCTTTCAGCCCCTTAAAACAAATTAAAAAGCGAGTGCGAAAAAGCGGGGGAAGTGAGAGAAAATCCTAAAACGGCGCTTCGAGCCATTATCTTTCTCTCAAATTAATGTGCTATAAAACTTCAGAGATTTCGCGCTTTGTGCCCTCCCTGCACCCACCCCTTCGCGTGCTCACAACCGCCCCCCTAAAATGAAATCCTGGCTACGCCACCCTCGCTCGCTCAATATTGGCATACTACAAACTGCAAAGCATGATGCTAAAGTTGTATCTTGGACATGTAAAGAGTAAAACCTTTTACATGTGTGTGTGTGTGCGTGTGTGGAAGAGAGAAGATGAGAGAGACAGAGATAGAGAGAGAGATGAAGGGAAACGGAAAAGGTAGATGAAGAATCAGTCCAGAATTGAATTTTTGTTAAAATTATTATCGGTCCAGAATTGAAGGTAGTATTTACTGGGCATTGTTACTCCCCAATAACAATTGCACTGTGTTCAATGAATTGCACTGTATAGTTCAGTGTATGAAGGATACCCCTACATGTAAGAGTTTCTGAGTAAAGGTTTATGCCTTTAAAATCACCACCTTCAGAACATCATCTCCCAACAATATCCAAATTACATTCTTATATAAGTCCGACAGATTTGTAATTCAGGCAAAATGGCAACGCATAAGCAATGCTTATAAGAAATAGCACTGTAGTTGCAGTTGCATATCAGGCTCAAATCGGAACAAAAATCTTTTATATAACTATTCATATTACTCTTTGTTCATAGAAATTTTATTTGTTCTTATCATCTGTGTTTTGGGGGGTTTGGCTCTTGTCAAAATATTCCTGAATATTTCGTATTTGATTACTGATGATTTTCAGTTGATAAGATATGATAGGGATTAATATAACCAATGTAGTGACAATGGCAGTAATGATATATTTTAGTTTGTCGACGTCATCGTATTCCTGTGAGGAAACTACTTTCTGTTCCGTGGCGCCAGGAACGGATTCTATACTTGAATGTTTTGTTACGATTTGTTTGTTCGTAGGTGAACCAGGGGCGTGTTTGGTAAAAGTAGGTTCCCAGACAAACTGTTTGCAGTTTAGCCTCTTGATTGCAACATCATGGTAACTTGAAGAACAACAGAAAGCAATTTCAGTTGTTCTGATCCAAAAAATATGAACAATACTTGTGGCGTTTCTGAAAGGTTCCTGCCATGGAAGGGCCACTGCTCCAGTTTGGTAGCACTGTATAAATGATGGATGACTACCTAGTAGAGCTGAGCAAGAAAGAAGGGCCCATTCTTCATCAGGATCTATCACCTGACTACTATCTTTAATTGTACAGGATGCCTTACCGGGGGAAAATTCTACTTTCAAAGGGATTCTTTTGGTAAACCCCTCTTCAATCTGATTGTTTACTATATTTACTATATTGCAAACATACGTTCCTGCATCTTCCCTTTTGACATCTACAATTGTTAACTAGAATAATTAAGAGGGATATACCTTTCTCTGACTGTTTGGATGTGACATTAAATCGATAACGTTGACTCTCTGTCAGTGCAGTACCAACAATATGCCCTTCTTTGTAGAATGGTCTAGCATTACCTTTTCTCAGATTAAACTCAACTTTGTTGTCAAATTCATACTGAAACATCAAATCGGCTTCCTCGCCTTCTTTGAAAAAGGAAAAGACAACAGGGAGAAAGACAAATATGATAGACAACTTGTAAATGAGCTTCCGATTCATACCTTCCACTTGTAGCATTGGAAAAGGCATACATATACGTTTAAAGTGACAAAATTGTAAACGTGACAAACAGACCAATACCACTACAAAGAGGTATAAGAATTGTCGCCCTTGAGGCTGGAGTGTCGTGAAAGAGATTGGTAACTGCTACTGCACTAAAGTTCAATGGGAGAGTGCCTTGGTCTGTGCAGTTGTTACCCCTCAGGTCTTGTTCAATAGTGTAAACTTTCTGACGATGTTGTTTAAAGTCATTACAGTCACGATATTGTCGTTGAAAGTGAGAGTTCTGTGAACAACACTTAACAAGTGAATTTCTTTCCACCCAGAAGCGTGCAGTAATGGTATCTTCCAAGATCTCAACTTTACTCGGGCTATAAGCTGTTGAACTGTCTACAGTTTTTGAAAAGCATATAATCATGCCATGTGGAGACCCTTTCTTCGCTCCACACTGTAATGCTGACAGACTCCCAGAATAGCTATTTTGCATTTGAACGTCCAAATTTGACCAGGTGCATACTGCAGGCTGAGGTGGAAAATGTACCTTTAGTCGGAAAGTCCTTGATAGAGTCTGATCGTGGCAATTAAATTGACACGAGTAATCTCCTGTGTCACTTGCGATCAGAGCGTTGATGCGGAGAGAAACCGTAAACGATATCTGTCCAGCTACGGTTTTGATACTTGTACGAAGATGTTTACTAAAAGTATATGTTTCCGATACTAGTTCACTGCCGTTATTACTGAAGGGAGTGTTGTCAAAGGATAGTACAAACATGCAATTCAATGACTGTCCTTTATGATATTCCATAACAACATGGCTTCCTTCATTTTCGTGGTAATTGTTATAAGCATTGATCAAGCAAAAGTCACCAATTAAATATACGCATAAAATAATTTTCAATGCTTCTAACAAATATACGGTCATTGTGGATAGATGGTGCCAGGGTTATTGCTGCATTGCCATCACACCATTTATCCTGTTAAAGGAAACAAATAAAACGAAAACAGTCAGTTTAAAACTATGTCGTATATTTTATACCTTTGATTTTCCCGAGAACAAAAAAAAAATGTGTGATATCATGTGACATGTCCTAGAGCCTAATACATCTAGAATGTCTCTTAGCGCTTTAAAGATATATTATTATCCCGACACCCCGACACCCCGACAGACACCGACAACGCTAACCACAATGACTTTCCCATCCTACCGGGTACCCATTTAACATCTGGGTTGAGAGAAGCAATATACATATACATCAGTGCGGTGTCGGGGTCGAACCCGCGACCTTCGCATCTCCAGTCAAGTGTTTAAACCAATCAACTACCACTACGACATGATGGTGATGGTGATATAACTTTTGCCAATAAGTTACTTAAAAAAATTATTAACTTAAAAAATATTATTTTGAAGTGAAAAATGAGCAAAGAATGAGGTCTAGCAATCTGGAGGTCTCGGGTTCAAGTCCCGCTGGAATCCCGTTTTCTTTGCTCATTTTTCACTTCATTATATATTTCTGGTCAGTTTCCTCTACTCGAATTTATAAAATATTATTTTCTCAAAAATCAAATTGTATAAAGGATTGTAGGCCTATTGATTATATCGATAAGCTTCAAGTTAATTTAATTTCTTAGTTCTTGTATATTTCAAAGCGATTTCTGATTGATATAACTTGACTCACCTTTAAAAGTCTATCATTTTGGTTAAATGGTTCCGTCGGCAAAAGAAGCATTCAGGTTTTACCTCATGAATAAACCAACCTCGGAAGAACTTGTGAGGATGTTTGCTTCAATTCACGCTGTTTTCAAATTTGTCTCGTTTGTTAGAAACAACATCAGATTTGTATAATGATGATGATTATGGTACGTGTTAACGTTGCTGATCCCTCTTTTCATTCACTTAACTGTATACAGTATACAAATTAATTGATAAGCATTGATAATGAATATACTTAAATCAAATACAAATATAAGATCTCATTAAGATCAGACTTTGATATAAACATTAAGAGTATAAATCATATTGGAGATGATTGTTAATTGGCCTATTTAGCATTAATTAAACCTTTTCAATTTGAGTAAACACAATAATGACAGATAAGAAGTACATTAGCAGAAACGAAACGAAAATAAAAATGAGTTTATTTTTTTGTAGTTACAATGGTGTTGAACACAATGACAATATCTCTTCTGTTTCGCAGCATGTTTTTGCCTTTATTTCCAAAAAGAAAATATATCTTCATGACTGGGCATACTTTGCACGGCTTATTTATCTTTGTCCGACTGGAAATTCTTTCCAAGTCTCTCTTGAATATTTGTATTTACTTAGGAAATATTTACCTGATAGAAACATTTATATTCATAGAACTCTTAATGCTGCTAATTTTACTATCAACATAAGACCTTAACCGTCTTTCCCAAAACATACTAGTATCAAGGACTACTCAAAGAACTTACATTCTTCCAACAAAACAGTCATAGTCACGATATCTGCGACAAAGAAACCCACAAAACTGTGTCATTGATACCCGTCAAAACGGAGGCAAAACAATGAACAAGACTGATTTCATGGGTTTGTTTTCTGTGCCTAAAAAGTGACATTTAAAGTTAATTTTGGGCATTTTTTTCCCAAAGGCCTCTTACGAAACCCTCTCAGAAATCAAATATACAAAAGGGGGGAAAATCTCATTTGATGTACTAAATGATCCATTTCCCGAAATTTTTCAATTATCGTTTTCAAGCAATTTAATCTGTAGTCTGCAGGAGATTGCAGTATTTCATATTCTCGCAGTTTGTTCATCAATTGGTTACGGGTTAAAATTGATTTTCAGATTCAAATAAGAAAAATTAAATTTTTAGTGTACATTTAGCTATTAAGCTATTCCATTTTTCAGGTGCCTTTGGGGTTAACAATTTAAAAGGGGACCCATTAACAGAAAACAGAATCTAGAGTGGATGGGGGTGTGACTTCTATTTTGTGTACAAAAAATATTCCTTAGTGGACTTTGAAAGAGGACACGGGGTGGTTGAGGTCCCCCTCAATCTCCCACTGCGTCCAAGAAAAAGAATATTTAAAGAATGCTCTGTAATTAATATTTCTTTACTTTGAGATAAAAAATAATTTCCAAATGATATTTTTCATGGCATTTATCCATACATGCCCTTCCCAGCTCAATTGTTTGAGGTGTCTTGTAGGAGCCTATTTCTTTCCAAATTGGGGCAAAATTGTGAAAACCTCAGGATGACGTCCGTACATGACGTACATGAGGCAAAGAAGGGAGCGTTATGACTCTCCAGAGATGAAAAGATGTGCTCTTCTTGTAATGAAAAGGTGTACATCCGGTGAAAACCTATTTCCCCTTTATATTACGTACCGGTTGTAATAAACATTCCCAGTGGTGGCAATAGAAGTTACCCTATTTATTGAAGATTTCACATGATTATCGTGCTGTGCGCTTCATACAATCAGACAACCCGTGCCTACTTCCTTAACCCTACCTGGGACAATATATTTTTCAAGGCTTATTCAATGTTAACGACTTCATTTTTGCCCTCATAAAATGCATGGCGATGATGAAAGCAGTCTTTCTATTTTCAAAATAATAGCTTCAGTGAGGCATGCAGGCTAATTTAAGATCAGTGAAGTCAAATATCAGTTGGAACTCGTTTTTTTTTAAATTATCATCATTATTCGGCAAAGACGAAACCAAGAAAAAAGTGAGTATAAAACAATAGTATTATTTGAAGACAATCACATGGATGCCGGGAAAAGAAAATGATTAACTAAAATAAATTTAACCCGAAGATTTTCTTTTCCAGTCCATGTGACTTTACATAAATGAAATGAATAAACCAGTAAGATACAACAAATAATGAATTGCAAGCTTGATTTAAAGATTTGAAAGCAATGACCGTTCACTTAAGAATTTATTTTTAAGGAAGGAGAGAACAAAGAAAACAAAATGTGCCAACAAGTAATGTCGCTTTTTGTATAATACCCCGTAGGTGAATACATGTGTGTGTGTGTGTGTGTGTATGTGTAATTGGGTTTTACAGACGTGTATCAATCAGATATGATTATTTACGTATGGGACCGACCTTTAACGTCACCATCCGAAAGACGTGACTCAGTCTCGGTAGTTGTCACTGGTAGCTGGATTAAAGGCGCACGCCACAACGCCCCCATGTACTCAAACCCGACCTTAAACAGGAAGAGGGCGCTGTACAACTTAGTATAATCTGAACGGTTGAGGGTGGTCAGATTTGGAACTGACTTGGATCAGAAGAAATTATGATATCAGGGGCCTGTAACATCAGTCTTACGATTGATATCAATCGTAAGTCTATGGCAAACGATGTACTGAAGAGCTACAATTGATCGTAAGATTGATTGTATCTCTTTATGTTACAGGCCCCAGGTCATTCAAGAATTACATTATAATTTGAACAATTGAGGGTTGCCAGATATTATAGAACATAAATATTATTGAGTTTCCATGAGAAAAATGTAATCAGTACTTAGCTTGGCCAACTTCGCTGAATTTGAGGGTTTATTTTTCCCTTGCGCACTGTCCAGTGACCTGATTTAAATGAAGCTTCATAAATTAGACAAAACTGATTTTCTAGCAAAAAAAAAAATCGTTATTTTGAAACGACATGCATTTACATTAGGATAGTGTCAAATTAAATTGGTAATATCCAGACAATTTGTTTTCTTCTAAGAAATACATGTCTTTCAATATGGCACGGAAAACAGACATGATAACGAAGCTTTTCGACCTGCACTCATCAGGTTATCGCGCAGGTAAGTAACACATTACTCGAAATCAACTATAATAATACTCGGTGAACCTGGACGCAACCCGCAGAACGTCGAGACGCTTCATCTCTCCTACTCTTCATCGCCGAGACTTCTCACCGGATCTACTCTCCACCGCCGAGACTCGTCACCTCACCTACTCTTCTCTTCAAGCCACCTTCCTCTTCTGGTTTACAGTCCTTCTAAGGACTTCACTCTCACGAAAGATAATTTCTTATACCTTGTTTCTCTCTCAACTATCAATTTCTCCTTTTCTCCCCTTCTCTCGTCATTCTCTACCCTCATTTCAATACCCCAACAGTCCTTATCAGGACTAACACATGGTGAACCGTAAACCTTCTCCACGTTAATAATTATAATATCTTATCTTTCTACCCCATTGGTATAGTTATCTAAACAGACCTTCATGTAGTAACTCCCTTGCATTACCCTGATAACGAAGAATAACAAAGATATTTACCTCACAATCGGCGTGTGCTTAATATCAACCTGTAGAGGGCACACTTCTAAACACGTCTGATACTGATATTGACCGCTATATCATGGTTTAATATATTATGTCTTGACTCCAATTTGAATTATGTATATTAATATTATGCAAAATCGGTAAAGATATACAATATTAATACGAAGTGACATAACCCGCTTTGAATTGGGATGGAACATTCAATCCTAAAGTGAGGGCGAAGAATTAAGGAAGATCCTTGCATTGTAGGCATTGATCATACGAAAACAATTGTAAATATAAACTGGTTCAACAATTAAAAAAACCCCACACACAGAAAAACACACCCCAAAACAACCAGGGCCTCGTCCATCCATCAAGATCACAAAGTAAGCGTAGGGGAATATGACTGACATAGCCCTCCTTTTTTAAGTATGCATTCCAGGAATGAAACTTTTTAAAGTTTCATTCCTGGAATGCTATTAAAATAGCAAACAAGTGTTCATGTTGTAATATATTCCTGAAATAAATACCGTCGAACTCATGGGACATGTAAACGGGGACGTATAATGATATATAATATTTTGACAGGGGGTGGGGCAGAATCCACCCCTGGACGCGCCCCGCGATATGTTCGAGAATATATATAATTTTTTTTTTTTTGCGCCGCGAGCTTCCACCGTAATAATCTTACGGCTGGCGCGCATCGTCGAAAATCGCCGTGCTGCGCCCCACAGTGGGCCAGGGCGAAACCAAAGTAAGTGCGCCAAAAGTCATTTTGGGCAATTTCTTTTTAAATTTTTGTCATGCCCTGTTGAAAGACAATACTTTGAAGAATATTTCAGTAAAATATTCAACTCCGGTATGTACATTAAGGGTGTATATTTCCTACGTCAAGCCGCAAAATTCAACATATTGCGAGTTTCAGTGCAATAACTTAATAAATCATTTCAACATGTAGTTTTTAAGTTATCCATTTATAATTGCTCCCACATATTCTGAGGGTTCACATAATATAATAGGGTAACTATCCTGGAAAATAGGCTGATTATTCGTGTTTGTTATAAATCCATATGAAACGTTTTGATTTCCACGGATTTCCAAATATATTTTATTACCACCATATTCCCTGATGTCTCAGCTTTAAGTTGATACCAGATTTGGCTGCCACCTTCTGCCTTTTTTTATGTTAGATTTTCCATGACGCATGACCCGGAAAATATGTTTATTTTGGACCGCGCAGCAGCTGAAGGATTCTCTGTCATCATACCGCTGCAGCCGTGTAAAAAACCAGTGCCGTATACAGCACTGTAAAAAACAAGTCATGCGCGCCCCCACACGGCAAGGAGTCCCATAAACATGATTAACACTGTTAAGAAGTAAACAAGGTAATAAATTATAGGGCTTGGGAGAAATTATGAACACCAAAACCAAGCTCTCGAAATGTTCTCTATTTTTTTTTTTTTTTTTTACAGACCTATCATTCTGAGTAATTCACAATGGCTTCAGTGAATATTTCAAGGCGAAGGCTTTTCGAAATAATTCACTCTTCTGATAGTTTAAACAATAGGGCAAAAGGACTTAAAAATACATGGACTTTTATCAGTTAGCATTATGATTTTGATAATTCGATAGAACCTACAGAATTACTTCTCTTTTTCTTTTTTCTTTTTTTTAAATTAAAATTAAAACTTGCATACATATACATGTCATAACAAAACGTAACAGATACATTAATTTCAAAGTGTTACAAGAAAGTTCGTTTTACTTAATATTTAGTATTTAAGTTCTGTCATTTTCTTTTCACATTTTTTCCAGAAAACATCCTTTTGAATGTTTGATCTCCATTTTAATTCTTCTATGAATTCGTCGAAAATCCCTTTTAAATTTAAATTTTCTTTTTACTTAGTGATTTTCTTAGTGATACAGGTACGTTTCTTGTTGTTGTAGTTGAATATGATGGCGCACTTCAATCTCTCCAGATTATACGCGCCAGCCACTTTCGTCAGTGGGACTTCGGCTAAGGAAGGCCCACGTATAACGTCGATCCATTTGGTGATTATTAGTTGCATGAAATCATTAGTGAAAAACAAATTATATATATATATTCCATCACCTTAATTAGTACACGAAAGCCGAAGCGAAATAGCAAAAATTCAATCCAGTTTAAGAATTGTGAGATAAATGCAATGCGCGCGATACTGACTGTTCATGGAAAAAGCAGACTGACCAAAACGGTTAGTGGCATGTACATAACATAATAATTCCCGAATATAATCAGGGTTAGTCAAAAGTTGCTTAAGGGTTGGGTTATTGAGTTTTAACTTTCTGATCATTATGTGTCTCTCTTTTTCGTATTTTGAACAACGTAAAATGAAATGTTCGATAGTTTCAAATACTTTACACACTTCGCAAAGACCGGAAGAGTGCTGATTGATTTGTAACATATAACAATTTAATGTACACTTACCTACTCTCAGTTGTTGGATCAGGCATTCATCTCTCCGAGACAAGCCTTTTCTGTATGCCTGCTCGGTAACCTTGTCCTGCAGAGCATATAGAAATCTTCCCTTTTCTGAACTATTCCATTCATTTTGCCAAATATTTTTATAATAAACCAACCGAGAGCATGCAAGTTCGCTTGTAGTGTTAGATAAAACAATGTCTAAATGGTTTTTCAGAGCGCCTTTCTTGGCAGCCCTATCAACTATTTCATTGCCGTTAATATCACAGTGAGATGGAATCCATTCAAAAAAGACAAGAATATCCTTCGACAAAAAATTATGAATTTTGTGTAAGATTTCATTGATAATAGCGCATCTAATAAAGTATGAGTCGATCATTTGAAGGGCTGACAATGAGTCGCTAAAAATGACCACTGAACAGGACTTTACGAAACTGTCTAACCACTCCAGAGCCATTAGAATGGCGACGAGTTCCGCTCTCATGATACATACATGTGACAATCTAAAAGATTTAATCACCTGATATTGGGGAACATAAAACGCAGCTCCTGTTCTGAGATCTTCTAGTTTAGACCCATCTGTATATACATGCAAATATCCTTTCCATATTATTCCTATTCTGTCCTGAACGATGGATTTCATCTCGGCTGCAAGCATATCCCTTTTTGGTATTTTGCCTCGAGTATCAAATGACACAAGAGGACGGGATAATCGCCATTCGGGAATTTTCGGTATTAAATTGTCTTGATTTTCTACATTTACTTCGTCTCGACTGGCTCTAAGGCTAAATGGTCCTTTCCCACCCTTCCATTCACTTCTTTTCATGGTATAATGATCACCAAGAATTTCTTTAGAAGGATGACTGGATGAGCTAAACAACAAATAATATCTAAATTTATCATTAAATAATTTTCTCCGAAGTTCCAGCGGCAATTCTCCGGTTAACACCTGTAGAGCCTCCAAGGATACATTATGTATAGTCCCTGTAATAATTTTTAGTGCTCTATATTGTATAGCGTCTAGCTTTTTCTTCAGAGATATACACGCAGAATCATACATTTCACTGCCATAGTCTAAAACAGATAAAATAAGTCCTTTATATATCATCATCAAAATTTCATACTTATTTCCCCATGTAGTACCTGAAACGCAACGTAATAAATTTAATCTTTTCTTACACTTCTCAATAAGTGCGTTAATATGGACCGACCAAGTTAGTTTATAATCCAGCCACATACCAAGAAACTTAAACTGCTCGCAATGAGGCAAAACATGCCAATTTATTTTCAACGCAATGTCTTTCTTTTGTTTATTGGTAAATATCAAAACTACCGACTTGGTGTGTGAAATCTTTAATTTTCACCTCCAGCACCAAATTTCAATTTCATGGAGGGCTTCCTGTAGTCTCTGGCGAACCAGATCTAAGTTGGAACCAGAAAACCAAATTGCAATATCATCGGCATAACATGATAATTTAACTCCACTTTCGTTAATCTTTAAGTCATTCAACATCAAAATAAAAAGTACCGGACTTAAAGAGCTCCCTTGTGGGATACCGTTTTCTAACACATAATTTTCCGACAAACAATTGTTAACCTTAACATTACAATATCTATTCTTTAAGAAAGCTTTAATAAAACACAATAATTTTCCATGAATTTCTAACCTTGACAATTTTTTTAAGAGACCTCCTTTCCATAACGAGTCATATGCCTTTTCCAAGTCTAGAAAAACAGCTACAGTATATTTCTTCTCACTCAATGCTGAGTGTATGTCGGTCTCGAGTCTGATTAAATGATCTTTGACGTTTCGATATTTACGGAATCCTGATTGAATTGGGTTTAAAAGTTTATTTTTATCTAAATACCAAGTCAGCCGATTTTTAATCATTTTTTCCATGACTTTAAAGAGGGAAGATAATAACGAAATTGGTCTGTAAGATGACACATCCGTCGGTTCTTTTCCAGGTTTCAAAATAGGTATCTGGACAACTTCATACTACTGACTTGGAAAACATGAATTTTCCCAGATTTCATTATATAACTCTAATATGTAAACAAGTGCTATTGGGGGCAAGTTTTTTAACATAATCACATAAATGTCATCCTTACCTGGAGCGGAGTTTCTCATTTCTTTTAAAACGTTCCTCAACTCATTCATATTAAAATCATCATTAATACAGTCATCATCCATAATGTGGGTAAATAGAGCATCATCAATTTCATTATCGTTTACGGAAAATGATCTATCAATAGATTTGAAAAAGGATGCCACGGCGTTTGCTTTATCTTTAGACTCACTTACCATATTACCATCGACAATTAGATTATGAAAAATGTCAGTGTTCCTTGTGCTGTCTCGCATTCCTTTCACCTGTTTCCACACTTTCCCTATGTCTGTAAATCTATTCATTCTAGCACAGTATTGAGACCAATAGTCGAAACGAGCCCTTCTCTGTACCTTCTGTGCAAAGGCTTTCTTTCGTAAGTATTGTTTAACATCATTTATGTCATAATACCTTTTTAATCTGTTTTTAATATGATTCCTCTCCGCAACTGCTTTTTGACACTCCTCGTTCCACCAGGGAGTTATTTTACTCCCCCCCCCCTCCTAGTCGAACTCGACGAATGTACCTGTTTGACGCATTCAGAATAACATTAACAATGGCGTTGTATCGACTTTGAATATCTAATTTAGAGTCACTATTATACTCTTGATTTAATAATTCCTCTTTTATTGCATTTCTATACCCTTCCCAATTTACATTTCTAAAACTCCATCTAAATCCGATATCTGTGTATTCATGTATAATCGTATTGCCCGACTGTTTCAATTTAATAATAATCGCATTGTGATCACTGCCAAAGTTGTTAGACCGTACTTCCCACTCCATTTTACACGCTAGTTCCTTGGAAACTATAGATAAATCTAACATTGAATATGTTCCAAAATGAGGGTCTAACCTCGTTGGAGAACCGTCATTTAGCAATGCTAGATCCTGATCTTCCATAAAAGTCTCTACGGTTCTGCCGTTTGCATCTAATTTACTGCTCCCCCAGAGTGGGTTGTGGCTATTAAAGTCGCCCAGAATTATAATCCTCCCTGGCACATTTCTAACCATCTCATTTAATTCTTCCACTTCAATCTTTTTACATTATAATAATTATAATAATTAAAAATTGAAATGATCCCTTTCTTTGAAAAAATATCAACTCTTTGGTATTCGATATTCCCTTTAACGTTCATAACCTGGAAAGTAATATCCTTTTTTAAATATATAACTAGACCACCTCTTCTACCATCCGGTCTATTTCTACAGACACAAATGTAATTCGGAATAAAAGACACATTATAATCATTAAACCATGTTTCCTGAATGCACATAATATCTGGGTTAGAACCCAATAAATTATTATCAAATATTGACATTAAAAAGTCCACACCATGTGAAATCATACCTTGTGCATTCCATTGTATTATAGTTATATCTGAAACGAGCTGTGTCATTTAAGGCGGCTTTTTACCATTTCCATGGTAATGTCTGCCTTTAAAAAATCTTTACCAGCTTTGACAGCAGCTTCCACAAATTGATCATCGTTCTCAGAAAGAAGTAACTTACGTATCGCAACCAGAATGAACATAATCAAATTTAATGATGTCACATTACTGGGAAAGCCAGTTTGATTATTAATTGAAGAACCCTGCTCATGCTCCCCGTCTCTTTCCCGCCTTTTCTCTTTTCTCTTGTATACTCGAGCCGCGGGTGGAATATGGGATTGAGGGCTTGTTTCATGTCCAGGACTCTGTAAATTTAAGTTGGAATCTAATTTGTTCCGTTTACTTTGAGGGTTCTCTTTGGAGTTACTCGTGGTGACTGTGTTATTAGTCATCTCTACAACATTTACATTTTTCTGAGTGCGATACACTTTTGTCGCTTGCGCGTATGTGAGCTTTTCGTTCAATTTAATTGTTTGTATTTGCTCAGCTTCTATATAAGATTTGCATCCTTGATACGTCGCCGAGTGATTATCTCCACATGTAAAGCACTTCCTGTTTTCCTTTTGTGCGCAAGCGTCAAATTCATGTTCGCCTCCGCATCTCACGCAACGTATTTTACCCTTACAATTATCTTTCATATGACCAAATAGTTGGCATTTATGACACCTTGTCACGGGTGGGACAAATTGGAATTCTACAAGTCCAATCACTTAGACCAGTGAAAACCAGTATAACCAGGTTAACTATTTGACCTTGGTATGTTACAAAATATGAAACTCTTCTACAAGTCCAATCACTTAGACCAGTGAAAACCAGTATAACAAGTTTAACTATTTGACCTTGGTATGTTACAAGATATGAAACTCTTGTACTAGTAACTACCAGTGGCAATAGCAACAAAGTTACTCTGGTAGGCTGCACCCTACAAGCTAAGGAGGCTGCACCCTACAAGCTCTGCTTTTTAGCAGTCTCCTCCATTGCCAACCTATTACATAACTATCTTCTATAAACGAAGAAGCTTGACTGGGGAGGAATTTTTTAATTTGTAAACAAATCTTTCGGCATATTACATGTTGTACGTAATATTTTCTATGATGTTTATACTTATTGCGTATATTGATGTACAACACTAAACGACGTATTGTATTTGTTGGAAATGGAAATAAATGAAATGAAAGTTATCCACACGCCTAATCTCATAGAGAAAATTTACAGAATCCGGTTTACTTTTACCTTTGAAAGTAATAAGTACCGATGGAGTGGGTACCATTTCTCCATTGATCTTCTTCCTAAATCTCTTAGCATTTATTACATTCTGTTCTCTTAATACATCTGCTATTTCTTCATTGCTGATTTGAGTATCGATTCTATGGATGACCCCTTTCGTTGTAATCACCTGATCTTCTTCATAACGTGTAGCTTTTACGTCTAAACCAGCCAACTGTGTTAACTCTAACAGGGTTATAATTCTCACATGTCAAAATCAACATATTTTTTACTTTAACCATACCTACAAGTTTCCAACGAGGTCATGAATTTCTCTGTAAACCCGCACTTGGTTAGCACTGCATACATTTTTTTTCCAGACCAACAATGACCACCTTCCTACTTGAATGCGTTGGAGTTGAGAATTTAGGAATCTTGTTGTTCTTCGTATTTAACATACCATCGCTATTGCTTCTAACCCTTGCCCTTTTCTTGGATCTGACAGAATTTCTGTTCATTGCCGTTTTCCATGAACAATTTGAATCGTCATCACTCTCCTCACGGAGAGTGTGACCATCGGAAGATAATACCTCCGGTGTATCCCGAAATTTTGGATTATCTGCTGCGTTATTGTAATCCTCTTCTCCTGAGGACAAAGAACTAGAGTACGCCATTTCTCATGCGCATGTTGATGAATTAATAAACCTCTTACCTGTTATTGTAATGTACGTGGAGAAAAGTATGAAAATGAGTGACAATGTCACCATGGGAACGCCTGTGGGTAACCCCAGCCACAGCCTCCACTAACTAGGCGACTGGAACGAAGTCGGATTTCGCCAGAAGCTATAAGAAGTAGTTAAATCCTGGATTTCTTGTTCTCTTTCGCAAAATTATCAAGGCTACAGAGGGCGCTTTTTCATTTTTAACTTCATTTAACTCTTTTTCAGTTAGCTGAATATCATTATTTTATTATCTTCTACCATCCGGTCTATTTCTACAGACACAAATGTAATTCGGAATAAAAGACACATTATAATCATTAAACCATGTTTCCTGAATGCACATAATATCTGGGTTAGAACCCAATAAATTATTATCAAATATTGACATTAAAAAGTCCACACCATGTGAAATCATACCTTGTGCATTCCATTGTATTATAGTTATATCTGAAACGAGCTGTGTCATTTAAGGCGGCTTTTTACCATTTCCATGGTAATGTCTGCCTTTAAAAAATCTTTACCAGCTTTGACAGCAGCTTCCACAAATTGATCATCGTTCTCAGAAAGAAGTAACTTACGTATCGCAACCAGAATGAACATAATCAAATTTAATGATGTCACATTACTGGGAAAGCCAGTTTGATTATTAATTGAAGAACCCTGCTCATGCTCCCCGTCTCTTTCCCGCCTTTTCTCTTTTCTCTTGTATACTCGAGCCGCGGGTGGAATATGGGATTGAGGGCTTGTTTCATGTCCAGGACTCTGTAAATTTAAGTTGGAATCTAATTTGTTCCGTTTACTTTGAGGGTTCTCTTTGGAGTTACTCGTGGTGACTGTGTTATTAGTCATCTCTACAACATTTACATTTTTCTGAGTGCGATACACTTTTGTCGCTTGCGCGTATGTGAGCTTTTCGTTCAATTTAATTGTTTGTATTTGCTCAGCTTCTATATAAGATTTGCATCCTTGATACGTCGCCGAGTGATTATCTCCACATGTAAAGCACTTCCTGTTTTCCTTTTGTGCGCAAGCGTCAAATTCATGTTCGCCTCCGCATCTCACGCAACGTATTTTACCCTTACAATTATCTTTCATATGACCAAATAGTTGGCATTTATGACACCTTGTCACGGGTGGGACAAATTGGAATTCTACAAGTCCAATCACTTAGACCAGTGAAAACCAGTATAACCAGGTTAACTATTTGACCTTGGTATGTTACAAAATATGAAACTCTTCTACAAGTCCAATCACTTAGACCAGTGAAAACCAGTATAACAAGTTTAACTATTTGACCTTGGTATGTTACAAGATATGAAACTCTTGTACTAGTAACTACCAGTGGCAATAGCAACAAAGTTACTCTGGTAGGCTGCACCCTACAAGCTAAGGAGGCTGCACCCTACAAGCTCTGCTTTTTAGCAGTCTCCTCCATTGCCAACCTATTACATAACTATCTTCTATAAACGAAGAAGCTTGACTGGGGAGGAATTTTTTAATTTGTAAACAAATCTTTCGGCATATTACAAGTTGTACGTAATATTTTCTATGATGTTTATACTTATTGCGTATATTGATGTACAACACTAAACGACGTATTGTATTTGTTGGAAATGGAAATAAATGAAATGAAAGTTATCCACACGCCTAATCTCATAGAGAAAATTTACAGAATCCGGTTTACTTTTACCTTTGAAAGTAATAAGTACCGATGGAGTGGGTACCATTTCTCCATTGATCTTCTTCCTAAATCTCTTAGCATTTATTACATTCTGTTCTCTTAATACATCTGCTATTTCTTCATTGCTGATTTGAGTATCGATTCTATGGATGACCCCTTTCGTTGTAACCACCTGATCTTCTTCATAACGTGTAGCTTTTACGTCTAAACCAGCCAACTGTGTTAACTCTAACAGGGTTATAATTCTCACATGTCAAAATCAACATATTTTTTACTTTAACCATACCTACAAGTTTTCCAACGAGGTCATGAATTTCTCTGTAAACCCGCACTTGGTTAGCACTGCATACATTTTTTTTCCAGACCAACAATGACCACCTTCCTACTTGAATGCGTTGGAGTTGAGAATTTAGGAATCTTGTTGTTCTTCGTATTTAACATACCATCGCTATTGCTTCTAACCCTTGCCCTTTTCTTGGATCTGACAGAATTTCTGTTCATTGCCGTTTTCCATGAACAATTTGAATCGTCATCACTCTCCTCACGGAGAGTGTGACCATCGGAAGATAATACCTCCGGTGTATCCCGAAATTTTGGATTATCTGCTGCGTTATTGTAATCCTCTTCTCCTGAGGACAAAGAACTAGAGTACGCCATTTCTCATGCGCATGTTGATGAATTAATAAACCTCTTACCTGTTATTGTAATGTACGTGGAGAAAAGTATGAAAATGAGTGACAATGTCACCATGGGAACGCCTGTGGGTAACCCCAGCCACAGCCTCCACTAACTAGGCGACTGGAACGAAGTCGGATTTCGCCAGAAGCTATAAGAAGTAGTTAAATCCTGGATTTCTTGTTCTCTTTCGCAAAATTATCAAGGCTACAGAGGGCGCTTTTTCATTTTTAACTTCATTTAACTCTTTTTCAGTTAGCTGAATATCATTATTTTATTAGTATATGAATTTTATATGAAAGTTTAATTTCATGTAATGATATCATACATTACAATACATTGCAAATTTCTCAATATTACGAATATTTTCCAGCAGCGGCAGATTTTTTGTTATGGGGGAGGGGGGCACATCCGACCGGTTCCCTCCCCCCTTTGGAAGTAAAGTATGCATTGTGCCCCACTTCCCCCCCCCCCCCTTCCCTTTAGGACGAAAACCTTTTTGTTTGTTTGTTTTGTTGTTTTTGCTTGTCAGAGAATTATGGAGGGTAACTAAACCATGGCCGAGGACTGATAGAGCACAAAAATAGCCATGCCTTTTTAGAGTTAACTTGGTGCTTATTTAACAGCGTCTACCTAATAAATGTAGCGTGTATCCATTTACAAAAATTAAGACAAAAACAAAGAAACTGCCCTTTTTACTTGTTCTTATTTTTACTTGATTTTTTCGCGGGCCCGCTGGCTTTTTGACCGGCTTTGGGGCTGCACGTTATCGAAATAAGAATCAACGCTGACAGTTGATTACTACATATATATTTGCGAGAGTGCGCCATCTCTTTGATTGACGATAGGAGACATCGAAATATTAAAGGCAACCAGTTTTGTCCGAGAGATTTTGTTTTTCATTGTGTATCAGCTGTCTGTAGACTATTGCCAAAATGATTTGTTTGGTTGTATTGCCCTAGAGGCTTCCTTAAATGAGACCAACCACAGGATACAAGTGATGTAAAATTTTTAAAGGCTTTCTTCTTTTCTAAGCAAGATTCCACGACAAAACATACGGGAGGGGAATAAATTAAAATATTCTCGGCAAAAGTTATGGTACCTATGAGTATGTGAACACTCTGTGCTAAACCACACTGCTGAGATGTTCACAGTGTGAAATCATCTTGAGACTGTTTTAACATTGTGAATCACATCTTCGCAAAGTCGACTATGTGAACACACTGTGGGACACTGTGTTTTTCCGGCAGGGATACTACCCAGGGCTGCCATTTTCTTCATAATAAATGACAAGAAAAGAAAAAAAAACACATTTATATTTTAAGGTTCGGTTCTCTGAAACCAGCAAGTTTCGCCCATATATACGGTAAATTACTTGAGCTGATCATTATCACATCCACTTTTATCAGTTTATCAACGCATTACATGTTGAAATGGTTGAATATACTATTTACACCCGTAAAATGCGGGAACTCCTTGTATCCCTGTCCCCAATTTAGTCAGGATAAAGCTACTCCTGATGAGACAGAAGTGAGGAACTGCAAGATGAAAATTATCAATTTTCTTAGGACATTTTACAGTGTAATATATACTAGCTGTAATGATAGCCATATAGGCTAAGCAATGGATACTAGGATTTGCGTTCCTGCACAGCCAATCAATTATGCTTGAAAAAACAAAATGAAAATAAAATTGCTATATGTGGAATAATTGAATTTGAATAGGGACGGCCCAGATTCTGCCACTATATATGATAATTAACAACGATAATGATATGAAGTTTATTCCACGCAATGTCTGCTGCCAGCTCTATTTCCTTAACAAAGTAATAATGAATTACAATGTATACTGTAATTACATAAGTTGATAGAGCTAACTTAAAAGGCAGATAAGCAAGAAATATCATCAGCTGCCAAAAAATGTGTCCTGTGACAAACATTTGGAATCATGGCCATCATTGATTGCCCTCTTTACCAGAATCTTAGATATATCCATATCCATATTGTTTATGATATGCATTATCTTCATTTGTTCCACATTTGATGATTTTACAAATTAAATTGCACTATTATTTGTGTTATATTTTGTCTCCATGTAGCTCCTCAAGATATGGTCCACGAGCTACGACGAGTTAGAAACCTGTCGTCACCCTTAGCTTAAACTTATACTTTATCAGGAACTGAAATCAAGTTTTTGCAGTCAGTGGATCTAGCGCAATTAGAAGGTGGGGACAAAAACCCTTCTCTCATCTATATGTAATGGCGCCATCTACATTTAGAAGCTCTAACACACTCTTTTGCTCGAAAAATATGCAAGATATATATTCGACGATGGAATGACATGGAAGTTTATTAGCCATACTCTTTAGAAATTTTAGTATTCAACATTTTGATATTTCTTGATAGTAGGTGTGTTTTTTCTAATTTGACGTGTAATGTTAAAAACCCACCAAAACCCTTAAATCTGTGTAGCATTCAAGATTCAAGATTCTTGATTTCACTCAGTATAAAACAATATAAAAGTGCATAATTGCACAAGATGGTCTTACATATAACAATACATTTAAAATATGTAAAACATTAAAAAATGTACATTAAGAATTAAAAATTAAAGGAAAAACAAAGGACAAGAATGAGTGGGGATCGATATATTAAAGAGATAACGATCTTGGCTATTCGACCCCATAGTTACCCCAATGGTAACGGTATTTCTTGCATTTACAACACAAAAAACACGAAAGTGGGCATGGGTGGCCGAGAAAGGGGATACAAAGAAGAGAGGGAAAGAAGGGATAAGACAGGATGAAAGGGAAAGAGAAAGTTTAGAGAATCGGGAATGGGAAAGTGTGATGAGTAGAAGAAGACCCACTTACATAATGACAAAAAAATTATGTTGGTTTGTAATAATAAGTGTTGTACCATAAGTATATGATTAGAATTATATTATAGATGTAAGTATTATAAGTATTATAAATATATTGCAATGAGTATCATATTCTTACAGTGGTAGAGGAATACGTTAAAAATGGTTTTCTTTTCGCGCTGTCCTGCTTCTCTTCACCTTTTGAACTGAATCTACAAAACTTATTTTCAGGGATGGAATAAAATTCATTATAATTAGAAGCAAGTTATAGATAAAATCTCACAAATTTTCAGAGCACAAAAAAATTGGAAACTTCTCTCACGTTTGTTAGTGTATTGGCACGACGCACAGTATTTGGTGTTTGAAGATTTTTTGATGAGAAAGTAAAACCACATTTTAGGCAGGTTTATGCAAATATTTTTATTTTTATTTGTGTTGGTTATGATATTGGCAATAATGAAACTAATTAGAAATATTTGGTTGACAAGGGTCTGAATCCATTTCCGTTACACATATATTTTTTTATAATTAAATATCATAATTGATAGAATTGAAGTAAATTGAATATATCATCATAATCATAAAGAAAGTAAATGTGAGAAAATAACAATGCCCCGACCGGGATTCGAACCCGGGATCCTGGATTACATGACCAGTGCCTCTACCAACTGAGCTATCCGGGCTCCCGTCGAAGCAAAGTAACAATCTCACATATAGCCCCTCTCTTTCCATCGAGCGTAGGGGGTACATCCATACCACATTTACTTTCTTTATGATATATTCAATTTACTTCAATCCTATCAATTATGATATTTAATTACGAATTCAAATTGTCCCCTATAGAAATTCGTTGGCATGGATTTGCCCGACTTTAGAGGGAAGACCTGTCTCATTGGTAGGCCATTATATAGCGTACGCATGGAATTGGTATGGATGTACCCCCTACGCTCGATGGAAAGAGAGGGGCTATATTTTTATGTGAGATTGTTACTTTGCTTCGACGGGAGCCCGGATAGCTCAGTTGGTAGAGCACTGGTCATGTAATCCAGGCTTTCGGGTTTGAATCCCGGTCCGGGAATTGTAATTTTCTCACATTTACTTTCTTTATGATATATTTAATATATTTTTTTCTTCAAAATATTTGTTTGCCAAAAGTAAAAGTTCTCTTTTCCGCAGATTAAGTATTGCAAAAACAAATCTTCATCTATGTGTGAAAATCTCGTCTCTCATTTCAGTCCTATTCTTTTAGCACACACTATGAACCACAAGCAGTTCAAGCCAACCCCAGTATGTCCTTTATTTATACCAGTCTTCCCAAACTTTCTCAATCATAAATATTAATATTTCTGAATCGCGGAAGAGACAGTCGTGGCTACCCGGTCACCCATTTGGTTGCCGTGGGACTCTGGGCCATCATGTCGAGTCCGGGCTATAGATAGCATGGCTAACATAAGCTGTGTACGAGTTTTAGGTTTGGTTACGTTAGTCCTGAGTGTGATCTTTTGATTGGCACCAACATTACTTTAAACCACAGGTTATAAAGGGGAAAAAACCCCATCAATACTGGTATTAATGTATCTCCTAGACTAGTTACGCATTACCTTTACTTTGCCAAGTTATACCCTCACTGTGCTATGTTGTTGTAAATTATGTAAAAGGAAACAACGTTGCTGGAAGTATACTTTCGCTAGTCATCGTTTATCGCCTTCTCAGCTCCCATCAAGTAAAGAATACCAATGAATAAAATTTTTTTTTCATTATTTTGACTTCCCTGTAAAATTACGAATATGGCTTTACACAATGATAAAATGGTTGAATAGCGTGCAAGTTGGTTTTCTGTACCATGTCATCTTTTTAGAATTATGATAAAAGGGTTGTTAAGAAGTTTATTATGTTATCTTTTATTGTCTTTTTCACTTTAATCATTAAGTTCTGACAGATAACAAGAAAATAATAAATCATTATTTGAAGTTCGCTGCAGAAGTATGATGATGAGTATGCAGTTAGAGAGAAAAAAAATAGCGTGCAAGTGATGTTTGCGGAGTTGTTGTTTGTACCATCAGAAGAATGATAAAATGAGCAATTGAGAATATCATAACTTCATAAACAACTTTGATAAAGTTCAGTGTGTTATGTTTGATTGTTTTCTTAGTTCCCGTCACAGATTGCCGATAGACAATAGCAAATAAATGATTACTTGAACTTCAGTGCCAAATTATGAGTATGCTACATGATAAATAGGAGAAATAGCGTGCAAGTGATGTTTGCGAAGTGGGTGTTTGTGCCATTACCAGAATGATAAAATGAACAGATAATGTTTCCACGATGATCTTTGACTGTTTGTCAAAACAGGTACCTAGATTTCTTGTATCTTTCAATTCGAGTATGTATTTCTCAACTTGAAAGTAAACTCACTAAGTAGTTAGCGTTTTGACGTTGGTTCAGTTTCCACTCCATATCAAATTTGCCCACTTTTTTATCTTTATAAAAAACGAATTTATCAAAATAACTTTCAACTGAATCATAACATTCTCCCTTTTGATTTTTTTTTGGGGGGGGGGGGGGGGTGGGTGCGGCTATTAAAAAAAAGCACTGTCTCTACAAGACCAAATTTTTTCCTTCAATTAAACAGGTAATCACATATTACATAATTACCTAAGCAGATGATAAAAAAATAAGTAGAACCGATCATCTATGTCATACATATTTATACATACACCTGTATATATATATATATAGAGAGAGAGAGAGAGAGCGGTGAAATTGATTTGGTGTTATGGATAAAAATAATAATTAATACACTAACAAGAAGATAAAGGGGACCTACAGTGTGAATAAAAAGCTTGCCAAATAAAAAAAATTATGTTTATAATGGCTGCCGCGCCTCGTTGCACGTCGACATGAAAGTCACCTTTACTATGTTGACGCAGGTCATTATAGATGGTAAAATGTCAACGAGGGATCATGGCATTATACATGATACGAAAAAGAAAAAACAGTTATTAATACAAACTATTAATGACAAAGCAAACGAACGAAATAATTACTTTGAGAATCTATGGAATCTGTTTAAACAATAATGCTCCTTAACATAAGCGAGTAAGAACAATGTGTCATTGTACATTACAGGTTGGTAAAATCACCTATATCATGAGAAATAAATCATCAATATGGAACAATTAGTTGCTCTTCAGATCTATAAGTAAATAAAACGCCCTCATTAAATCTTAAGAGTTTATAATCCCCTCTCATTGATCAAGGTCTAAGTCATTGCTTTTTTGTTGTTGTTTTTTTTTACACAAACACAACCTTAATTTTTAAGATGTCATCGGTTCATGAACCTAATGAACATTATCTAATGTTTTAAAGTAAAAAAGAAAAGTTGTTTACCAAATATATTAAAAATTATGAACAAAACAATGACGAGAAATTTTAATACATTTCTTTAATCAGGATAATGCAGGCAATATATTTTCGCTAAAATAATTGTAAAAACAATATAATAAAATATAAAAAGAATTGAACAGATGATATATATAAATTTTCATTTATGAGTGGAATCAACTTTTGCACACTGTAGCTCTGAGTGCCGACAATCACATGATTCACAAACAATAACTTACCAAAGCGATTATACTTTGATAACACTTGAAGAAATAGCGTGCAAGTGGTGTTTGCTTAACTGATATTTATTGTGTAGAAATAATGATAGCATAAACAAAACACAATATGATTATTCGGAGAAGGAGCTTGATCGTAAAAAGGTTATCAGATAAACCTCGAGTGATGATGTTTCATCTGAACAAATGACAAATGGGGAAAGATAGACGATTATATGAAAACTAATTTTCGAAGAGGAAGTATAAATGTATATATTTCATCAAACTCTTTTATGAGGCTGAACTCTGTTCGCCATTTGAAATGTGTCTTGGTGCACGTCTCTATTTATCCCCGGGTTCCAAAAGATGTTGACCCTATCGAGTGATCCTATGCCTAGAACAAGAAATTGAAAACCAAATCTAAACCGCTGACTGCATTGAAAACGGCAATATGAAAAAAAAAAAAGTGACGTGTATTAAATCAATACTTTCTATTCCCGAAATAAGTTTTACTCTTTTTAATTCTCTACCATTAGACGATATAATTCTAATTTGTTGCATATACGTCCAGGATTGAATATGAAATTATTTTGCCGATCCCTTCTTTTTACGTTCTCTCTCTGTCTTTATCTCCTCTCTCTCTCTCTCTCTCTTTCTCTCTCCCCTCTTTCTGTACTCCTCACTATGCACCCCTCTATCTTTCTGTCCTGTTCTCCCTCCTTGCTCTTTCTCTGCAACCTCTTTCTATAACAGTGTTACCTTACCACACTATTCAGTGGAGACCAAACAATTTTGAATCCTTCAAACGTAAAAAAATGCTTATTTTTCTCTCCTAGCATCCCAAAATTAGATTCAACTGTTTGAAAACTGAATATATTATCATTAGATAACAAAAGCTTAAAAGAAACACAAGGAGAAGGAGGTTAGTTACAAGGTGTTTTGGTTGTCAAGGACTAATAAAACAATTAATTGAAAGGTCCATTATGTTAAACGGCATATGCAATGATAGCAAGCAATGCTAGTACAATGAAGAGTCAAACTTAGCCTTTTCTCCAAGGCAATAACACAGAGCACCGAGAGCAAAAGAGATGAGATCAATTTTTTTTTATCAATAAAGAGAAATATAACTTTCTAAAGAAATATGCAAAATGTGCCAATATGAATGAGAATTACACGTTGGATGTCGGACAAACTATGATATTGTGTCCAGTGCCAAACTTGAATATTGATGTTAAGTTGCATGTTTTCTTAAAGATTTAAATTCTTATTTATTGATAATAATATTTAGTTTCATCTCTTTATGCTCTCGCTTACACAACTCATATGAAGTATGAAAAGACTGTGAAAGTGAATTTATCAAGCGATAAGGAGGACGGATGGTACTCAAAAAATTCTCACATGGTAATGATTTCAGATGAGTTACATATTTATAACACTTGCTTTGCCGGGAAATCAATAATGTCCAAAATCTGATCATTGATAAATGTTTCATCTCACAGGAAGTGATAGATCAAAGTCATAGAAACAGAATGATTAAGCCATAATCACGATAGATGTCATTTGCCCTGTCTCAACTCGGACATCCCAGTAGGCCGACGGGGTAACTTCGATAGTCATAAGGACCGCTATTCATATGGACCACTTATTCATAAGGACCGCTATCCATAACGCGTTACTTAATGAACAGCGGTTTTGTATGAATAGCGGTACTTAATCTGGATAGCGAGCACACCATAGACAAATTACTTTACTATTCATAAGGACCTCCATTCATAAGGACCGCTATTCACAACGCGTGTTAAATGAATAGCGGTCCTTTTGAATAGCGAGCTGACCCCAGGCCGACAGCCAAATAGACCAGCAGCCCACGAGACGGACAAGATCGGTTTATTTTTAATTTGTAAACAAATCTTTCGGCATATTACGATCGGTTTAGTTAACTGTCAGCACAACTGTGCTGACGGTTAACTAAACCGACATGTCGGTCTCGTGAACCCTTAGATAAGATTTCAGAAGGTCCGAGAGACAGGTCTTGCTGGCTGTTGGTCTCGTGGGCTGTAGCCACCTCAACACATTAACAAAAATATCGACAGAACAAAATGTATATAAATGTATTTTCGGATATTTGATATTGTGTAAGAATTCATTGAAATGCATAACAAAATAAAAACAGGAAATAGAACTACAAGGATTGTAGAAGGGGCAAAGCTGAATAAATGATTTACCTATTTCGCTTCACTTTCAAAATGAGTAATTGGAATATTGATGTTTGATAATGAAAATCATTACAAATTATTATGATAATGTCAATATCAATGAAATGGAGAAGTATACTCCATCTTTGTCATCTTATATCATGGACCCATTGTCCCATGGCAGATTCTCAATATTATATGTTATCTAAATTAAAAAAAGATTTTTCTATTGGTTTGTCCGATTTATGTGAAACTTTGTTTCAATTGTTTCTCTGATCGTCTGCTTCCTCCAGACTACTTTATGTAGGGTTATTTATTTAGTAAGCTAACGTAGAACGCCGATCAAAAGAAAGTGCAGGGCCATAAACATGATACACTGAATCAAAATCTACATTTTCTGTCTGTAAATCACAATATGTATGAATATGAAAATGGAATCCATTACCATATGTCTTAAAAAGAAACCTAAAAAAAAAACTCAGGAAAAGGATGGTGAAATAGCAATGATAGCAATGCTAATACAATGAAGCTTCATTGACATTCTTCTTTGACATTTCTCCAAGGCAATAACATGGAGCAACGGCAGCAGAACAGATGAGATCAATATTTCTAATATTTCTATCAATAAAGAGAAACCTAATTAAAAAAAAAAAATGCGTGTCAACTGTGCTAATATGAATGTGAATGACACGTTTTGTCTCGGACAAACAATGTTATTGTTCCTAGTGCAGAACCTTATGATGCCCAAGACTATTAATTATTAAGCCATTAACACCATGCCTTCTAGATGTCATTAGACCTCAACTGGGACACCCCAGTAAGAGCGGCAGGCCAAGAGACGGACAAGGTCGTTTTGAACCCTCAGAACAGTTGTCAAAATGTCTCGTGAACCCGCCCTACGTTAACATTTATTCAAAATTAATAACAATGCGAATACGAGAAAACAAATGACATTTGGGACACCAGTGAATTGTGTTGAACCCATTAATAGTATTTATTGAAATCCCTAGACATAATGCTCATATTGCTTGTTTTACAGTGCTAAAAAGACACATCATAAATACATTTGACAATATGCAACAACATCTATAAAAGTTCATGAATTTTATCACAGAAAAAATATGGAACCGCAACAAATACGGGAATCTGTAACTTAGCACTGAATAAAAATGTTGATAAATGAAAACATATTATGTAGGCATTATAAAGACTTGTTAAAAATATGCAAATGTGGGTAAAATATTACGATAAACATATGAATGTCCTTTGACATTATGCATAGGATACTGCCTATATATGTTCATACATGCTTAACATTTCCAATATAATAACATATATTTTATTTATATTATTGAACATAAAATAAACAAGTTTAAAGTATTGATGACCATAATTGTGTGTATAAAAATATACTACATCAGAATTCAGATTCGGCGTAAAAATAGACCTAAATAAAAGGTGGGACAGGATGGAATACGCCGATTTATTCATCTGTATCTCTTTCACGTCAAACCAAACCGTTTGTTTGTACGATATTTTTTCATTGTAAGAAATTGCAATGATTCGTTTCCGATGATCACACAAGGTAAATAAAACGTAACTGTGTTTTATTATCATCGCTTAATGACCGTAGCGCTTTTTAAAAGCGCACGGGGTACGTTGTATAATTATAATATACGGAACGACATGGGGTGTAATGTTATCATTTATCATTTATTAGTTTTTTACTCTACAAAATAAGTCCACATGTCAAAAATAATTTTAAAAAACAAGAAAAATAAACGCAAGAAAACAAAAATAAACATGCAGCACCTTAATACACTATTGACCGTGACTGGGAGTTTTTCGAAAAGCATGTATTGATAGCCAACATGTATACATAGTTACATCTTGAAAGAGATGAATTTAACTGTCCTTTTTGTTGTTTATTTCGCTGAAAAATTGTCTCATATACTATATTATTCATATATACAAATATTCATAAACTTTAATGCTGACAGTCTTAATTAGTTTTGATGTATTTTGAGAATAAAGTGGTCAAAATCATCCTCCATAACCCCCTCTAATTTAAGGACGATATACTTGCGTTGCATAATTAATTGATTGATGCAAGGTTTATTTCATTTCATTTCCACATTTCCATAGTACAAAACAATATAATTTACAAAGTACAACATCATAAAATGAAACAGGAACCCACTGGAAATCATAGCTTGTTTGTGTAGGTTCCCAAGAATAAATATAACATTAACTTGAATTATTTTTTATAACATGGATGATTGGAAGTGAAATACATATTTGAAAAAAGAAATATATATATATATATATTAGAATATCTCTCATAACAACATAATTAATTAAATAGTTATGAAATCCTGTATCTATAATGCTGAGAATTTTCATAGCATGATGTTGTACACTAAAGAACAAATGACAAGACAGGACTCAGAGGAAAAGAAACTGAAAAGATAATACAAAACATAGCAGAACAAGACATGACAGGATAAAACCAGGACAGGACAACACGAGATAAAATTCAGTAATAGGCTACCCGTTTTCCCTCCGCTCATCTCGAGTTTGTAATGGAAAATTTTCAGCGTTTTGCACTTGACTCACTTTTTTGTTTCCCCGTTGTGTCTTTTCTTTTATTAAACATGCAGCTAGGGCCAAAATGATACAGAGAGCAACACTGAACAAACATGTTAATAAAATTGAAAGTCGACACATAACCCATGGTTCCGATTGTTGTGAGAGTTGCGTGGGGCTGACTTTTTCATCAACCATTGTAGCGTCTGATAGCTCACGAATGGGTGGGGCGAACGTGTTAAGTGCAGTCGTTGATGTTGAAAAGCTCCGAGATGGCCAATGGAAGTCATTACAGGATGAATATTTGGTTATAACATTTTGAGCACAGCAATGTATTAACCCTGTCTGTATTACCGAAAAACTTCCAACAATATCATTGCCTATGCTATCTTTATGGTCTTTATCGTACACATATATTGGGCGTAGTATATTATCATTTTGGTAACAAATTATATTACCCGGTGGGCTTCCACCCTTTGCTTTACAGTTTAATGTATGCCATTCATAATAAACTACCTTCGACCATGTGCAAGATACATTACCAGGGGAAAACTGTACAACGACGGAAGCAAATTTATCGTGAGGTTCTTCATCTTTGTATAGTCTGCATTTATATGTACCTCCATCTGTGCGTATGGTTTCATTAATAACTATGTGAATGAGTTTAACGTTCTCGTCATTTTGTTCTTCGACAACTTTTAAGCGCCCTTGTTGAGCTTCACTCAGTCTATCGTTTCTCAAACGTCCATTTTCATAGAATGGCAATCCATCTCCGAAGCTTAAATCATATGATAGCTGTGACTCGCCATTGTATTCATGAATAAACGAGATAATCCCCGTTTCTCCCTCATTTACTGTAACCGTGGACTGTATTTGTAAAGTTTCCGCGATAATGAAACACATCACAAATGGAGCAAATTTTGTCCATATATGAATGTAAGTAGCCGTCCTACATTGCTTTTGACGAACTCTTGGAAATGGAAGCGTTAAGAAGTGAGATATTTCCATAACCAAGAAGTTAATGAGCATTTCCCCCTGAAAACTTGTAAGGAATTGCATAGCACGCAGTATTTCGATAGCCTGAGAGATCACATGGTACTGTGAAGGAAAAATGGTACAGATATATTTAAGTAAAATTATGACAAATCTACTCTTACGGCGAAATACAGTGTATATACGTTTCTCTCCAAACAAGGAGAGCAATATAGTTCTTTCATGTCTTTTTGACAATGAAATTGTTAGGAGGGCGAGATGGTTTTGACCGAGTTCATTGTTACGCACTCGGCGGGGAAGAAAAGATGGATGAAGTGGACAACAACTAAGCTTGTTCTTTACAATATACAGTATGTCCCAGAAAAAATTACATTCGGCATTTGGGTGTCGATTGCGAAAGAAATATATTTGCAATATAAAAAGTCATACAAAATTATGAAAATATAACTCTACCCCGTCCGATTTGTTTCAATAATCACGAAGAAATAGGGATTTATGTAAAGCATGTCACGGGGCACTTTCTTCCATGTTTTGTCACTTGGATGGTCTTGGCATCCACATCAATGCAAGCATTTTGTTCACAACAGACACGTTTACAAACATATTCAAATTATGTGCATACCATTATAAGTTAACAAAGGTAAATATTCATGTAAAGTATATAGACCTTCCTAAAAAGATCAAGACAATTCAGTTTATAAAACTGGTTCATAATTTTGTTCATTCATTCACTTTCAATTACAAATGACCAACATCATAAATGCTAACCGTTCCTATTTAAGAGGAATAATTCCTATCTTTCGTTTTGTAAAACATCTCCAAAAGCCATTAAAAATAACAGGAAGAACGATGAAAATTATGATGATAAATGAAAAACATTGCCATAACAATTATAGCATATAACAGACACAACCGTAATTCCTTTTCAAACCACTTTAAAGGAGTGTGGAATTGTTAAGTGTGCTTTGAACATCTCCCCTTTGTCAAATCTTGGATGGAAGGGATTTATGACATACGTTACGAAAGTCGCTATTTCTTCGTGACTACTGTAGCAAATCGGGTGGCTTTTCGCTGAGTACAGATGATTAGTTATAGTGTCACAATCCTAAAACATATTCTTATTAATTCACATTTTTTAAAGATATTGATACTGAAAGTCCGATTGTAAGTTTTTGGGGGACATATTGTAGTTCTCCACAGGGCCGTCCATGCATGCTAATCCGAACATAAGATAAGAGATAGTAACCGTTAGTCGATATGTCTTAATTGGCGTCATTTTCCTCTCGCTAACGGTGAATTCATTACTTTTCTTCAGTAATCTTGTAAACCCAGAGGTAAATTAATTTGAAGTCTCCGTGCCTGCTTATAATAACTTACATGTACGTATATTCTTTTTCAAATGACCCAATATGTTTGGACTTACCGGAACATCATCAGTAAACAGCAGTTACGACAAATGGGCGATGGTTCTAAAACTGATTTACTGTTAGCAGCATTGTCAGCGCACTACCGATATGGTATGTATCTTATCATTATGGTGACCTTTGGTTCATAAACTCCAGATTTACAGAATACACAACGTTACTGATAAATATCTGAATGAAACTGGTATTGTATTCATAGCATTCAACCTGCTTTATGAATGACATTAAACGATATAGACATAATTATTGTAGAATAAGACAAATAAATTCTGATTTAAAGTGAAACAGAAACAAATGTCTTTCACAAACTATCTGTCATGGAGGTATTCATTCCACTGATTTGTCCGAAAGAGGAAGTCCAGCGTGAAATGAGTTTGAGGAAAATCGACCAAAAGCAAACCTTTTAGAGCACCTGAGTTTCAAATTTGTCCGGTACTAAAAAAAAATTATTCCCATTTTCCCATAAGGAAAATATTTATTATGCCCGTGCTCTAGGTATATAATTAAATACTTTTTTTTTCAATGGGGGGGGGGGGGGGGGGGGGGAGACGTGAAGGATCCAACCGCATAGCCAGGATTTTATTTTAGGGGGGGGGGGGGGGGCGTTGTGAGCACGCGAAGAGTGCGAAATTGGTGATGAGCACGCTCCCCAGGGGTGGGTGCAGGGAGGGAGAAGTTTTCTCTATCCCGCGCGAAGCGCTAAAGCTTTGACGTTTTATAGCAAATTTGAGAGAAAGCTAACGGCTCGTAGCCCCTTTTTTCTAGGCGGAAAGTTATTTCGACGTCCGGACTGCTTTACATTTATTTGGACGTAATACTGCACTGTAACAGGGATGGGAGCAGGCAGGGTGGGGGGGGGGGGGGAGTTTCCTCCTTCCCGTGCGAAGTGCGAAAGCTCTGACGTTTTAGCAAATTTGAGAGAAGGGCTTGTATCAAACATTTTTTTAGGCGGAAAGTTATAGTTCGACGCCCCCACTGCTTTTTAATTACTTGGGCGCAATATTGCACTTTATGTAACATGGGTGTGTGCAGCGAGGGGGTGGGTGGTTTCCCCATTCCCGCGCTCTGTCGTTTTAGCACCTTTTTTTAAAGCGGAATGTTAGTTCGACGCCCTGGCTGCTTTTCAGTCATTTTTGACGTAATACTGCACTGTATGTAACATGGGTGGGTGCAGGGAGCGGGAATTTCCACCTTCCCGCGCGAAGCGCGAATGCTCTGACGTTTTACAGCAAATGCGAGAGAAAGATAACGGATCGTAACACTTTTCTTTAGGCTGAAAGTTAGTTGGACGCCCTGGCTGCTTTTCAGTTCGTTGGACGCAATACTGCACTGCATGTAACAGGGGCGGGTGCAGGGAGGGGGGAGTTTTCCCCTTCCCCGCTCAAAGCCTCTGACGTTTTAGCAAATTTGAGAGAAAGATAAACGGCTCGTAGAAAACAATTTTTTTTTGGTGGGGGGGGGGGGGGGGTTCCCTTTCCCCGTGCGAAGCGCGAAAGCTCTGACGTTTTAGCCCCCTTTTTTTAGGCGGAATGTTAGTTCGACATCCTGGCTGCTTTTCAGTTATTTTGGACGCAGGGGTGGTGCAGTGACAGTTATTTCCCCTTCCCGCGCAAGACTTTGACCTTTTAGCAAATTTTGAGAGAAAGATAACTGCTTGTAGCGCCTTTTTATTACTTTTTCTCTCACTTCTCTCACGTTTTTTCGCTCTCGCTTTTTTAGTGGCTAAATAGGGGGGCATGGCCCCCCTGTGCCCCCCCCCGTCTACGCCAGTGGAAACAGGTTGGTGAAAGTTTGAAGAAATCGGACAAAGAATAAGAAAATTATGAATGTTTAGCAAATTTGAGAGAAAGATAAACGGCTCGTAGAAAACAATTTTTTTTTTGGTGGGGGGGGGGGGGGGGGTTCCCTTTCCCCGTGCGAAGCGCGAAAGCTCTGACGTTTTAGCCCCCTTTTTTTAGGCGGAATGTTAGTTCGACGCCCTGGCTGCTTTTCAGTCATTTTTGACGTAATACTGCACTGTATGTAACATGGGTGGGTGCAGGGAGCGGGAATTTCCACCTTCCCGCGCGAAGCGCGAATGCTCTGACGTTTTACAGCAAATGCGAGAGAAAGATAACGGATCGTAACACTTTTCTTTAGGCTGAAAGTTAGTTGGACGCCCTGGCTGCTTTTCAGTTCGTTGGACGCAATACTGCACTGCATGTAACAGGGGCGGGTGCAGGGAGGGGGGAGTTTTCCCCTTCCCCGCTCAAAGCCTCTGACGTTTTAGCAAATTTGAGAGAAAGATAAACGGCTCGTAGAAAACAATTTTTTTTTTGGTGGGGGGGGGGGGGGGGGGGTTCCCTTTCCCCGTGCGAAGCGCGAAAGCTCTGACGTTTTAGCCCCCTTTTTTTAGGCGGAATGTTAGTTCGACATCCTGGCTGCTTTTCAGTTATTTTGGACGCAGGGGTGGTGCAGTGACAGTTATTTCCCCCTTCCCGCGCAAGACTTTGACCTTTTAGCAAATTTTGAGAGAAAGATAACTGCTTGTAGCGCCTTTTTATTCCTTTTTCTCTCACTTCTCTCACGTTTTTTCGCTCTCGCTTTTTTAGTGGCTAAATAGGGGGCCGTACCCCCCCTGCCCCCCCCCCGTCTACGCCAGTGGAAACAGGTTGGTGAAAGTTTGAAGAAATCGGACAAAGAATAAGAAAATTATGAATGTTTGAAAAATGAGATTACTACACTGTTAAAACTGAAGTGCTACTTTTTCGGGGCTCGTATAGTGACTGCACCTGAAATGCTGTTTTAGCACTTGTAGTGTGCTAATTTACCAGCAAAAAAAAATGTGACCGTGGCGAGCCTCGAACCAGGTTCCGCTGATTGAGAGGCGCTGACGTTAACGATAGACTAACGAATGCTTCTTGCAATCCAGTTTAGTCATGGGAGTCAAGTAGATAACATGAACTATGTGGTGTCGTAAATTCACTATGTAACAATATGATCTGCTCTAAATCGTACGATGTGAGTTAGTCTAGCGGTAATGCCAGCAATTCTCGATCAGCGGACCCTGGTTCGAGGCTCGCCAAAATCACGATTTTTTAATGAATGTTTAGCAGTTTAAGGAGCCGGTCCAGCTCCCGTGAAAGTGCTGAAATAGCACGCTGTGTGCATTACAATAGCACTCTGAGTGCAGTCCCTGTGCATGCCCTCAAAAAGTGCTATATTATTATTTTATTATTATTTATTTGATTCCTGCATGTTTCACAATAATCAGTTTCATACATACAAACTTTGAAAATAGAAACACACAGAGGTCTGGCAATATAAGCTGCACGCTTGAAGTTTTGCCATACCTAACATCTTACATATTTCATACATTCTTAAAAGTAAACATAGATTAATAGATTAAATACAACAACAAAAAAAGTGCAAATATAATACACTATATACAGATACAAATACAGATAAAGAATAAGATTGAAATCTCTACAGTACGTTCTAGAGCAAGAAAAATGTAGTAGACATGATAAAGGTGCAGTCCATCCATACTGAAGGAGAAACAGAGAGAAAAGAGAGAGAGAAGAAAACGTAAGACAAGCAAGAGAGAGGGGGAGGGAGAGAGAGAGAGAGAGAGAGGGGGGGGGGGGTGGTGGGAAGATGCCCTAATTAACAATACCACTGCGCATAATTACATATCATGGCAAATTATACATGTATACATATATAGAATATATACAATCATAATATAATTAAGTACACGCTGTGTTATGGGGAATTAACAACCAACTAATAGAACAAATATCTTAAATAAAAATTTTTGCAATGAGCATGCGCTTGACTGCATTTTTAAAAGAGTAAATTGTAGGCAAATTACGTGTTTCAATTAGTAAAGAATTCCAAACGTCTGGACCAGTATGTCTCACTGATTTATGTGCCAATACTGTACGTGGATTAAACAAGTGCAAGTTTGCTGCTTCTCTCGTCGAATAAGAGTGAATAGCATTGTTTTCCATGAACATGGAAGAAAACGAGGCAGGTAAAACATTAGTACTATAACGATACATAAATAAAGAGGTTTGAAGAAAATTAATTTCACCGACTTTAAGGCATTTAAACCTAGCAAACAGGGGATCTGTGTGTTCACGATAACCAACCCCAGCACAAATTCTTAAAGCTTTCTTTTGTAACAGATGAATGTCACTTGTTACACTCTTTGACACTGCCCATAGAATATTACAATAAGAAATATATGGCAAAAACAAGGTATTATATATCATCAATAATATTCTGTCAGACACAAGATATCTTACTCTATATAAAATCCCAATACTCCGAGAAATTGGAGACATTATACTGTTCCGGTGGTCATCCCAGTCTAGCTTCTCATTAATATGAACACCCAGGAACTTAGTACAAACCTTCCTCTCCAATTCCACATCATCCAGTCTAACTACTAATTGTTGCTCATTGCAAATCTTCCTTCCCTTAAAATGAATATAGTTTGTTTTTGATACATTTAAAGCTAACAAGTTACTTCGAAACCATTGTGTTAACTTAGGAAGCTCAATATTAATTCTAGTCTTGACTGTGTGTATATCACGGTGAGAGAGGAAAACGCTTGTATCATCTGCGAATAATATATATTGCAAGGCTGTAGATGCATTACATATATCATTAACATATATAAGAAACAATAGAGGCCCTAGAATAGAACCTTGAGGGACACCACTTTTTAAAACAAGAATATCAGAGTTTACAGAATTATGACATGTATATTGTCTTCTGTTAGATAAATAACTAGAAAACCATCGCAGAGCGATACCCCGTACACCATAATGTTCCAGTTTACACAACAAAATTGAGTGGTCGAGAGTGTCGAAAGCCTTACTCAAATCCATAAATACTCCAACCACATGCTGACGATCAGCAAGGGCCTGAGACACACGGTCATAAAATTTCAACAATGCAAGGTCAGTTGAATGTGATTTACGAAACCCATACTGGTCTGGATTGAGCAACTCATGCTTCTCTAAGAATGCGTAGAGCCTATTATAGACAACCCTCTCTAATAATTTTGAAAAGGTTGGCAAAATTGAAATTGGTCTATAATTGCAGATATTCATAACATTATCTTTTTTATGAACAGGAACAACTTTAGCAAGCTTTAAAGAAGAAGGAAATACTCCAGTTATCAGAGAGAGATTACAAATGTGTGCCAGGGGAACCAAAATCAGACCAATGACCTGTTTTACGAAGGAAGTACTTATCTCATCATGCCCACAGGAGTTACTATTTTTCAGTGATAATACAATATCGAGTATTTCCGAAGAATCCACAGGCTTTAAAAAGAGAGATGCCTGGGAGGGATTAACAAGGTATTCCTTGTAATTTGTTCCAGATGTATCTATTTTCTTTGCTTGATTAAGCCCAATATTAGCAAAATACTCATTAAACATATTGGCAATATCTCTCGGGTCAACAATTTCTTTATCATCTTTTACAATTTTATGAGGAGCTTCCATTTGGTTGCGTTTACACAGAATATCTTTCACAACTCTCCAGGTGGAGGGCATATTGCCACTCGCATTTTCGAATTTCTTTGAGTAAAATAATTTCCGTGATGACCTAATGATTGATGTCAACTTATTACGATATTTCTTATACTTTTCAGTATTCACGGGTGAGGGTTTCTTTACACTTCTTTTATATAAAACATTTCTCCTTTTAATAGACTGAAGAATTCCTTTCGTAATCCAAGGTTTCCTCCCCTTCTTCCTTCTTATGCGTTCCAATGGTATATGCTTATCAAAATAAAAAGAAAACTTCCTCACAAATAATTCAAAGGCCTTCTCCGTGTTATCACAGGCTAACACATCAACCCATTTTTCTAAGGATAAATCATTATTCAAACTGAGTATGTTAATGTTGTCAAAATTTCGTCTGCTATCATTACATTTCTTCCGTGGCCCCTTTATAACATGGTCATAGAGTATACAGAACACTGGTAAATGGTCAGATATTTCACAATAGAATAAACCTGACTGACTATGACCTTTTTCCGTCTTTACGAAAATATTATCCAACAGTGTTGATGACTGATCATTAATTCTTGTTGGTTTATCAATCAATATTCCAAAGGCATTCGATTCCAAAATAGTTCGGAGACGAAGGGTATTCGGGTTATTACATAATAGATCAATATTATAATCACCCATAATACAGACAGATTTATTCAATTCATTAATATCAATCAATAATGATTCAAGATCGTCCAAAAATAGATTCACATCTGTATTTGGTGGGCGATATACGACACAAACAATCATATTTTTCTCATTGGGAAGGTCTGCCTCCACACACAAACATTCGGCACTGTTATTTTTAAAACCCAAGTCATGTCTCACTTTAAATGCCAATATGTTTGAAATATACAAGAGAACACCACCACCACGCCCATTCGCTCTGTCATTACGTACCTGTTTATATCCCTCTAACGTAAACAGAGGAGGAGACTTGGCAGTCAACCATGTTTCAGTTATTCCAATTATTGAAAATCTAAATTTCAACGAGGATAACAAAATATTTAAATTATCAACATTCTTAGGGAGACTTCTTGCATTACAATGTAAAAAACTCAACAATTGCGTTTCATGGGAATATTGAGACATGTCCACACAGAACTCATGTGGCACATAATATTGACAATCGTTATTTTGTTGTAATTCATATTCTTCAATATTCATTTAAATTCAAATAAACAAACACACATATATCAACGGGATCGACCCATTCGATATACACAAGTTGGCATGCAAGGTAGGGGAATGAAGGGCAGGAAGGAGAGAGAGAGATAGATTGGGGAAGAGATGGGGAGGGCGGAAAAGAGTAAGAATGCATATATACAGTGTACAATAGAGAATAAACAATATAAATATGGAAACAAAAACAACAAACAAACAAAACAAAACAACACATATGGCAAAAGAGTGTTAACAAACCTCTCCATTAAACTATTTAGACAAAAGAAGTGGGTTGATAGAGCAGAGGTAATTTTTTGTGAAAGAAAAAGACCAAACAAACTGAATAGCATAAAAACAGAAAATGAGATTATGCCTACACCTATTCTAATATGTCATTAGAATAGGCATAGGTAGCGAACTTCTGTACTAAAATATTCTACATGATCACCCCTGAGGAGCAAATAACCATGGAAATGTTTTGCAACTAAACTGGGAAGACAGAGAAGTGAGTGTATGCTGTCACCAGAAAGAAACAAAACATCTGGTACAAGTCTTGGATGTAGGAATGGTTAGACCACTTCTCAGACCCTGCATGTTTGGTATGCACTATGAACAGTGATACAATACATAAAAATCATTATCAACCATATAAACCAATGTACAATAATGTGGGATGATCACATCAATAAGTATTGGGGTCTGCCAGTGAGACTAGTTCATAAAACAAGCTGTATAAACAAGTGTGGCTGGGCTCCTCAGTAGCTGCAAGCTAAACCACAGAGGCTTATCTGAGGATATGGCCTCGTTCTCTGCATTAGGCAATAAATTATACAGCACTTAATTATACAGCACTTAAGTTTTTACAGTGTAAATCTATGCGAATATCAAATTGGTAATTTGGTAAATCGATTGTGACGTATTTGGGGTAAACTCTCCCATTTGTCGTACACCAAAATATCATTAAATTCCGGTTTTATCCTGAGCACCTTTTCCCTCGTAGTACTCTAACTAACGGTATTTGTAGATAGCACATTTTTATAGGTCCTCCAAAAAGAAAAAGATCCTACAAAGTCATACATTTTGCAAAATTGACATAGTCATTTTGTGTGTTGGAGCGAATGGGAAAGTTGACCGCCGCTTCATCACAGTGACTGTACCGATTCGGCCAATTTGAAATTTCCATCTGTACAGTGTGTCCCAGAAAAAAAGGAAACCAGATTTCATGGCATAAATTTTCTAACATTTTTCTTACTTCATGTGATGCACAATTTATTATTCATAATTCACACATGATTGAATTAAAACAATGGAAAGTGGTGGTACCAACATTTCATTTGCACGCACAAATTGCAAATTTGGGTGAGTTTTTAGGGTAGTAAACATGGGGAATGGAAAGCAACATTGGACTTGGGGTATAAAAAGGCTGAAAATTACAGATACTTGGGGATTCTCATGGATGACACGCCTTACTTCTGCCGCATTCTCTTCCGATGTGGAAATTCTTCTTCTACCCGATCGACCCTTGTTTATATTGAGGCTCGTCCCTCCCTGCTGATATTTTCTTATGTTCTCCATAACGTAAACTTCGCAGGAATTTCGCAATCTGGAAATCTCCCATTGAAGGCGGCAGCAACGTGCTGCATGCTCCCAGAGTATTTCGTTAGATGAATACCCTTTATTCGGTGGTCAGATGCATGGTCACGCAACCTAAAAAGGATGGTTTGCTGAATTTGTAGCCTTTTTATTACCACCAACCATCTTTAATGTTCCTTGTCCTTCCCCATGTTGGTGTAAATTCACCCAAGCACTAAGTCCATTGTCAGCTGCTAGGTAAGAAACTGCTATCCACTCATTTGGGCAGAAATCAAGCATGTTTTCATTTTACTTATTCTCTAGCATACATTATTGCTTTTCTACGTATGAGCTGTCATATAAACATATATATTATATATAAAAATATATATTATGTGATGTTTTCCTTTTATCAATATGATTACGCTTACTACCCTAAAAACTCACTCTAATCTGCAATTTGTTCGTGCAAATGAAATTTGGTACCACCACTTTCCATTGTTTTAACTCAATCATGCGTGAATTATGAATAATAAGTTGTGCATCAAATGAAAGAAGGGAAACAGAACTTTAATTTTTATAGATGTTATTCATTAAAGATCACATTACAAGAAAATTCCATCAAAATAAATATTGGCTTAATACTTATTATTGCATAGATGGCATAAATTAAACAAGGTTATCCAAATTCAACGCTTGGAAACATTTGAAGTAATGATTATTATCAATTATAAAACGGTAAAATACAGCCCCCGATATAGCAGTTGAAGAGCTCCTCGAACGCTGCTGAGATATGTGGCGACAAACCAGGGACCAGTCCTGTCTAAGCAGACGATGTCCCATAACATCTTACACATTTTTCAGTGCCTGTTTTGTAATCTCCTCTTCACTTATTTCTCTTACTTGACTAGCGTCAGTCTTAATGTTTGTCTGTTGCCTCACTCTTAACTTCGTGTATGGTATTATTTTGATGAAAAATGCAGCGTTAAACAAATAAAGGAATCAGTCACTTGTAAACAAAATAAGACGCCATTGTATTTTCAGCTGCTTGCACCGGGGCATGTTCGGCGTTTCAAGAGGGAACGAATACCATCCGTGCTATTATTCGGAGGGCTTTTCAATTTGAAAGTGGGGTTTATTTCATTGATCATTGAGCCTTCTCCTGTGTATTTACTATCAAACGGTTTTAGTTATCAGAATCAGTTTCACTTTCCCTTTTAGAATGGTGTGAAATAAGGTCATGTTTAAATATACAAAACTTTTTATAATTTGATAAATAATTGCATTGCAATTACGTTCATTCATTATAGGACGTCGTCTGCTTATGCAGGATTGGTCCCTAGTGTGACGACATCAAAACATCGCTATATTTCTGGTGAATCCTCGGATATTCCAGACGCTGAGAAGAGCTTTTATTTATGTTGTTTTTATAATCATCAGCAGTTGACATAAAACTTATACGATTGCCATCTGTAAGCTTCCCAGTTTCTAGTGATACATTAATTGCCATATTTGTGATTTTCTTTGGATAGCTACTTTAAGGAAATTATTCGTTATGATAGAACATTTCTGCCATGAAATCCGGTTTCCTTTTTTTCTGGGACAAACTGTATAATGATTACAAGTTTCAATAAATCACAAATTATTTTACTTTTTGTCCGATTTTGTTCAAACTTTCACCGATCTCTTTCTCTGGTTTTTCTGCTATCAGACAAAATCTAATTATTACAAAGTTTGGATTGCCTTTTAATTTCTATACGAATAATCACGACGTTTACATATCATAACACTGTTTGAAACATATGGCTCCTAAATTCTGTAAAGTAACAGACAAACAATACACTGTAACAAAAAAAATTACTGTAGGTATTACAGGCTGCACAGTAAAATACTGTATCATTAACAGTTAAATATTGTATTTTACAGTTATATACCACTGTTTACCGTTTAAATGTAGGGGGTTGCCAGTAATTCATTGTAAATTCTGTGAAGACTATTTTAAAAACAAATTGTCTTCTTGTAGCGACAAGGATGTTTACCGAACTATTAATTGTCTTTTGAATAAGCAAAAGTCTGATCTTCCATTTTATGATTCGCTTTTTCTATTAAGCAACCAATTTTCCCAATATTTTGTAGATAAGATCCAGAATATAAGAGACGAACTTGATAACACACATGTTATGCCAGTTAGATTCAAGGACAATATCTGCGAAGGGTTTAAGATACTTGAGGTCTTCCGACCTGTTTCTCAAGACGAGTTAATGACAGTTATTTCAAGATGTCCCAGCAAAAGTAGTAAATTGGATCCACTCCCAACTTGGTTAGTGAAAGACTATATTGATCACCTTCTCCCAATACTAACTGAACTTGTAAATTCTTCTTTGTCATGTGGTGTCTTTCCACTGAAGGCTCACCATGCAATCATAAGACCTCTTTTGATAAAAACAATTTGAAGAATTATAGGCCTGTATCCAATTTATCGTTTGTTAGTAAACTTATCGAGAAAATTGCTTGCTCAAGACTGGTGGAACATAATTATGGAGATTAATAATCTTGCTGATCCACACCAGTCTGCTTATAGACCCAAACATGGTACTGAATCTGCATTGATTAAGGTTAAAAACGATATTATGTTTTCATTGAACTCAAACAAAGTAGTTCTTGTGGTACTTGTAGATTTATCAGCAGCCTTCGATACGATTGACCACAAAATTTTTATTTGTCGTTTGTCAAAGAGAATTGGTGTTAGGGGAACTGCGTTGAATTGGTTTCAGTCTTATCTTGATGGCTGGTCAGCACAAGTCGACATAGATGGGGAACTTTCAGATCCAACCATTTCTAGGTTTGGTTTACCCCAGGGCTCAGTTGTAGGTCCCACTGGTTTCACAGTTTATATTCTCCCAGTTGGCGACATCGCCCAGTACCATAATATTTCGTATCATGTTTATGCTGATGACATTCAGTTGTATGTAGCATTTGATCCTAAAATTCCTGGGGAACTGGATAAGGCCATGTTTTCACTACAATCTTGTATATCAGATATAAGGAACTGGCTGACAGCAAATAAGTTAAAACTCAATTACAGTAAAACTGAATTTTTCATTGCTGCATCACCATACAATTACAAAAATGCCAGATTTAACACTGTCAGTTGGTGAAGTTTCTATACATCCATCGGATTCAATAAGGAATCTGGGTGCCTTTTTTTATGTTAACATGTCTATGTCAACACACATTAACAATGTTTGCTGCAGTGTGATTTTTCATTTGAGGAACATATCTAGGATTCGTAAATTTATTGATAAACCTACTTGTCATCATGCTGTAAGGTCACTTATTCTTTCCCGACTAGACTATTGTAATGGGCTTCTTTCCTCTATACCAAAATATCATGTAAACCGTCTACAGCTTCTGCATAATTGGGCTGCACGTCTTGTTTTTGAGGTTGGCAGAAGTCATTCTTCCCAACCTTTACTTCGTTCCCTTCACTGGCTGCCCATTCAAAAACGTATCATCTTCAAATTAGTTATTTATGTTTATAAATCTCTCAATAACCAGGCTCCAGGGTACATATCTGAATGCTTAACTGTATATACACCTAGTAGAAATCTCAGATCCTCAAATCACAACCTTCAGCTCAGCTGCCCAATGACCCGAAATTTGTCAGGTGATAGGACTTTCACAGTTACTGCATCGAGGCTGTGGAATAATCTCCTCTTGACCATTAGACAGTCAGCATCCATAAAGACCTTTAAAAAAGCTGTGAAATCATATTTATTTTAAATCCGCTATCAAACTTTGTAACAGGTACATTCATTACATTTTGTCTCCATAAAACCACCTGAAGAGTTTTCTGATTTTTGTTTATATAAAAATTATGTGTTCTATTATTTAAATATTTTGTAAACGCTCCGAGCCTTATGGGAAGGGCGTACTAAATACTTATTGTATTGTATTGTAATTCCTCTAGTAATTTTACAGTGTATCTATCAAATGATTTTAAGAGAGAATTATTAGAAATGACGAGTATAATCATGGCATGGATATTTTAGTTCATTCATTGACTGTTGTCCATAACACTTTGGAATATTAGTGCCGTCGTCACGAAACATACGCTGTTTATTTAATAGAGGAAGTAGTCGAAGAGCTCAGAACACTTTCCCCGCTCTCACTATAGCATGTCGACCTTGAATCATAAAGGTTAGTGTCATATACATGTATGTGTGTCAGTGGGGGTGATATGTCTACGTCTTTACTTGGCAGGACCATCGACATGTTAGGTATCTCGTACATTTGGTCACTTGCAGGACTCTCATACCCACTATTGCCATTTGATCTTACACTCTGTCCATTCTGATTCAAGCAACAGCTGTTCAGTTGACAATAACTAAGAAAAATTAAAACAGAGACACATCCAATCGCGAATAACAGGAGACTAGTAAACGAAACTGTGATGGCTATGAAGTTCCATTTTTCATGAATGTCAACCATTTCTTTCTCGTAAAGGGTCGTTATTTTAATAGTAGAATTGCTCAAAATTGGATCTTCTTTCTCTAATATTTCAGAGGTCAGGTTCATTGCAACCCTTCTAAATGTTGCTTTTGACCTAACCTCGCATGACAATTCTTTCCCAATATCTTCTATGGATAACTGAATAACCATTGCAAAGTCGAATGTCCTGTGAGAAGTGAATTCAACGTTTTGTCCGATGTATATGATTTCTTCATTTAAAAGACACTCAATATTGACGTTGTCATGACTGCCCGCCATGACAGTAACATTTAGAATATGGTATGCAACAGCATTTTGGATCTCGTTTCGGAAATGTACAGTCGAAATGAAAAAATGTATGAAAGGTGGTTCTTGTGTTTTATTAAGATTGAGTTCATCCTTGCAACATATTTTGTTGTGTGTTGGTAGAACAAGGATAATTTCTGAAGTATTAACGCTTGTTCCAATTCTATTAGATGCAGAACAAGTAACATTCACAGACGACAGATTAGTATAGTTGTTTTGTTGTCTAGAAATAAGGGAAATATTCAAATTTGGGGAAAATTCATTGCATCCTTCGAATATATCTGGTGGATTACAGGACCAGGCATACTTATCTACATGAGGAAATCCTGCTGCCACACATGACAGCGTTAGTGAACGTTCTTGAAACAAAGAAAATATGCCTTTATGAGGGTGCACTTGTACGATCGGCAGACTCAATACGTAGAACGGTCCAACGACACATTCTGACTTCCTCCCCGGAAATGCAGAATTACTTGTAACCTGACACGTTATGTTTTGCATATGAAGATTTGGGATTATTTCCAGACGAAATGAAATCTCCCTCGTTAGTCCCTCATCGTGCATGACTGACAAAGGGGAATAAACACTTGTTTCTCCACCGATAATAAAGCTCATATCAACTGGAGGGTTGCCTCGAAGGACCTTACAGCTGATTGACATAACTTCTCCTTTGTGGATGGGTTGAGGTTTCTTTGGAAGGCATGTCAACTCAGACTCCCTTGGAAAATACTGTACCTGGGTTCGGGCTTCTCTTGAAATGAAACATGTTGCATCTGTGTCTTCCTTTCCAGGGTAAAACAAACATTGTACCAGTTGGCTTTTCTGACCAACGGTATAGACCGTAAGCGAAGATGTTAAATTCAAGTGTTGCGTAGAAAATTCCTCAGACACTTCTGTCCGATATATATTTGGATCAATATGCCAATTGATATAACCATCATGCCGGGTAGATACACGAACAGAACAAGTAAACATGGCATCCTCGCCTTCGCCTATTGTTTCATTGGATGGTTCAGCGATGAAAAACTTTTTAGAGTGAATGCATGTGTTCTGATTAGACCCTGAATGTAGAATCAATAATGAACAGATGATCGCAAAACGAACTACCCCTTTTTCAGGAGTGCCCATTTTAAAGCTCTAATTCCTAGATCTGGATCTGAAAAACTGTTAAAAGTATAATGACACTGATAATAAAGAAAGAATGATTAGCAAGTTGACTACACTGAACAGTGTTTATCTACTAACTAGACCGTGATTCTTCATGAGAGGATATAATTTATGTCAGCGAACAGAATATGCTTTCTGCGATACCAGCAAGGTGAAAGTATTGATTAATGACATTCGCTTTTGAAACTCCATTACTTTCCAGTAGCTTGTTTCAAACTTTCTCATAATTATATTAAACAACAACAGAAAGATGACTATTGTGTGAAAAAGAGTGTGAGAGTTATAATAATTTCGTTTTCAAAGGTCCTAGATAAAAGAAACATTCACTTGGGTTTATAATATTATGCGCTTATGTTTAACGGTGGCCTCTTTAATTAGAATAATGTAATTTTCATTCTTAAATTGCAAACAATTTGTAAATATTGCAATAGAATATTAAACCTGGATGATATCGGTGTGATTCAATTTAATGTATTTTTTATTAGGTGAATAAGAGGTTTTATTTGGGTGTTTTGCCACATAACTTTTACGTCGGCAAAAACATAAGAGTGAATGTTTTGTAAGCCTTCCTCGAATGCACTATAGTCCATGGGAAGAGTGAGTGGGCCTATGTATTTACAGATTCCGTTCTGATTTGGTTGATTGTACATTGTTGATAATAATTATCCACGTATTAAGGCTCGTTCGAATAGTTATAATTGCATAAGTGTAGTAACAAGAAAATCAAGCAATGAGTACAATTTGCACATTTTTAGAGGATATTCTAATGACAATTGACCTCTTGCCAAAATGTCGAATTTCCGGTTCATGAATAGAGGCGAGGGGCAAATATTAATAAATCCATCATTAATTTAAATCGCGATTTAAATCGCGATTTAAATGAACTTAAAAGAAAAATCTTTGAATAGAAAGTAAAAAAAAAGAGAAAAAGATAAAAATGTATTTACATTGTCTTACTTGCTTTTTTGTCATTTTTATCATCGCCAACCATGCCTTCCGAAAGACAGACATGCACGCACACACACACACACATGGATGTAGGCCTATATAAAAAGAAGGGGGACACAAATATCCGAAAAAAAGGTTATCAGATTTTTCGGTTTGGGGTCTACTTATCTTCCATAGCCTAATCTTCTGACAAGCATAAAACAAAAAACAAAAAACAAAGTAAAAGAATAGGGGGTTGTCAGTTCTTAAAGGGGAGGACACAGTGTACACGTTGCTTTCAAAGGAGTGGGGGGGGGGGGGGGGCACGGCTCCGACCCCCCCCCCTCCGAATCAGCCACTGAGTCATACCCTTACCAAGATTTGATTGTTTATGTAGGCATACATGTACTTGAACATGTGACAAAAAATTTTACGAATAATATTATACAACATAAAACAATTCACAAAATTCCACTAGTCAACCCTTCATTTTAAAGACAAACATCGTAGACCTCCCATTAAAAGGGGTGTAAATTATTATTATAATATTATTATTACTAGTTTTTTTATGTACTGTATTCATGATTTATCTTTTGCCAGGGACCAGCGCTTCTACAAGGCAAGCTATGCTTCTATGCTGGTCTCTGTTTTCATTATCATTTTCATAAAATTAATCTAATGTAGTCTTCATTACTGCTACTTTTTTTTCTTACAACTCAAACTTTAATGCACATTTTTTTTACTTGTAATGATCAAAAACGTTTCTGCACTAAGTTGTGTTGTCAATATTGTTGATTGCATAATACATATTGTTATATACATGTACTTTGAAAAATGAAAGTGTAATGAAATAAAATCTAAATCTGAAATCTGAAATCTGATCACATGTGTCACCTTTTTTCAATACACAATTGTCTGAAGCAGGTCCTTTCAACGCCCCCACCAAATTTGGAATGGCTGGTAAGATCTGTTAATCAAAGCTAGCCGTGAAAGGCCGCCTACGGCGGCCTTTCGCGATCCAGATCAAGACTTTATGTTGATATCTGACATGTCGGAAATAATATTTGTGAATTATTTTATAAGCTATTCGTCTGGTAATCGAAGGGAGAAGAGATATAAAGTGTAATGTAAATGGAATAGAAAATCTAGATAATATGCCATGTCTTGCCATATTAATAAGAATGGCGTATTCTCGACTGTGCCAATTAGCCTATGGATTGTTTTGATTGCTTCCAGTGGTTGTTCACCCCGATATGATTCTTAAACACCGTAATGACGAGCTATGATATGGTATTTTAATCTTAATACTGAAACATGCTCTAAAAACACATCAAAGAACATGTTTTAAACTCGACAAAAATGGGTCATAGTCATAGAGAATATCAAAAATGGTGACATCACTACCTTAGAAATAGATCTTTAAAAAATAATAGTATTTATATATCTTCACGTCATATGCATAGTTATTAAACAGTTATTAAACTCATGCTGAGGGAAGTGGTGGGAACATGAATATCTAACTGTACGGAGTGGCTTTTACATCGGTTCATAGTGTTAAATCATTACGTGTACATGCTACCCTCCTCCGATAGAGGGAAGCATGTGCCCACTTTCCCTCTTTTTGCGTTTGGGATAGGCCAGATTAGCACAATGTTTACGTCATGTCCATGTTTCATGTAAGACGATAAGTAGCCACTTTGCATTTTATTAATTTTATTTCTTCCTCTGTTTCTTGCCTTTCAAATGCTCATCTTCCAGCTATTTTGTTTCTTTCTCACTTTCTGTCGCTCTAAGTCCTCCTCCATTCACTCTTTCCTTTCTCTCTTCTTTATCTTTAAAAAAAAAAATTTTCACCTATTTCTCTAACTGACACTCCATCTCCCCTTGTCACTCCTGCAACTTTAACGAATGAGAAAGTCATTACACAAAACGTTCATGCGTGTAGAAATAGGAAGATATAAAGGGGAAAGGGGGAGGAGATACAACATAAGTAGAAACGGAATACTGAGGGGAAGAGAAACAGGTTAAGATCCAGGTAAGGGAGAAATAGGAAGACAAGAGAGAGATATAGATAGAAAGAAGGACTGAGAGACTTACGTGCATACATCTATTCACAAGAGACGCTTGTCAACGTAAACATATTTTCCTTTTCTATAGAGGGTTCACACGGCAGCCATGCTGGAGGACATAATAAAACTTGTGCATCAGACTATGAAAAGTCATTGTCGTCCTAGTCTAGTGCACAGGTTTTTATTGTTATGTCCTCCAGCATGGTTGCTTGTGGGAACCCTCTATAACCATGATTAACAAGTTGCTCACGCAGAATATATTTTGATACACAGTTTAAAGTTCTTTACAAAACCAATATTTTTGCGACACCTTCAAATTATAAAATAGAAATAAAACAATATTCTCCGGCTTTTGAAATCTGCATAAATCTTTTACTCATTCGATTTGTACAAACATGCACTTAGATAAGGAACCAACGTTAAGTAAATAAATCATAGTAATTTATTGTAAGTTAGTGACAGGTGGATTTTGTAGAAGGGTATACATTGTTTTGTCAAAGCTTGATATATATTATTGTATATATTTACCATATTTACCAATAACAAGAGACATTCATACATACACTATTTACAATATTTACCAAAAACTTGAAAATGTTGTACAAATTAAACGTGACAACTATAAGAAAAGAATGGTAGAATAGAAAGAGCAAAACTTCTAGTTATGTTTTTTTTAACGACGTTGCAAATTTGTCATTCTGTGTATATACACATACTAAAGCATGATAATCATACCTTCTAAGTAAGTACAAAAATACTACACTGTGTGTCAATGTATAATAATCAATTTACAATAACATACCGACTTTTAATATCACAGTATTACAAACGTAAATGTCCTGTTTGACTAATGATATAGTTCCAACTAACTACGGTACTTATTTTGGTGTACAAAATACAAGTTGTCATTCTGTGAATATACATATACTAAAGCATGTTAATCATACCTTCTAAGTACAAATATACTACACTGTGTGTCAATGTATAATAATCAATTTACAATAAGATACCGACGTTTAATATCACAGTATTACAAACGGAAATGTCCTGTTTGAATAATTACTAATTACTTATTTTCGTGAACAAACACAAAATCATTCAAAAAGTAGCAGCCTTATAAGATCAAAGATAAAATATATGTCATGTATTTCAGTATCCTCTTTTTGTTGATGGGATTTTTTGTATACAAAGCCATTTTATTTCAAAACTTTTAAGATTTTAAAAATAACGTTTACAACGATAGTATATTTCTTCCTTTGCTTTCATAATTGTTCTCTTTTATACATTTTGGAGTGTCTGTTTTAAACCTTAGCATGGCATATTTACAGGTTTTTCTCATTTGTGTTAAATCTAATGCAAGTATTCAAAACTTGCTTGCCCTTTCATGAATTTGGACGACCGAAGAAAAGCCGAGGCCATCTTCATCTGATTTTGAATGCCTATTCCTTAAATGTTATGCTCCTAGTTTAAATGTAAATGACTCATTTAAAAGTTTGTTGCATGGATAATATAGGTTTTCCCGGCCAATTTCGCACATTCGTCAGTGTGTTTGATAGAAAGTTCATTCAATTTAGCAAAAGTCCTCGTTACGGCGCATTCTGTCTTCGAAATTGCAACTTGTACATTCAATTTAACATTTCGAACAATGAAATCTGCACATGTGCCTTTCGAATTCATAAAAATTCGCCAACACCGATCGAAGGGGTTATTTCAGTCATTCAATTTCGTGGATGGGCATCCAAATTCCCAACATTTTCAGTCAAATTACCTCATAGTTTTTATTTCCATTTTAAAAGGTGAGAACATATGTATTTTTGTTTCGGCCACACACTGTTAAGCAGTAAATAACTCGAATTTGTTGTTCTGTAACGCCCCTCTTCTTTCATACATGCCATAAGGCATATATATACCAATACAACAGAGCTCCTTCATCTTCTTCGGTACAGTCATGGCAGCACACGTTAGATACAGGCGCATATCTCAACAACATAGAGAAAGACTCATAGAAGCATAAAGTAGCTATCCAAAGAAAAAATCACAAATATGGCAATTAATGTATCACTAGAAACTGGGAAGCTTACAGATGGCAATCGTATAAGTTTTATGTCAACTGCGCATATGATGATTATAAAAACAACAGAAATAAAAGCTCTTCTCAGCATCTGGAATATCCGAGGATTCGCCAGAAATATAGCGAAGTTTTGATGTCGTCACACTAGGGACCAATCCTGCTTAAGCAGACGACGTCCTATAATGAATAAACGTAACTGCAATGCAATTATTTATCAAATTATAAAGAGTTTGGTACATTTAAACATGACCTTATTTCACACCATTCTAAAAGGGAAAGTGAACCGATTCTGATAACTAAAACCGTTTGATAGTAAATACACAGGAGAAGGGTCAATGATCAATGAAATAAACCCCACTTTCAAATTGAAAAGCCCTCCGAATAATATCACAGATTGTATTCGTTCCCTCTTGAAACGCCGAACATGCCCCGGTGCAAGCAGCTGAAAATACAATGGCGTCTTATTTTGTTCACAAGTGTCTGATTCCTTTATTTTTTTAACGCTGCATTTTTCATCAAAATAATACCATACACGAAGTTAAGAGTGAGGCAACAGACTAACATTAAGACTGACGCTAGTCAAGTAAGAGAAATAAGTGAAGAGGAGATGACAAAACAGGCACTGAAAAATGTGTAAGATGTTATGGGACATCGTCTGCTTAGACAGGACTGGTCCTTCGTGTGTCGTCACACATCTCAGCAGCGTTTAAGGAGCTCTTCAGCTGCTATATCGGGGGCTGTATTTTACTGTTTTATAATTGATAATAATCATTAATTCAGATGTTTCCAAGCGTTGAATTTGGATAACCTTGTTTAATTTATGCAATCTATGCTATAATAAGTATTAAGCCAATATTTATTTTGATGGAATTTTCTTGTAATGTGATCTTTAAGGGACATAACCTTGACTACCTAGAACTGGCCGACACGCTCGGAATAAAGCGCTCAACGGCCAGATCAATTGTGGCCACATATCTCCGGACCGGGAGACGCAACAAGCTGCCAAGGGGAGGCGAGCGAAACGTGAAGATGGATGACGAGCTCTCATTTCGTCTTTTGATATCCATATACTATTAATGTAAATGGAACATATACGTTAGGCTTAATGGATTTTTATGGATTAATGTAAAAAAGAAACATAAAGATCTGCCGTATGCCTGAACCAGAATGAATATAATATAGGACGATCATGTTGCAGAAAAATATGCTTTCCTATTTTTCGTCCAATTTCGAACATTCCCTGTCCATGTGTCCTTTCTCCATCATTCCTGGATTATCATACTCCGTAGTTTGGGGGGGACTGCGTTGTTTGTTGCCTGGATGATCACCTTTTGTGTTTTCTTGCTCCATTAACTTCCCGTTTCCAACGCCTTTGTCTTTTACAATTCCTTGTGATGGCATCTCTTTCAGTTCATTAATGTCATTCTTTTCATCAACACAAAACTCTGTTTCATGGTTTTCTGTACATTTTGCAACGTTTGTTTCGTTCTTTTCGTTCTTTTCGTGATCCGAATCACCTACAGTTACTGCCGTGTACAATCCATATTTGCGGAAGAACTTGCGATAGAAGATAACAACCAATAAAACTACAATCACTATGCAGACTAGAACAATTACAATACAGATTGTATTAAATGTTAATAGTCTTTCATTTAAATCCCGTTTATTCAGATCATCTGATTGACAAGATAAGTTTTTCTTCAGAATGGGCCGCAATGATTGTTGTGATGTTTCGAACGATAGTTTGGTCGGAAAAGGACCGTCACCGTATGTGGTATCAGGAAACAGTTTCACAAAATCATTGCAATCTTCCCATTGTATATCGATATCATTGTGAGAACAGCAAAATACTGGTATGTTCTTATCGACCCAAAGTTTTTGCAAAATATGCGTCCCATTTGGAGGATCTATTTCGTAGGGAAGTGCTTTAAGATTATTTTGAAAACATGATATCTTTCCCGGGGGACTTCCACCAAGTGCGGCACACTGTAATAAATCGCATTCATAGTCTGTTTGCGATGATACCCAACATTTCACTGTTCCAGGAGGGAAATCAATTGAAAGTGAAATTGTTTGTGTGCTATTTATAATGATTTTGCCGTTTTCTATCAAAGTGCAAGTGTACGCACCTGCGTCTGTCCTCTCTACACCAGTGAATTTCAAATGCACCAACATGTGCTCTTCTGATACAGAATGCCAGGAATTTACACGAAGTCGCTTTTGCTGACTATGGGTAAGTCCATCTGCCATAATCTGCCCATATTGAAAAAATGGAACCTTATGCCCTACTCTTAATTCAAATTCTACAGGAGCTACTGTGTGATAGGAAAATTTTATGTCTGCATCTTCTCCTTCCTGTATGAAAAGGTCATTTGCAGTGGTTGCAGTGGGGACACACTGCACGACACAAACTAAAATTAAAAGTATATCACCGACTTTCTTTGAAGCACAGTGAAACATGTTTACATACATATTTGTTTTACTAAAACACCGATAATGTATGATTCTCTATTTTTTTTCTAAACACCGAAAAGGGTACAGTGTTTCGACTGATAATGTATTATTCAAGGTTTGACAGTTTAGGATAATGTACGTTGTGACAGCAATTGACAATGAAGTGAAGGGGATTATTGAAGTATATACGATATCGTATACCACTTATTTAGTGTTTGATGTAATCACACAAAACAGGTATCGAAGTCATAGGCCGTACGAAACGTGGTTCCTTGGTCAGTTGCCGTGAAGTCCAGATACTGAGAGAAATATATTCTCCTTTTAACAATATTAATTGTTGCATATATGTCTCCACATGAAAATTCGCTAACGGATAGTTTCATGTAAGCATTGTACTACTTCTACACGTTTGCACTCTTGCAGGTCTCCTTCTTTCAGAACATATTTCGATACTCCCAAAATATCGATTTGAAACATCGCATAGTTCCAGTAGATCTATAATTCTCAGTCTATCATATCAAAATGATGAACAACACTAGATGATCCAAAAGCACGTTATTCGTTATAATGATCACACCTTGAAGACTGAAATTTTATGAAAGAAAAAACAAACACACCAGTTCTTGAATGAACTTGCAAGCGTAGGAAATCACAGATTTGGAATTAGAGTACTTGCAGAAAATTATATCACCGACTGAATCTTCTTTAAATGTTTCGGAATGGCGTATCGCTTGCTTGTCACTATTGATAATAAAAAACACAGTCAGTCAAGATTAGTAAAAATCGTTTCCCGTGTTTCCTACGTTTGTCTTCTACAGCAAAATTCGAATCAGTGTAGAAACTGTCGGTTTATCAGTGTGAATCATTGATAATTGTCAGCCTTGAAAGAGAGCATCAGGTGTTCCTCAAACAAGTTCTAATATGTCGTCTCATCTTTCGTGATCAATCCGACGACAGAATGCTGTAATGCAAAATTTCGATAACACGATTCGAAGGAATAGTATACGAAATATTTATAGATAAAGAAACAAAAACACTACAGTCTAAATTTTCATCTACAGTAATAATATGAACATAACCACGCTAAATGACTGTGCGTGGAATGTTAACGCTGCATGTTGATTTGCCCAGTGACAGGTTAATTAAAACCAATTCAAATAGCATATAGATGGCCAAAATTTAATTGCCACAAATTCGGCTACAACCATGCACAGAAACAGTTCTCCCTTTCTTAGAGTTTGCTCTTAGAATTAGAATAAATCCCTTACACATCTTTCATGATTATTAACAGGTGACTAACAAAACTTACGTAATGTACAAAGGCAAGCTGAATAACAGTCGTTGAATAAATATAATGTAAGAGGAAGTACCACAAGAAAAGAATCGGTGAGCTCTTACGTTTTCCAGAGAAGCAGGACTTGGCCAAACAAACTGCAATCTTCAAATAAAGTTTCATGACAACTCCGCTATTAAAAACGAGCATTATGATCCCCACTATCCAAATCATTTGATTTCGCAGTCGTGATTTGTATGTTGACGATTTCAATAACTCAGTCCAAAGTACAGCATAATCTTATAATATTATATTCAAAGGTTGTTGCTAACTTGCAGGATTGCACGTCCGCTGATGTACCAAGTGTTCAATAATTGTTTATTCAGTGCCTTGTAGCCTCATGTGACTGATAATTAGTAAAATATACTGTATCATGCATTGGTCGTTCCCATTATTTTTAAAGACTATTATAAAGTTTATTACTCTTTGGAGCCTATAACTCACAAGCGTAGCTTTAGGCTCCTCAATATTTCACTTTTATTCTAACCCAGTCTTTTCAATTAATATTGCATGCAAACGTAAAGATATGAGGTACATGTACTCATCTTCTTTTATTTTCTCTGACAATATATATCATGTTTATTTGTACCATTTATACACATTGTATATGTGAAATATGAAACTATAAACTGAAACTGAAAATCCTACCCTGATAAGTCAAATTACCTTTAACCGTTCAATCGATTTTATCTCACGAAAAGAACAGTTTCATTTGAGCCCATTCACACAATTTAGAATTAATTTCATAATAAGCCCTAGCACGGACAGCGGTTTATTCTATTCTTTACTTATATTTCACTGATTTCCTGTAACAAGAAAAAAAGCAATTGTGGATGGTGTTCCATGAAGTGGGCTAACATATTCCAGACACTTACGTAATCACTAAAATGGCGCCAGTTAACCTTCCATGGATCTCATGGGTACGCGACCAACACATGTTCTATAGTCACTCTTAGGGTGCCTTTCAAGGGGTATTCATCGAACTATGCTCAAAAGGGGTCCGCTCGCTATTCATAAGGACCGCTATTCATAGAAAACCGCTATTTTTTTTAACATGCGTTATGAATTGCGGTGCTTATGAATAGTTACGAATAGTGGTCCCTATGAATGGAGGTCCTTATGAATAGCGAGGTAATTTGTCTATGGTTTGCTCCCTATTTAGAAGAACCGCTATTCATGTAGTCACGCGTTATGCATAGCGGTCCTTATGACTAGCGAGGTTCTTCCACTCACAATGGGTTGTCATTTCAATTTATCCTGGATGTTTACCAGTTCCTTTTTTGTCAACGCCTAAAATGAAAATAATAAAGAAAGAAACGAACAAAACTAATACAAAACACGCTATTACAAGCATAAACGCAGAGGCTTTGCAGTTATCCAGTGGAAGATTATTGCCTCCTCCCCGTCTCGGAATCATCATAATCATATTAGTAAAATTTAGAATAACAATTTATAGATAATAACGTTCAGAAGTACAATGGATTCTTATTTGCAGAAATAGAGGAAAAAGAATCTGAGTGGCAATGAGAGGAGTCGCTCGAACTATTAAGGCTCCCTATACTTTCATTTTGGGACGACGTGGATGTATCGTCAAACACTACACTACCACGTTGCAATGCCGTTTGCAGGTCCTTTGGGACCTCATAGATAGGATCGTTGAAAGGAAGCGCCATCTTATCACTGCCAAAATTAGATGATATGTTAGTAATTGTAAGTCTTCTCCTTTTTATGTGTCTGTTTACAGCAATCGACACTATACCACATATAAATGCCGTGAATATTGTAGTCAGGCAGGCAAATGACACATTGCGCCAAAAGTTGGATTTGCTTGAAATTCGATTGGGTATATGTTCTTTCGACTTGTTCCTTTTATTTAGAAAGTTGACTCTTGAATGATTCCCATTTTCTCCCTCTTCATTTGGAATGAATTCATGCGATAGATTCAAGTGTTGTTCTGCAGCGTTCTTTGCATCAGAAACGGTATAAGCTGTAAATAAATTGAATGCAGTTTCGACACTAGACAATGCTTCATAGCTTAATGATATGTTTTCAGGTTTTACTGTAAATCCTGTTAACCCCTTTCTACCATGGTCTCTTTGATCCGATGTATGGAAATTTGCATTATTTAGTTTGTCATAACAACGACATGTAGTGAGCTTTATTTCATTCCCAGTCTTGTTGTAGGTATGAAATTCACGTGTTGCCACATCATTTATTTCAGATCGCGACATCGGAGAGTTTTGGGTAAACGTGGAGGGCATTGACAAAAGAGGACGAATATTCATTATGTTGAGCTGGATACCATCAAAGTACCACGAAACTGTTAACGTTGAAATGTGATATATATCGAGAGGGAAAAATGATTTGCCGATATTGTCTCTGAAATTGCCTTTTATACATTTTTTGCATAAACTGACTGATTCATTCTTGATTAATCTGATCCTGAAATTATCGCCAGATGTGCCCACAATATTTGAAGCGTTACATGTCATAGTAATTACAACGTTTTCAACGGTAATATTCACCAAAGGCAAGGAAATATTTACGATGTCATTAGAACCTTCACATGTATGTAGACGATTTTTTGGAGAACAGTTCCACGAGAAGATCATTTTATCCGGATAACCCGTGGCTGTGCACCGGAATTGAAGATATAGGTTATCATGATAAGCATATAATGCAAGAGGGGAGAGATTCGCATTTGGTTTCTGATTAACTGTAACCATTCCGGTTTTGCACTCATGTTTTTGACCTGGAAAATAGCGTTCACTAGTTATTTTACATTTTAAAGAAGTAAGATGGAATCGGTGGGTAATACGAACTTGTGTAGTCAATACCCTCATTAATCCATCTCTTAGCTGTGATGATCCTGCATTATCAATGACAGTACTATTTCCAGTCAACCAAATCAGATCTACTGGGGGTCTAGATCGTGGTGCACTGCAGTGAATATCAATCAAGTCGCCTTCGTTAAAAGGATTATGGAAGGTTAGAGGCCCACAGCTGACCTCTTCTTGCCTTGGGAAATATAGAATATTTGTCCTTGCAGTGCGTGATTTATGACATAATTTCTGCTTGCCGGTATTAATATATATGATACAAGTAAACATTTGATGCATTCTTCCAACACGGGAAATGCTAATTGTCGAATTAATTTGCGACAGAACTTTGTTCACAGTCACCTGTTTGGTGTATACATCTGGTACAACTCTCCATTCTAAGCTTATTTCCTTGGGAGTTGAAAGTGAGGCAGAACATGTCAGTTTCATATTGCTTCCTTCCTTACAGACGTAGTCCATCGGGTGAATGATAAAAGTTCCCAGGGAGTCCACGGTCTTGCATGATGCATTCACGTAATAAAAGTAAATTGAAAGGATGAAAAAAAAAGTTTCTGAAAGTGAACCTATGTGTTTCCTACAATTCTCCATAATTTGACGTTGTTTTTACAATCAATATGTCGTATGCAAGATGATCTTCGCTTTTGATTAGCACTCTGAATGTCTTAGAAAGCTAACAAAGATCAAATAGCATAAGGCCTAGTTTATATATACAACCATAGAAGCTCTTGAATTGACATATAATGAATAATCATCTTCCAGTGAAACCTGAACATAATCTTTTATATTATGAAACATGCCCAGTTTAAAAAACGGGACCAGTATCATGAGTAAACGTGATTGGAGAGAGAGAGAGAGAGAGAGAGAGAGGTAGAGACAGACAGACATACAGGGAGAAGGGGGGGGGGGGGGGGGGGCGTAGAGAGAGAAAGAGATTTTCTTATTATTAAACTATTGATTTATAAAGAAATGAATATTTTCCTAAATCGCGTTCACACACTATTTCAAAACCCGTGATCCGCTAGTGGAAGAAAATTTGAGGTCACGAGTTGTTCGATGTCGGAACTGATTAATCCATACAATGAAGGTTTTGCACACTTTATTTGCAAAGTTTTGTTAACCTGAAATGACTAATACCTAGATCTTAACTTATCCCCCTTCCTCCTTTCCGGCTGGGCGCTATGCTTCCTCGCATAACAACAACATTCATCAGTAAAGTAAATATGTTCGATTTGATACTTCAGGTCAACAAAATACTTTGCGATTTGCCCATCTCTTTACCAGTCCTCTAAATATACCAAGTTTCCAAATTATCCCGCTTGGTTTCTCCTGAAATGATTTAGAGATGTAGTGATTTTGAAGAGCGGAGAAATGAGGGAAACAGATCGAGTATTTGAGGAAAAACCTGCCTAGAATAAGAAAGTTATGAATTTTCAAAGGTATTCCATCTAACGCTAATTAGCAACTCATGTCACATACATTCTTTAACACCTCTCCCATTCGCATTGTCCTTGGAAATCCGTTTTCAGAGTTATTGATGAAGAAATTTAATAGAGAGGCGTGTGAAAATGTGTCCAATAATATATCTAGGGCAGAGGTAAAATTAAGTATTTTCTTTTTGAAAATGAAATTCATGAAAATCTTAGAACATAATAAAAGGAGAAGTGCTTGGAAAGTAGATAATAGAGTTGCCAATTTGCAAATAGTTTTATAAGAAAAAGTATTATTTTTGTTTAATTTTTGGCTGAATAGTGAGGGCGAGACACTGCGTATACCAAATGGGTTAATTTTTGGACTAGGATATGACGAAGTTTGAATGTTTAACAGATAACTCAGAATAAAAGCTTTTAATGTTTAAAATGATAATTGTTTTGTTAATCCTCCCCATACTTACTCACGCAAATAGACATTAAGGCCTGAATTTGCGAAAGAGGTTTATTTTAAAACATGGTCTGAACAATGGTTTAAACCTTCGCCGTGGACTAGCCTAAGCGTAAATAAGCATAGATACGCGTATACGCGCATCACACTCCCTCCATTGGACAAGAGGACACGTGCGTACTACGCTATGGAGGTTTAAGGACGTTCCTCAGTTATGTTTGTACGCACCTCAGCTGCTCATCCTGGCTGGTTATGTTGCGTCATCACAACACCGGGAGACAATGAAAATGACATTTCTCATGCAACCCTTGAAAGGGTATTGAAGATCATCAGAATTATGAACAAAATTAACACTTTGATTAATAAAGTTTTTTATAATATTCGCAATATTTACATTTGAATAATGATTCAGGCAACAATTTAAGCGAAATGAATGTATTGAGAGTATGCGCGTATGTTAAGCCTTATTATATACTATTTAAAGTGATTTTGTGATATCACAAATTCGAATTTGTGATATTACGAATTGAATTTTGATATCATAAATTCCCATTGGTTTATCGCATAAACCCAATTTTTGATATCAAGAAATCGAATCCGTGATATCACAAATTCAATTCGGGATATCACAAAATCGAATTTGAGATATCACGAATTCGATTTCTTTATATCAAAAATTGGGTTGCTGTGATAAACCAATGAGAATTTGTGATATCAAAAATTCGAATTCGTGATATCACAACATCGAATTCGTGATATCACAAAATCGAATTCTTGATATCACTAATTCGAATTCACGATGTCACAAATTTGATTTTGTGATATCAAGAAATCGAATTTGTGATATCACGAATTCACAGGTTATTCGAGCATTAATTTAGTGCAGAAATCAAGCTGTGTATATTCGAGCGTTAGTGTAGTGCTCGAATTTACTTGGTATTCGAGCTTTATTTTAGCGACTTAGTGCAGAAATCAAGCTGTGTATTCGAGCGTTAGTTTAGTGCTCGAATTCACTTGGTATTCGAGCTTTTGTTTAGTGCAGAATGTAGTATAAGTTTGAATAAAAATAGCAACAGAGTTTTCGCATCCATATCCTTCACTGGAAACGATTTAAAAATAATTTTAGACGAATTGATACATGTAAATTGATTGGCAACATAAAATTCAATTAATGATATGTTGTCAGTTTAAATGAAACCCGCCAAGCTGTTTCATATATTTTCGAGTTTTCATTGTTTCATATATATATATTTGTTTTTATTACAAATATCACGTAAAAAGAATTTATGATTTCACTTCCATTCCTTATTTCCTTATTTAAAGCAAGTAAATACATGTAGTCTCAAAATCAACTTATTTTTACGTAGATTGGCAACATATCAGTAATTCATTTCGTGATATGTTGCCAATTTCATGTACCGTATACTAGCCATAGAGATCCTGTCTATGAGTGGTACGTCCCATGCCCTGAATTGCATGCATGCAGGTGTTGCATTGCGCTATCCCTGATAGCAGAGAGTGGTAAAAATGACGGGATATTGACGTGATATTTACGTCGTGGTTTACGTCTTTTTTACGTCCTGTAATTACGTCAATAAGACGACAACTTGCACCAACGCAAGACATCATGAGGACGTCTTATTTTGACGTCATCTTTACGTCTTCCAGGTCAGTGAATGACAACTTCATGACGTCTTGCAAATCACCAAATGACTACTTTTGGACGTCTTTTTGACGTCTTGCAGGTCATTAAATGACCACTTTATGACGTTTTTAGACGTCTTGCGGGTGGTAAAAAATGACGTGATATTTAAGTCATAGTTTTCGTCTATTTTACGTCCTGTAATTACGTAAATAAGACGACAACTTGCACCAACGCAAGACGTAATGAGGACGTCTTATTTTGACGTCATCTTTACGTCTTGCAGGTCACTGAATGACGACTTCATGACGTCTTTTGGGCGTCTTGCAAATCACCAAAAGACGACTTTGTGACGTCTATTGGACGTCTTGCTGGTCACTAAATGACCACTTTATGACGTCTTTTAGAGGTCTTGCGGCTGGTAAAAAATGACGGATATATAAGTCATAGTTTACGTCTTTTTTACGTCCTGTAATTACGTCAATAAGACGACAACTTGCACCAACGCAAGACATCGTGAGGACGTCTTATTTTGACGTCATCTTTACGTCTTGCAGGTCACTGAATGACGACTTCATGACGTCTTTTGGGCGTCTTGCAAATCACCAAAAGACGACTTTTTGACGTCTATTGGACGTCTTGCTGGTCACTAAATGACCATTTTATGACGTCTTTTAGAGGTCTTGCGGGTGGTAAAAAATTACGTGATATTTAAGTCATAGTTTACGTCTTTTTTACGTCCTGTAATTACGTCAATAAGACGACAACTTGCAACAACGCAAGACGTAATGAGGACGTCTTATTTTGACGTCATCTTTACGTCTTGCAGGTCACTGAATGACGACTTCATGACGTCTTTTGGGCGTCTTGCAAATCACAAAATGACGACTTTGTGACGTCTATTGGACGTCTTGCTGGTCACTAAATGACTATTTTATGACGTCTTTTAGAGGTCTTGCGGGTGGTAAAAAGTGACGTGATATTTAAGTCATAGTTTACGTCTTTTTTACGTCCTGTAATTACGTAAATAAGACGACAACTTGCACCAACGCAAGACGTCATGAGGACGTCTTATTTTGACGTCATATTTACGTCTTGCAGGTCAGTGAATGACAACTTCATGACGTCTTGCAAATCACCAAATGACGACTTTTTGACGTCTTGCAGGTCACTAAATGACCACTTTATGACGTTTTTAGAGGTCTTGCGGGTGACAAAAAATGACGTGGTGTTTACGTCGTGGTTTACGTCTTTTTTACGTCCTGTAATTACGTCAATAAGACGACAACTTGCACCAACGCAAGACATCATGAGGACGTCTTATTTTGACGTCATCTTTACGTCTTGCAGGTCAGTGAATGACGACTTCATGACGTCTTTTGGGCGTCTTGCAAATCACAAAATGACGACTTTGTGACGTCTATTGGACGTCTTGCTGGTCACTAAATGACCATTTTATGACGTCTTTTAGAGGTCTTGCGGGTGGTAAAAAGTGACGTGATATTTAAGTCATAGTTTACGTCTTTTTTACGTCCTGTAATTACGTAAATAAGACGACAACTTGCACCAACGCAAGACATCATGAGGACGTCTTATTTTGACGTCATCTTTACGTCTTGCAGGTCAGTGAATGACAGCTTCATGACGTCTTTTAGAGGTCTTGAGTGTGGTAACAAATGACGTGATATGCTAGACCCCAAAAGACGTCAAAGAATCGTCATTTGGTGAACTGCAAGATGTCCAAAAGACGTAATAAAGTCGTCATTTAGTGACCTGCAAGACGTAAAGATGACCTCAGAATAAGACGTCCTCATGACGTCTTGCGTTGGTGCAAGTTGTCGACTTATTGACTTAATTACAAGACATAAAAAAGACGTAAATCACGACTTAAATATCACGTCATATTTTACCACCCGCAAGACGTCCAAAAGAGGTCCAAAAGTCGTCATTTGGTGATTTGCAAAGTCATCATTTAGTGACCTGCAAAACGTAAAGATGACTTCAAAATAAGACGCCCTCATGACGTCTTGCGTGGTACAAGTTGTCAACTTATTGACGTAATTACAAGACATAAAAAAGACGTAAATCACGACTTAAATATCACGTCATATTTTACCACCCGCAAGACGTCCAAAAGAGGTCCAAAAGTCGTCATTTGGTGATTTGCAAAGTCATCATTTAGTGACCTGCAAAACGTAAAGATGACTTCAAAATAAGACGCCCTCATGACGTCTTGCGTTGGTACAAGTTGTCAACTTATTGACTTAATTACAAGACATAAAAAAGACGTAAATCACGACTTAAATATCACGTCATATTTTACCACCCGCAAGACGTCCAAAAGAGGTCCAAAAGTCGTCATTTGGTGATTTGCAAAGTCATCATTTAGTGACCTGCAAAACGTAAAGATGACTTCAAAATAAGACGCCCTCATGACGTCTTGCGTTGGTGCAAGTTTTAGACTTATTGACATAATTACAGGACGTAAAAAAGACTTAAATCACGACTTAAATATTACGTCATATTTTACCATCTGAACCACTAATTACAATCTGTTTATGTGTAATGACGACCTGTCAAAAGCATTCATGAGCACATGGATACCAAAATTCAAAGTACATACATGTACAATCACTGAAAAATAAGTTATGAATAATATACAAGGCAGACATAAAATCAGTTTCACATTTTTAATGCCACTGGTATGAAAATAAGCTGCAAACATCCATTCATAAAACATAAATAACAATGATAATCAAAACTGATGTGTGAGTAATTATATACAGGGATATATTAACAGGTGGATTATTAAATCACACAGTGGGAAACACAAGCTACCCTAATGAAAAGAGTTGTGAAAATGAATGGATTTTTGGCACGAAGTAAAAAAAGGGTAAGAAAATACATTAAGTATTTGAACATTTACCAAAAAAACAGCATCACTGACAAATTGGAGGGGAAAGTACCTGATTTCTATGGTCTCAAAAATGGTAATGTTGAATGTACATGAATTACTAACTCATGAAATAGCTTGAGTATAAGATTTTGTTAAGAATGTTTTGCCTCATTTGCATAAAGTAGATACTCAAAATGCTGAATTATTTACAAAGCATTTTTTTTTCAATTTGGGTTTGAATCTAGATCTTGCACCAGAACAATGTTTTATACAAGAACAAGGAAAAATAAAGAAAGTTAATTATGGAACGAAATGCTAGGAATCTATGTAAGCCAACAAACCAAATGGTGGAACTGTAATCAGAATAAGTTGGTTCAAAATAATGCAAGTTGATTTACCCTTGAATTTCTTTGACAAATATATTTTTCGCAAGGAAAAATGCCTGAATGAAGCATATTAATTGTACGTAGCATTTCAGTCCAGTTCATAAGAAATAAATACGCACAACTTGGTGACTATGAAAAGTCCATTATTAACATAAACTTCATAGTGGCTCTTTGAATAATTGATGTACATGTATAACTAATGAATTCTCTGTCCTGTGGATTGGCAGACGAATATAGTCTTAGGAATAATAAAATAAAAGATTTTGAGTTATGAAAACTGCAACTCTCAATCATTGCAAGATATGGCATATTGACAAAATCTATCAAGCTCTTCTCCTAAAGAAAATGCGCTATTGCTAAAAATACCCTTTTACATCTACCAATATATTCTGCAAAAAGTATGAAAGTGCTGAAAATTGCATACACAGTTTCAATTCAGTTCAATTTTATTTTAGTTTCTAATATTTTATATCAAATAAAACTTTGTCATATGTTTAAAGGTTATCAGGAATACTTGCAGTGTGATTTCAGTTTGACACTAACTTTACTTTTGAATTGCTTGTCAATTGCCATGTTTTAACTTCAAATTCTACAAATATTTAGGACATTTTAGGTGCTTTATTTTCATGAAATGTATTCATAAAATGCTTTTAGGTTGGATACAAATGGATGGGAACTCTCTCCATTTTCTTCCATACATTACCAATACTCCAGATGACATTTAAATGTACATTTATGGACAGAACTAACTGCAGTTTAGTATAAGTTTAAGTTTCATGTCATGCAATCATGAAACAAGTAGAACATTTACATTTTATGTGAATAAAACATTTAGCGCTCCTTATGGAGATAGAGGCACCGAAATTGTATATGAAATACATGCAAGCATCTGTGGAATTCTTAAGAGCATCCTAAAAAACAGATAGTTGTTTGAAATATAGAAGAAATCCACTCCAGAAACATCATACAGAACAGTACAAATGTCACACAAATCTCATACAGGAAGATATGACATTTCAAAATTTAATTTTTATTTTCTTGACCAGTCCTTGCAAATATTAAAATGGGCGAGTAGATGTCATCACCTCATAATTTTTTTCAAATACACTGTATATGGATTTCTAAAAAAAAATTTAAGCTCACACTCGTAACACATATCCCCATAGCAAAATGTATTATTTCTCCTTTATTTCGGGCGGTGATAAGACAAGATTTAGATTCTCATAGCTGAAATATGAAACTTTTGTCATTTCTGTATATGAAAAGGATAGCAAATTGTGAGGCAATGATATCATCACCTCACTCATTAAAACACTGAGGACTGGTCAAAAAGTGTTTTTCCCCAAAAATATGAACTTTCATAATGTCATAACTTCCTTATTTCTTATCCAATATCTTTTAGCATTGTTTCATATTTAATTTGTTTCTGTATGTTTTAAACCTGTAGAGAGGATTCTTTCTTTAATTATTGCCAGTTGTAACTACAGCTTTTTACAGATTATTTGAGTATTCCTCTGTGTCCATTGGCAAGGCTTCTTCTTCCTCCTGCAGTTCTGGAGTTACAGACCTCCGAAGCTCCAGATCATTCTTTGGTATGTTTCGATAAATGTACTTCAAGTAGTATTGAATGCCACTTTCCACCTCGTCAAGCGGAGCAGATCTTGTCCGTTCGTTGCCCCTCACAGTCACTGGAAAAGAAATAGAATGTGAAAGGAAAAAATAATTAAAAATTTAAATATTACCTCTCAGATCCGAAAGATACTGTATTGCTTCACTTCTTTTATGTCTCACATTTAGCAAATACCTGAAATACATGGCCTGAAAATAAACTGCAATGGCCAGAATTCAGGCTTTTGCCTGGAAACTGGCATCTTTGTACACATATACTGACCACTAAAATTGTTTTGTAGACCTTTCTTTTTTTTTCTTTTTGTACCACGGGAGATGGCGAGTTCACTTCTAGGAAACTTTGGCAGTAACAGGCGCGGATCCAGAGGGGGGGGGGGGGGGGGGGGGGCGCAAGGGGCGTGCGCCCCCCGCCCGTTTTGTCTGACAAAGTATGCCCCCGGACCCCCTAGATTGCCGTTTGGCTTCGTCAAGCGGAGGGTTCCTCAGTGTGCGCCCCCTTTCTGAAATCCGCCCCCCTTTCTGAAAATCCTGTATCCGCCCCTGAGTAAAGCTGTTTTTCAATTAAAAACAGAATGCTAGAAACATAACGAACTTCAAAAGGCACCAGTTCAAACACTGTAATGAAGCTAACAGCCCTTAGAGGTAAAAACATCTCTGAAGATCTTTATCGTAATTTCTGCCTCATGATGCAAACAAACAGTCCTTCTGGATTAGAGCATTATGGCAGTTAAGCAGGGGGAAGGCAGAAAGAGTTTAGCATACAAACATACCTATTTGACAATATTTTGAAACACTGAAAAATATATATATATATATATATCCAAGTTATATATATCCAAGTTACTTTGTGATAAATAATGTGGGGGTCCAAAAAAATGATTTAAATGTAATCTTCTAGATGTCTGCAACTATCTGCTTATGATTCAAGAAGAAAAGAAAATCAACAGACTCTTCTGAAGATGAGAAAATGTATATACATCTAATTACCAAAGATAACATCTATCATCGCCTTATATCCCGAAAACTTGTGCTTCTGCCACGTTGTCCCATCCAACTGAATTGCACAGACAACTGAGGGTCCATCATTGTGTCCAGCACACGCCTTACTGATTCTTTGGTGGCCCCTCCACATCTCTTTAAGTATGACATCTGGAAAAATGAAAGGGAATAGCAGTAAACATGTATTATTCTCACTTTCATGCATCTTCCTATCTGATTTAAACATGCATAAGATCTCACAATTGAAACCGATACTGATTTCAAAAGTTCTTTCAAACTTAATTATTCCAAGCAGAGGTCAATTTCATTATAGGCATGCAAACTCTGGAAGACCTACAAGGTGGATGCAAAGCATTGTTTTTCCTCCTGCAAGCTCTGTAAACAACCTGAGGCTGAAATTGATAACTATATTGCAAAGAAAATGCATTTAGCAGCAGCTTTGCAAGCAAGACAAAAACAAACTTGCTGGCTGTTTGAAGTCATGACATAGCTGCAGAACAATTAATTGACCTCTGCTGTATGTAATAATGGAAATATAATATTCTCCAAAAATAATTGTCAATTTCAATTCTGGAATGAACATGCATGTCACAAACAGTATATTTAATCCAACTTTCTACAATAAACAAATATGCTCTTGAAATTCTGATAGTTAATTTTCCCAATTAAGTTGAATGTTTGCATAAATAATTGAGTATAAAGTGCAGAAGAAAGTTAATGAATCAACTGCATGTATAACACTATTATAAGCAGATAAAGACACTCACAAATTGCTTTTTTTGCAAGATCCTCCTGAAGGATCGTGTTGACCTCACATAAGTCTTGAACGTTATTAAGTGGAAGAGAGGGTATTCCTTCTGGTATATCAGCAATTTCAGCCACTCTGCCCTTCTCCATTTTGGCACGGATTGCCCCAAGAAGTTTCCGGTTTTCCCTCACCTCCGACATGACTTCCTCCATTTTATTACGCAATCGTCTCAATTCTGAAATTAAATTGAAATATGAGAGCATTTATTTTTGTTTCTTTTTTGTATTTTTTCCTTATTCAATCGTAAATATTGTACATTCCAATCCAATCAGGGTATTTATATCGCACCAATGTCTAGTTGCCTAATCAAAGGCGATGTTGAGACTGAAAAAAATACCAAAATGTCTCTTTTGATTTCTGCCTGACACCATACAATTTTAGGCAAATTATTTATTTCCCCCTAATTTTCTACCTTCAATTTCATGACATTTTTAATTTAGAAACACATTTGATGTGACATTTGGGAGTAAATTCATAACCTTTGAACTGGGCCATATTTGCCCACGATCTAATCGGTTCATCTCGTGTCATGCACTGCCGGTTTCCCTGAGCCAAATAGGAACAACATTCATCCAAGGGTTCTCTTGATATTGTGTAGGTGCGATTTTGTTCAGGCAGATGGATGGACCGACAACCTGAAAACATAATGCACCTAAAGCCCTAACAGGAGTATAGGCAATAAAAGACAATCATAGAATATGTTTGGTTTGTTTAGAAATTTCGAATTTTTCACTCTTTTTCTGAAATGTACGTATGAACAGATCGAGGTGCCATCATGAATGCCCCCCCCCCCCCCAGAAAAGAATAAGTGACATAAACTAATAAATAAATCAAATGAAGGAATAAATTCATCAGAGACTTGCCTGATGGTGCCTTATATTTAAAAGCACTTCACTCTAACTCTAACAGTTTAATATTACAGTAACGTTAGTAACAATATTATTGGACAAAAAACATAGCCTATAGGGTACACTGCCTAACAGTTATTATTTAGTCTACTTATTTCGATGTTTACTTCAGTGTAAGTAGACTTAACTCTGGCAGTATTTAAATGATCACTAAATGATAATTTGTAATTGTATATATAATTTAATGTCCCATGAACGTGACAAAATACAGCACTCAGCAGATGCATAATTTCGACTGTAATGTATAATAACGGTCACTTGACATGTGTGATTGATAGTATACTGACAGTTCTACAAACAGTGTGACTAATAATAACACACGTTTTCTCACTATAAACATGGCAAACAAAGAAGCGGACAAAATATACAGCTCCTCATTGTACCTTCCACACTTGCTCTGGTAGACAAAAGAATATCCCTTCATTGCTATTATGTAAGATTATGTAGAGCAGGTGTCACATGCATATTCACCTGTTCTACTTATCTTACATAATAGCAATGAAGGGATGTTCTTTTGTCTACCAGAACAATTGTGGAGGGTACAATGAGGATCTGTATATTTTGTCCGCTCTCTTTTGTCATTGCATGCATCGCGTTCCTAGTGTCTATCTGTTACTGTCTTAGCTACACATAATGCACAGTGTGGTGTGAATACCTAACTTACTTGCCACGAAACCTGAACTTAAACTTTGATGGAAGGTCTTTAGAAGATCAACGAAGACGAGTTCGTATGCCTAAGAAGTTAGAGTAACCTGTTCCACTGCTATTTTTTCACATGCACACACTCCACGCTGAGTCGAGCAGCGCGGCAATGCACGCACGTGAAACGACGGACGAGTAAAACGATCATGTTAAAAAACACAAAAAACAAAAAACAAACAAAACAAACAAAAAAAACCCCATTATGTCAGCAAGATAATTGTATACATTGCCTACCGGCAAAACGTACCGGCCGTGCATGCCTAGCCTGCCAGGCTAGCCGTGTATCAATATCACGCGCTAGTTGAGTGGCTCGATGTCGTAGCCTGCAGTCGATACTGTATCATTTAATTGTATTAATTATCCTTTCTTCTTTTTTCCCTTATTTTTGCAATAGCAAAAAATTATTTAGCTTTTATATCCAAAGTCTAGCGAATGCACGTTCTGATATATTTTTTTTTCTAGGGCACATATCGAACCATAAGTTGTATATTGACGTCAGAATCACGTCATGAACTAGTCATTAAAAAAAATATAGACATTGTCTAATTAATCCCAAACCGTTCCCATGTTTAGATTTAAACTGAATAATCGTTCATACGTGGTCAATAAAATTACGTCATGAACTAGTCATTCGGAGCTGGTCGTCAGTTGGCAATGAAGTCACGTAATAATTAGGTTTTTTTTTTTGGTCTTGAATAATTGTTCATATAAGTGGTAAATAATTGACGTCAAAATCACGTCATGAACGAGTCATTCTTAGCTGGTCGTGAGTTGGAATGGAAGTCACGTAATATTAACGTCGAATTTTGGTCTTGAATAATCGTTAAACAAGTGGTAAATACTTGACGTCAAAGTCACGTCGTTAACTAGTCATTCGTAGCTGGTCGTGAGTTGGCATTGAAGTGACGTAATAATTACGTCGTTTTTTGGTATTGAATTGTTCATATAAGTGGAAAATAACTGACGTCAAAATCACGTCATGAACTAGTCATCCTTAGCTGGTCGTGAGTTGGAATTTAAGTCACGTAATATCAACGTCGATTTTTGGTCTTCAATAATCATTAAACAAGTGGTAAATACTTGACGTTAAAATCGTGTCGTGAACTAGCCATTCGTAGCTGGTCGTGAGTTGGCAATGAAGTGACGTAATAATTACGTCGTTTTTTGGCCTAGTTGTTCATGTAAGTGGAAAATAACTGAAGTCAAAATCACGTCATGAACTAGTCATTCTTAGCTGGTCGTGAAGTCACGTAATATTAACGTCGATTTTTGGTCTTGATTAATCGTTAAACAAGTGGAAAATAACTGACGTCAAAATCACGTCATGAACTAGTCCTTCTTAACTGGTCGTGAAGTCGCGTAATATTAACGTCGATTTTTGGTCTTGAATAATCGTTAAACACGTGGTAAATACTTGACGTCAAAATCACGTCGTGAACTAGCCATTCGTAGCTGGTCGTGAGTTGGCAATGTAGTGACGGTATAATTACGTCGTTTTTAGGTCTTGAATTGTTCATATAAGTGGTAAATAATTGACTTCAAAATCACGTCATGAAATAGTAATGGATAGTTCGTAATAATTACGTCGTCTTTTAGTCTTGAATAATCGTTCATATAAGTGGTAAATAATTGACGTCATGAACTAATCATTCGTAGCTGGCCGTGAGTTGGAAATTAAGTCACGTAATAATTACGTCGTTTTTTGGTTTTGAATAATCGTTCATATAAGTGGTAAATAATTGACTTCAAAATCACGTCATGAAATAGTAATGGATAGTTCGTAATAATTACGTCGTCTTTTAGTCTTGAATAATCGTTCATATAAGTGGTAAATAACTGACGTCAAAATCACGTCATGAACTAGTCATTCTTAGCTGGTCGTGAGTTGGAATCGAAGTCACGTAATAATCACGTCGTTTTTTGGTCTTGAATAATCGTTAAACAAGTGGTTTTTAGGTCTTGAATTGTTCATATAAGTGGTAAATAATTGACTTCAAAATCACGTCATGAAATAGTAATGGATAGTTCGTAATAATTACGTCGTCTTTTAGTCTTGAATAATCGTTCATATAAGTGGTAAATAATTGACGTCATGAACTAATCATTCGTAGCTGGCCGTGAGTTGGAAATTAAGTCACGTAATAATTACGTCGTTTTTTGGTTTTGAATAATCGTTCATATAAGTGGTAAATAATTGACTTCAAAATCACGTCATGAAATAGTAATGGATAGTTCGTAATAATTACGTCGTCTTTTAGTCTTGAATAATCGTTCATATAAGTGGTAAATAATTGACGCCAAAATCACGTCATGAACTAGTCATTCCTAGCTGGTCGTGAGTTGGCAATGAAGTGACGTTATAATTACGTCGTTTTTTAATAGGTCTTGAATTGTTCATATAAGTGGAAAATAACTGACGTCAAAATCACGTCATGTGAGTTGGAATAGAAGTCACGTAATATTAACGTCGATTTTTGGTCTTGAATAAGCGTTAAGTAAGTGGTAAATACTTGACATCAAAATCACGTCGTGAACTAGTCATTTGCAGCTGGTCGTGAGTTGGCAATGAAGTCACGTAATAATTACGTCGTTTTTTGGTCTTGAATAATCGTTCATATAAGTGGTAAATAATTGACGTCAAAATCACGTCATGAAATAGTAATAGATAATGCGATTCTTAACAGGTCGTGAGTTGGCAATGAAGTGACGTAATAATTACGTCGTCTTTTGGTCTTGAATAATCGTTCAAATAAGTGGTAAATAATCGACGTCAAAATCACTTCATGAACTAGTCATGGATAGTGCAATTCTTAACTGGTCGTTAGTTGGCAATGACATGACGTGATAATTGCGTCGTTTTTTTGGTTTTGAATAATCGTTCATAAGTGGTAAATAATTGGCGTCACCATCACGTCAAGAATTAGTCATGGATGGTGAAATAACTGATCGTTAGCTTGCAATGAAGTGACATAATAATTACGTCGTTTTTGTCTTGAATTGTTCATATAAGTGGAAAATAACTGACGTCAAAATCACGTCATGAACTAGTCATTCGTAGCTGGCCGTGAGTTGGAAATGAAGTAACGTAATAATTACGTCGTTTTTTGGTCTTGAATAATGGTTCATATAAGTGGTAAATAATTGACGTCAAAATCACGTCATGAAATATTAATGGATAGTGCGATTCTTAATTGGTCGTGAGTTGGCAATGAAGTGACGTAATAATTACGTCGTCTTTTGGTCTTGAATAATCGTTCAAATAAGTGGTAAATAATTGACGTCAAAATCACGTCATGAACTAGTCATGGATAGTGCAATTCTTAACTGGTCGTGAGTTGGCAATGAAGTGACCTGATAATTACGTCTTTTTGGGGGTCTTGAATAATCGTTTATAAGTGGTAAATAATTGACGTCAAAATCACGTCAAGAAATGGTCATGGATGATGCAATTCGTAACTGGTCGTGAGCTGGCAATGAAGTGACGTAATAATTACGTCGTTTTTGGTCTTGAAAAATCCTTCATATAAGTGGTAAATACTTGACGTCAAAATCACGTCATTAACTAGTCATGATTGTAGCTGGTCGCGAGTGGTCAATGCAGTGACGTAATAATTACGTCGTTTTTGGTCTTGAATAATCAATCATATAAGTGGTAAATAATTGACGTCAAAATCACGTCATAAACTAGTCATCCAAATAAGACAATACATACTCGTCTTAGAAAGTCGTCACGAAGACGTCGTGATAACGTCGTTCATACGACGTATGACCAGTTGACCAGAATACGACCAATATACGACGTCTTTAAGACGTCCGTCTGCTATCAGGATGCTAGCTCGAGTTCTCCATCTGTACTGTAGCCTTTTGTAGCTGTATGGTGATGGCCATACACAGCTGAATTTCTGCACTAAACTAACGCTCAAATACACAGCTGAATTTCTGCACTAAACTAAAGCTCGAATACCAAGTGTATTCGAGCACTAACTAACGCTCGAATACACAGCTGAATTTCTGCACTAAACTAAAGCTCGAATACCAAGTGAATTCGAGCACAAAACTAACGCTCGAATACCAAGCTGAAGTTCTGCACAAAACTAATGCTCGAAATCAAAGTGATTTTATGCACAACATGAGTGCTAGAATTCCTTTGCAGAAAATTCGTGTGCGCGTGCGCGACTTCGTCCTGTTTGATTTCATGACGGTTCTCGGGCGAAATAACGTCCGCTCTAAAGTAGGGACGGGAAGCCGTATTGTTGTGTAAATGGGCATGAACACTGCTGCTCGTAAAATTTGAAGGTTTTCACTGGCACCTAATCAATTATTATAAAAATGCCGGGGGGGGGGGGGGGGGGGGGGGGGGGGGGGGGCTACAGCTCCGCCTCGTACGCCTATGAGGCTATTCATGCTAAACATCCTTAGGAAAATCATTCAACATTTTTTCTTTTCTTAAGACAGAACAGTTTTAATAGAACAAAAATTCTGCAGTATGACCTTTTTTTCTTCACATGGCTATTAATATGCGAGGGCGTAGCGACCGAGCGAAAAAGTTGCTCTCATAATATTGAAATTTGCATTCAAGAAAAACTTTACACGCTTGCTATTGTCAATTGTGATTAATATAACATTAAAAAATGTAGTTATATAATAATATAATAATTATATAGATAATAATCTTGCGAGGGGCGGGAACAAAACGAGGAAAGCCTCTGCGCCACACATACAGTGTTGATACACACTGTATTTATTGAAATGCGAGCGAGCGTACCGATCGATTGAGAAAAATTAGCTTATTATGATTAGCTTAATCAATCTTTTAGATTGAGGAGGAGAATAAAAATGACATTTTGCCTTCTTTTAGGCAGAGAGAATCAGCTGCCCCACCCATGTCCTTTGGGGCCTTGTAATAGAAGATATTGTAAAGTCAAAGAATCAATGTTGCCATTAATGTGCGAAAAAGGGGAATGGAGAGACATTGTATATTAGAACAAACATTGGCAAAAGAAAGCTTTTTGTTTTTTTTACATTGTTTAACACTAAAATCATTTTCTTTTCTTGCAAGGGACCCGTCTGAAGGGGCAGAACAAATTATTGCAAGCAAGAAACTTTAAATTATTGCGTGTTGAAACTTTGCATTTCACATCACTGGAAAATTATTCTTTATACCCCTATCCCCCCCCCCCCCCCCAATGTGAAGAAACATTGCGTCCATTGATATTGGAGGGAGCGCAGTGCCCGAGTGGTAAAAAAAGATTTTTAAATGCTGAAGGTTCGCATAATAATTAGAACATTGACAAGGCAGCTGATTATACATCGTTGTAATGCGAAATCATAACATGTAATTTTTAACTTACGATGGGACACTGGCCCCCCTTTTTTATTGATTGGTGGGGGAAATGTCCCCTCTGCCCCCACCCCTTTCGCTTCCGGTGCCTATGATCATTAATGTACCAAATTTCAGTTAAATTTCTGATATAGAAATCAAGTAGGCCTATGTTTTGCATGTAAAGTAGTAATATTCTCGACGAGAATTGGTGAGTTTAAGACGGTCCGCCACACGGAGGCACTGCTAGCACAAACACCAGTACATGGACCCCTTTTTTTAAACTGCCTTCTCCTTCAGTATACTTTTCTCTACCTATCTGGAAAGATGAAAATGACATGGACTTTGAATGTACAGTATAGTTATTTTTCACCCATCCCATCCCATCCCTTTACTGTTTATTATTTATATAAATTGCTTTTGTAAATCATCCGATGTCCTTTCGTTTATACTTTTTGCAGACGATTCTAATATATTTTATTCCCACAAGAATCCAAATACTTTAGTCAATGTTGTAAACTCTGAACTTTAAAAAGTCACACAATGGATAAGAGCCAATAAACTATCCCTCAACCTCCCCAAAAACAAATATATGTTATTTAGTAATTCTATAGACACACTGGGTGATTTCACCCTCGGTGTTGGTGTTTGGTGTTAGTGTCTATTTTGCCGCGAAATCGTGATCTAACACCGACTATGAAATGAAAAAAAAAATCAGTCGGTGTTAGGTGTTGACCTCTGATTTTTTGACGTAGTTCCGGTTGCCGGTGTTTGTTTTGTTAATTATCGTCTGCTGAACCGAGCTTGGCCGTCGGTGTTTAATTTCATGTACAAATTCCCATTCACTAACACTATACCCCTAGGGATTAAGAAATACCGATTTCACGGTCGGTGTTGGTGTTGGTGTTTCTAGCTATGGGAAATTTTGCTGATTAGTCATGAGAAATAAAGACAGTAGGCGTCATTCGAAGTGTAATTTCATAGGCGTTAAGAGGTATTATGTTCATATAGGCCTGATATTAGATATAGGCCAGCATTTGGTCTAACGTTCGATCTAGAGCACACGGAAAGGAACTACTTTTGCTTTTTAATGAGTCTGAAGAAGTGAATAAAAATTCCGACCTAATTTTCTTTTTAAGATAGATTTAATAAAAATGACGTTAGATATTCCGTAGTTAAAGACCCAGAGAATCCACATCATTTACCAGGATGAGCTCTAAATCAACATTTACAATACAAAAGTCATGAAAATTCACGGCTAATCTGAGCCAAGGCCTGAAATTTGGCTGTTTGCCCTGTACGCGCTACGCCGTCCGATCCGGCGACTAGCTGCATTAGCTACCGCAGCACTTTCTGCTGCAAGTGAGAAACTCGAGAGAAATCATATATAAACTTACTGTTCCTGTCAAGACTATCCATTTCTGTGAAGTTTCTTACCGCACTCTAGATCAAATAATTATTTATTTTAGAATTGCAGGATATAGGTCATTTCATAGTGTTGAAACTGCTTTATTACGTGTAACTAATGATATGTTAACTTCTCTAGACAAAGGCGAAGAAGTTGTTATAGTCCTCTTAGATTTTTAATCTGCATTTGATACTATCAGCCATGATACCATGTTAAAACGGGCGTCACGAAGTTTTGGTATATGTGGTAACGCAAATGACTGGATTAAATCGTACTTAACAGGGCGAACTTATACTGTAGCTATTGGTAAAGATACATCCACACCACATCAACTATTCCAAGGAGTTCCGCAAGGATCTGTAATGGGACCCCTTTTGTTTACTATGTACACGTCTCCATTAGAATCCCTTATTGAGAGACACGGTGTACATAAGATGTTTTATGCCGATGATACTCAGTTATGTATATCATTTAAACAATCTGATATTGATGATGTATTTTTGAAAATATCAGAGTGCATGAAAACTATCAAAGAGTGGTCATGGGAAAATGGTCTTAAACTAAATAGTAGCAAGACGGAATTTCTTCACATTACTTCTCGTTATAGATCTACGATTCCCATATCTTCAATAGACCTGGATGGCACAATCGTTCAAGCAACTGAAACTTGTAGAAATTTAGGTGTAATTTTTGATAATAAGTTTAAACTAGACAATTTTGTTAGAAAGAAATGCCGATCTGCATCATTTGCTCTTCATAGAATTGGAAGAATCCGCTCTTTCATAGACAAAAACACAGCAGAACGTTTAGTTCATGCTTTTGTAATGTGTCATATAGATTACTGCAATAGTTTACTGCAAGGGTTACCAGTTCGGCAAATACATACATACATAATACAAATTATCCAAAACTCGGCTGCTCGGTTAGTTAAAACACCAATCAATATCTTCTATCCGACAGAATTTACACTGGCTGCCAGTCCATACCCGTATAACATTCAAGATATTGTTACTTGCTTATCAATGCTTTCATAACCTAGCCCCATCATATCTAACTGAATTACTTAACTTATACAAACCTGAAAGAAATTTACGTTCTAGTAAGCAACACTTTTTTGTTGTGCCAACAGCCCAAACAAAAACTTACGGTGAGTGTAGTTTTGCCTATGCTGCCCCATTTCTATGGAATGCTCTTCCAGCTTCCCTTAGGTCTATTAATTCATTAGAACACTTTAAATCTGCCCTGAAGACCTATCTTTTTAAAGCTTCTTGTTAATCCCTGAACCCTGTACAGTGACTCTCTATCTATCATTTCTTACTCTCTAAGCGCATAGAGACATGCTCCGCAAAGTGTTATGCGCTATATAAGAATTGTTAATTATTATTATTTTATTACTCTTGTAATTTAACGATATTCTAGACTAGTAATTAAATAGTTTTAAACATTTTTTTTTCCTTCGTTAAAAATGGTGCTGACGCCATTGCAAGTGTTAAGCTATCGATGCGCATTGTTAAGATATCGGTATCGGCTCCTTAATCTGAACAGCGGTGTTTGAGCTCGATTTTAGGAGAATTTTCGCTCTAAACACCAATACCAAACACCAACACCCAGTGTGAAATCACCCAATGTCCATGGATATTGCGTTTGACGATACGCCTTTAGAAGTTGTCCCATTTATTACATTTCTAGGCATAACTGTTGACAATAAACTTTCGTGGAAATACCATATAGATAATACGTGTAAGATTATTTCACGGAATGTTGGCATAATAAACAAACTTAAATTTCATTTTCCGACTTCATCCCTATTGATTGATTTCTCTGAGGCCAAAAAAAGAAAAATAATAATTTGTATACAGTTAGATTGTATAAAATTAACCCCAAATAACTTTACCCGGCATTCTACAGGTTAGCGGTTATGAAACAGTCATACGGCCATGTTACGGACCTGCGGATGCCTGCGTATATTTGGATAATGAAAATACGAAATTTTTACCCCAAATAACGCAAATTTGAGCAAAAGTTACCTATATTCTGCGGATGATACGGATTAGTTACGGATGTTACGTATGAATTACGGATGTTACGGGTAAAACCTGTTGATGAGCCCATCCGCTGCCAACCCGCTGTCACATGTCACGGACGACTTACGGATGACTTTGGACGATACGGATGAGTTACGCTCATGTCTGCGCATGTCGGCTTCCTCTGGCATTCCTGTGTTTACGTTCCCCTATGTATCCGCAGGCATCTGTTACGTATCTTACGTATCCTGCGGATGAGTTTACGTATCTTACGTATGAGTTACGTATTTTACGTATGGATAACGTATATTCTGGGGATGCTTACGTATATTTCATCCGCAGCAAAATTTTGAGAATTTCAAAATTCCCGCTGCGGATCTGCGGATCTGCGTATGTCTGCGGATCCTGCGGATTAGGTTACGGATGGATACGGATGCTTACGGATTTTTATCCGTAAGCATCCGCAGCTACCGTAAGTGGCCGTGTGACTGTTCCATTAAAGATCACATTACAAGAAAATCACAAATATGGCAATTAATGTATCACTAGAAACTGGGAAGCTTACAGATGGCAATCGTATAAGTTTTATGTCAACTGCGTATCTGATGATTATAAAAACAACATAAATAAAAGCTCTTCTAAGCATCTGAATATCCGAGGATTCGCCAGAAATATAGCGATGTTTTGATGTCGTCACACTAGGGATCGATCCTGCTTAAGCAGACGACGTCCTATAATGAATGAACGTAATTGCAATGCAATTATTTATCAAATTATAAAGAGTTTGGTATATTTAACATGACCTTATTTCACACCATTCTAAAAGGGAAAGTGAAACTGATTCTGATAACTAAAACCGTTTGATTGTAAATACACAGGAGAAGGTCAATGATCAATGAAATAAACCCCATTTTCAAATTGAAAAGCCCTCCGAATAATAGCATGGATGGTATTCGTTCCCTCTTGAAACGCCGAACATGCCCCGGTGCAAGCAGCTGAAAATACAATGGCGTCTTATTTTGTTTACAAGTGACTGATTCCTTAATTTTTTTAACGCTGCATTTTGCATCAAAATAATACCATACACGAAGTTAAGAGTGAGGCAACAGACTAACATTAAGACTGACGCTAGTCAAGTAAGAGAAATAAGTGAAGAGGAGATGACAAAACAGGCACTGAAAAATGTGTAAGATGTTATGGGACATCGTCTGCTTAGACAGGACTGGCCCTGGTGTGTCGTCACACATCTCAGCAGCGTTCGAGGAGCTCTTCAGCTGCTATATCGGGGGCTGTATTTTACCGTTTTATAATTGATAATAATCATTACTTCAAATGTTTCCAATTTGGATAACCTTGTTTAATTTATGCCATATTATGCAATAAAAAGTATTAAGCCAATATTTACTTTGATGGAATTTTCTTGTAATGTGATCTTTAAGGAGTTTGAAGAAAATAAAGGACAGCGTAAACGATGGACGCGCGGAACTCAACTCCAGTTGAGTTCCGCGCGAGCAGTTTTCTATGCGTGTGCGTTGTTTTTATGCGTTCACGTTCGGCGAACGCCAAGACGCGATAGTGGAATTATCGCGATCGCATTATCGCTTTGTCGTCTGCAGGATGCACTGGCGGGCTGACAAGCACTCGAAAATTAATTTGGGGCGGAACTTACGAATAATATTCGACATTAATGAAACAACAAATGAATGAAGGACACAACGCAAAATATTTTTATGGAATTGGAAATTGGTTCGGCGCATAAATTACAAAGAATCCACAGACCAAATGAAACAACAAATAAATTACAAATCAGACGCACAATACATTTATCGAATCGAGAATTGATTTGGCGCTTAGCTTCGGGATAATATACAACCCAAATAAAATATCAAATGAATGAAGTATACAACGCAAAATGTTTTTTATCGATTGGAAATTGATTTGGCGCTTAGCTTAGGGATAATCTAAAACCCAAATAAAATGTCAAATGAATGAATTATACAACGCAAAATGTTTATATCGAATAGAAATTGGTTCGGCGCATAAATTACAAAGAATCTACAGACCAAATTAAACAACAAATTAATTAGAACTAAGGCGCAAAATACATTTAACGAATCGAAAATTAATTTGGCGCTGAACTTGGGGATAATTATGCAACCCAAATAAATTATGAAATGAATGAAGTATACAACGCAAAATTTCTTTTTATCGATTGGAAATTGATTTGGCGCGTAACTAATAGATAATATTCAACCCAAATAAAACATGAAATGGATGAAGTATACAACGCAAAATGTTTATATCGAATAGAAAATTGGTTCGGCGCATAAATTACAAAGAATCTACAGACCAAATGAAGCAACAAATACATTACAAATAAGACGCAGTATACATTTATCGAATCGAGAATTGATTTGGCGCTTAATAGCTAAGGGATAATATACAACCAAAATAAAATATCAAATGAATGAAGTATACACCGCAAAATGCCTTTTTTATCAATTGAAATTGATTTGGCGCGTATCTAATAGATATTATACAACACCTGAGTAGATCCTTGTAATTTGATTGGAGAATAATAGGTCACATGTTATTAAATATTTGTTCCATTCCATGGTTTAGCGCTAGCTAGCGTGCATTTTTGTTCCATACGATTTTTTCCATTCAACGCCTGGACCTTCAGTGTAATGCGCGGCTGCGATACAGAGCACGTAATGATACTACCGGACTTTGCCCATAGATCTATGTGTTATTTTACGCTCGCGAGCGACCGGCCCAGCGCCGTAACCTTACCGTAATGATACTACTGGACAATTGTATATATATATTTATTTTATTGTACAAATAACAAGGATAATAATAATAATAATAATAATAATACAACGGACTTATATAGGATCTACTCAGATGTTGTATAAAACAAATAATGATTTTTTTTCATTCGTGCAATGGAAAGAATATTTTCATTCGTTGAAAAATGGAATCTGTTCCATTCAATTCGGCTTCGCCTCATTGAATGGAACATTCCATCTTTCAACTCATGAAAATATTCTTTCCATTGCACTCATAAACATTCATTATTTGTATAATATTCAACCCAAATAAAACATGAAATGGATGAAGTATACAACGCAAAATGTTTATATCGAATAGAAAATTGGTTCGGCGCATAAATGAGAAATTATCTACAGACCAAATGAAACAACAAATAAATTAGAAATAAGACGCAAAATACATTTATCGAATCGAAAATTGATTTGGCGCTGAGCTAGGGATAATATACAACCCAAATAAAACATGAAATGGATGAAGTATAGAACGCAAAATGTTTATATCGAATAGAAAATTGGTTCGGCGCATAAATTACAAAGAATCTACTGACCAAATTAATGAAACAACAAATAAATTAGAAATAAGACGCAAAATACATTTATCGAATCGAAAATTGATTTGGCGCTGAGCTAGGATAATATACAACCCAAATAAAACATGAAATGGATGAAGTATACAACGCAAAATGTTTATATCGACTCGAAAATTGATTTGGCGCTTAACTACGCAAAACGTTTTTAGCGAAATGAATATTATAAATTGGCACGTAACTTAGGCATAATGTACAATCCAAATAAAACTTCAAGTGGATGAAGTATACAACGCTAAATGTTTATATCTAATAGAAAATTGGTTCGGCGCATAAATTACAAAGAATCTACAGACCAAATGAAACAACAAATAAATTAGAAATAAGACGCAAAATACATTTTAAATATCGAATCGAAAATTGATTTGGCGCTTAACGTAGGGATAATATACAACCCCAATAAAATATGAAATGAATGAAGTATACAACGCAAACTGTTTTTATCGAAGTGAAAATTTATTTGGGGCGTAATTTATGGAGAATCTACATCTCAAACAAACCAACAGATGAAACAAGTATCAACACAAAACTTTTTGTGTTTTTTTTTTGTTTTGTTTTGTAGCATTCTTTATTGGATTCATTCAGTACAAATGAAAATCATACAACTTCATTTTTAATGGATGTACATAACACAATTACCACAATGTATAGAAAATTATACATAGAGAATTACACATAACACAATTACCAAAATGTATAGAATTATACAACTTTCAGAAATACATAATATAATGAAATATATATAGTACATAATACATTCAAATTAATCATACTGAATGAATATTATAGATCACAGCCTTCCACCCACCCTACCCCCTCCAAAACTTTTTTTTTTAGCATTCTTTATTACATTCATTCAGTACAAATAAAAAAATCATACAACTTCATTTTTAGTTGATGTACATAACACAATTAGCAAAATGTATAGAAAATTATACAACTATCAGAAATACATAATATAATGAAATATATAGTACATAATACATTCAAATTAATCATACATCTTCATTTTTAGTTCATGTACACAGCATATCACAAGGACAGTCTTCAGTAATACATAATATAAGTAAATATACATATATAGTACACAGTGTACTCAAATTAATCATACCTAATGAATATTATAGATTAAAACCTTCCCCTCACCCCTCCCCCAACAAACAACAAACACACAAACAAGCAAAGAAAGGCAAAAAGAAAGAAGAAAAGAGAAGAGAATAGATAAGGGCAGTCTATATGGGCAGAGAGCCGCCAACTTCACACGATCGCGAACCAGGCAGACCCCTCCGCTCCTCACCCATCATGACCATTGTATGTTTTCGTTTCACGCTTATGTGTGTTACTTTGAATTGTTCCCATTTCTTATAGTGTAGTGCCAAAGTATTCCGTTCGGTCGCAATCTTTCTTTCTTCCTGTTTACTTTTAAGCAGTTTTTTCTCTTATTTCTTCAATACTTGGAGGCTTCTTTTTTTCCCCCGACTAAGATATATCAAATATTTAATTAATAAAATAACATGATTAATTATTTGTATCTTCAGTTATTTCCTCTAATCCAATGTGTACTTCCTTCCAAATCATGTCTTTAAGAATGGGAAAATCTAAGATGTTACTACACCGTTCCCATATTTTTTTTACCATTTCACATTAACAAAATATATGCCTATAAGTCTCCTCCTCTTTACCACAAAATGAGCATTTATCACTTGATACGAAGTGAAACCTGTATAAATGATGGTTCACAAATAAAATATTATAGAGCAATTTAAATTGAAATTCTCTCAATTAATTATCCAATGTGCTTAATCTAGGACGACAAAAAACCTTTCAATTTCTTTTACCGACATATTATATGATAATTGTAAATTCTGAAAACTAACAGGAGTGTCGGCCATTTTTTGTATGCACCCCTATTCTTTGAACAAACTGATTCAAATTGAAAAGTTTTCTTTGAAAACATAAATTCTATTTTTAGACCGTCAATTGAAGTATGCTTTCTTAAATCGATTTTCCATTCTTCAGGCGTATCTGCATATATTTCTTTAATCAATGCTATTTCCTCTTCATCTATAGTCCCATACATCTGAAATAAGTATCTGATTCAATGTTCCTTCTTCATCTGTAATATGGTACAATTTATATATGTTTTTTAAGAAAAGATTTTCATGAAAATATGTTTTTCCTTTCTTATGAATACACTTATTATTTCAATATGGCACGAAAAAGAGACATGATAACGAAGCTTTTCGACCTGCACTCATCAGGTTATCACGCAGGTATATAACAAATTACTTGAAATCAACTATATTATACTCGGTGAACCCGGACGCAACCTAGACGCCGTAATATCAGAACAATCGCAAAGCTTGGACGAACTCCTTTTGTCTGCACAGAAGAGGTTCATGCAATTGAATGTAAGCAGCTTCCAGAAAGCGTAAATGCGCTGAGCTTCTGGCCCGGGACATAATTGAGAATTGATCGTCGGCATAGCTTTGTGCGCAAGCTGGATTGTTCAGCAAGTGGAGACCAATCGCTGAATCGCATTTGGCTATCTTTGGTCTGTTATGCTATGGTCAGACGGACAGATACGCGCGATACGCATGTCTGCGGATGTGCATCCGTAAAAATCCGTAGAAATCCGCAGCAATCCGTATCATGCGTATCATCCGTAAGTGCATCCGTAAAAATCCGTGGGAGTGCGCAGGAATCGAGGTCTTCCGCGAAAAAGTTTTGAAAATCTCAAAATTATTTTAAATTTCCCGCGCAAGGTCTTTTGCGCAGAATTTAGGTAGAATTTGCGTATTGTTCCGTATCATGCGTATTGATCCGTATCTTTGCGTATTTTTGCGTAAAACGTCCGTATCCATCCGTAACCTAATCCGCAGGATCCGCAGACATACGCAGATCCGCAGCGTGAATTTTGAAAATCTCAAAATTCTGCTGCGGATGAAATATACGTAAGCATCCGCAAAATATACGTTATCCATACATAAACTACGTAACTCATACGTATCGTCCGTAAGTCATCCGTAAGTCGTCCGTGACATGTGTCAGCGGGTTGGCAGCGGATGGGCTCATCAACAGGTTTTACCCGTAACATCCGTAATTCATACGTAACATCCGTAACTAATCCGTATCGTCCGCAGAATATAGGTAACTTTTGCTCAAATTTGCGTTATTTGGGGTAAAAATTACGCATTTTCATTATCCAAATATACGCAGGCATCCGCAGGTCCGTAACATGGCCGTGTGACTGTAGCATTAGCGTGCATTTCAGATTTGCAGGCACGGACGGGCTGCGTGCGCTGATTGGTTGTACGGTTCCGAATAGTCGAGGGGATGTGTTGTTTAATGCGATCAGCCAACCGCTGAGAAGTACGGCCCACGTACCTGGCATCGCACCGGCACTGAAATTGGTAAATAACATTACTCAAGTGGGGGGGGGGGGGGGGGGGGGTGGGTAGTACATCATTGCTCGTTGATGGTAGCATCCTGTGTGTTGGAAACACAATGCGTGTCGAAACCGCGTAATAGCAACGTGACACTGCGTGTTTGATCTGACTGGCGTATTTGTCAGATACCTTACCCCTCCAGGGTAGTTTGAGGTACACGGGGCATTTGGTAGGTCCAAATCTGGTGTCAGATTTGGATTGTGCCTCCAGCGTCCGTGTTATGGTGCGAGATATAACATGCTCAGGGTAACCATTGTCAAGGAGAATAGTTTTGATTTTCGCGATTTCGGGAGCTAATTTGCACGCAGAGCAAATCCTAAGGGCGCGGCACACTAAGTTTCTAATGAGCCCAATCTTGTATGAAGTTGCATTGTACGGGTCCCATCTCGTGTATTGCCCGGTGAATGTGGGCTTGCGGTAGACGGAAGTGATGAATTTCCCATCACTTCTCTCCACGAGAACGTCGAGAAATGGGAGCGCATTGGACAGTTCAATTTCACATGTGAATTTTAGCGCGGGATGGAGCCGGTTCAGTTGTGTAAGGAAAACCTCACACGCTGCGCGGTTATCAAAAATTGCAAACGTATCATCAACATACCGACAATACACATGTGGGACTATATTAAGATCGGTGGCGTTCTGTAGCAGGCGCATTTCATGAAAGCCAACAAAAATGTTAGCAAGCGCGGGGCCTAATGGGGATCCCATAGCCACACCATCTATCTGTGAATACATCGTATCATTGAAACTAAACTCAACCGCGCGAGTGGCCAAGTTCATGAGATCAATGAATACGGGCTCAGGAACAGGTGGTGAGTCTAAGTCGCCATGATAGAGATAAGAAGCACAGATGTCAATAGCTTCTTTCAGTGGCACGTTGGTAAATAGGCTAGAGATATCGAATGAACACATAACACAATTACTATTATCAAGGGGCAGATCGCAGACGAGTTTAGCAAACGTAAACGAATCTCTAACAGACAAACAATCTAACAGTATGAACCGTAAACCAGACAAAAGGCAAAAGGAGTTCGTCCAAGCTTTGCGATTGTTCTGAAATTACGGCGTCTAGGTTGCGTCCGGGTTCACCGAGTATAATATAGTTGATTTCAAGTAATTTGTTATATACCTGCGTGATAACCTGATGAGTGCAGGTCGAAAAGCTTCGTTATCATGTCTCTTTTTCGTGCCATATTGAAATTTTGCAGTACCAAGAAACACTTATTATTTTTTGTTTTAAATGATATTTTTATTTCCTTCCTCATAATACATGAAATCACAAAACACAAGTTTCGTAATACATATATAAATCAATAATATAAATTTAAATCATACAAAATACGTTTCTTTTAAAATTAAATCTTTACACATCTTTAGACAATTCATAATACTTATAAAGAACAGAGTCAAAGTGTAAACAGGTCATATATAAACTTTTTGATAAACTGATGTTTAAGATTTAAAACTTCATAACTTAAATTGATATATGTTGTATTTTTATATATATTATTATATATCATTAGTCATTAACATATTTGAAAAAAGAAAGAAAAAAAAATATGAGGAAGGTATTAAATTAAAAAAACAAAAAACAAAAAAAAAACAGTATCCAGCACACATCTGCACCATTGACACCCCAAAACCCTTCTCATACCTCCCCCTCCTCCCCCCTCCCCCCTCCTCCCCCCTCCTCCTCCCCCCCCCTTCCCCCCAAAAAAAACAAAAACAAAAACAAAACAAAACAAAAAAACTAACAAACAAACAAAAACAAAAACACACTAACTACGGAATGGATTTGGAGGCTGCCTGCTCAAAGTGTTCCCATTTCCCCAGATGGATTGATAAGGTTCCCCTACCAATTGCCAGGTCTTTTTCTTCTTCTCTATTTTCAAATAATTTTTTTAAAATTTCAATTGGATTTGGAGGTACCCCTTTCTCTCTACCATGAAAAATCATAAATTTCATCAAAATTAGAATGTGATTCAATAATTGCTCCATTTTCATGTCAGTCCCGTTTATTCCAATATGGATCTGTTTCCAAGATAGTTCCTTTAAAATCGGTAAATTAAGCATATCCGCACATTTTTCCCATAATCTTTTTATTATATTACATTCGAAAAATAAGTGCTGATATGTCTCATCCAAAATATTGCAATATGAACAAAGGTTATTCGTTCGAAATTTAAATTTATATAAATAATGATTTGTGTAAACTATTTTATATAGTAACTTAAACTGAAACTCTCTCAATTTGCTATTTAATGTACACAGTCTTGGCTGCACAAAAATCTTTTCAACATCTTTAATTGTAATATTATAAAATTCCATTAAGTTGTGACATGCTGAGCTAATCTCTATATTCTTCTTAATTAAAGTTCTATACACCATCTTAGAAGTTATTTCTAATAAGATGTTATTTCTAAACTGAGACCGCAATGAATAGATTTCCTTATCGGCTGAGTGTTCTTTTTCCATTCATGAGGAATTATTGAATATATTTCATTAATTTTTGTAATTTCTTCTTTACCTAAACCGAGAGTGATAAAATGTGCCTCTTTCTTTAACAACCCTTGTTCATCACATATGTGGTGGAGTCGATATATATTTTTCAAAAAAAGGTTTTCTTCAAACAGAGTTCGGTCGTCTATCCGAATAAATTTATTATTGTACAAAATTTCATTTCCCCTATACCTCTCTTCTTTTTTAACATAACTTTCCATTTCCACCCATGTTTCCAGTAGGCTTCTATAAAAGTTAGGCAAAATAATGTCCACTGCATTCTCCCAATAATTACAATAAAAAATAAGAATACCACCAAACGGTCTCATTAGAAATTTAAAATATTGTTTCCATTTTATACCTGGTTTTCCTGTGACAAGCCTTTTTATCCACATTATTCTCTGTGCCTTAACAAAGACTTTGAAATCCATCATTTTGAGCCCGCCATTTGGATAGTCTAAATTTATTATACTCCTTTTTATTTTACTTCTACCTCTCCACAAAAAATCAAGAAATATCTCTTCGATTTCACTGTATACCCAATCTGGAACTGGCATTAATGATGATAGATATATCAACTTCGAATAGCCATATATTTTCATTAATTGAATTTTTCCCATTAATGTTAAATCACGTTGTTTCCACCATGTAAATAATTTTTTTATCTTGCTCAGTGTTTCTTTGAAGCTCATTTTTTCTTTGATATCGTCATGTATTGAAAAATAAATCCCCAATATTTTAACAACGTCAACTTCTTTACCAAACGGAAATGAATGTATGGATAGCACTGGACCTAACGGTAGAATAAATGTCTTGTCATTGTTCAACTTCAATCCTGAGATTTTAAAAAATCCTTCAAAAATATGCTCAATTTCCTTAAATGAATGAAAATCTCTAATAAAAAGCGTTATATCATCTGCATACAGAACTTGTTTTATTTCTGTATTTCCAAAAGTAATTCCTTTAACCTGATGATTATTTCTTATCATATGAGCTAAAATTTCAATACACAAAACAAATAAATAAGGAGAGAGGGGATCTCCCTGCCTTACTCCTCTTTCTACTTTAAAATAACCTGTTGATGTACATCCATTTATAACACAACTTTCTGTATTAGTGTAAAAGATCTTAACCCATTTACAAAACACTGGCCCAAAATTAAATGACTTTAATACTCTATGTAAAAATGAATGCGATACAGAATCAAATGCCTTTTCAAAATCAATAGCTGTCAAAAAAGCGCTTTCTTTACAAAAAGAAGTATGAAAAATCATGTCATCTATTATTCGTAATGCTTCACCAATGTTCCTATCTTTAACATAACCCAGCTGATCAAAGCCGACGATTTCCGGTAAAACTTCTTGTATCCTGTTTGAAAGTATCTTATTATTGAAAAAAAATCGTTTAAATTGATATATCGTTAGGTGAGCTATCGTTATCGTTCGACTAGTCTTTGCTCAAGTCTAATTTATATTATTTTTTTTTTGTATTTTAATATCAAAAATCAATATCTCCTGTATTCTTTCACCGTTGAATGTTGTGTTAAGTTTTCTGGGGTTAATTTTGTGTAAGCTAACTATACACAAATTATTTCTTCAGGCCTCAGGTTCCCCTTAATTTTACCTTATCTGAATTATGGGATACTTGCTTGGGGCAATACCCAACAGACTCTATAAGATAGACTACTTTTATTACAAAATAAGTCTCTCCGTATTATCTGCAATTCCGCTATACTCTCACACACAGACCTGTTATTTGTTGATAGCAGACTATTAAAAATAAATGATCTGTATCTATTTCATTTGGGACAATTTATGTATAACTACAGTAGAAAGACCCTTCCACATATATTTGATGCCATATTCCCCCCCCCCAAAATCGGTCATTTCACGATTACCCAACTAGACGGTCTAACGAGTTTCACCTACCACTTTTTAGAACTTTATTAGCGAAGAAGACATTTATGTATGATGGTCCTAGATTTTGGAACTTTTTAAGTGAAGATATCAAAATTAGTCCTTCCATAAATTCTTTTAAGAAAAAAACTAAAAATATTTTTGCTCAAATCTTATAATAATATACAATAATAACCTAATAACAGCTCGTATCATTTTATTTTTCCATTTGGGTCTTCATCATCTGCTCAATTTACTGAATTTCTATTTGGTCTTATGATCTTAACTTGCCAGAATCACCAACATAACTACCTCCTTTTTCGATCATGATTTATCCTGCTTTCCCATTGTCCATTTTTCCTGTTCCTTTTTCTTTTCTTTGTTTTCCTTTTCCTGGTCGTTTCGTGTTTGTTTGTTGTTCTGTAACACTGTTTTGTGTTTTCCAAGTCTTCGTAGGCACAATTTGTAACAATTTTATTTTCCCTGGGGGATCCTCCACATTTCCTCAGTAATTAAGAATTTCTATTATTAATTCATTATAATAATTTATTTATATGTACAGTGTACTTCTACACTTATCAAGGTAAATTGAATTTGTACATATATTTTTCATATTTTCTGTGACAATATCTGTAATAATGCCATTGTCTTTTCTTTCTGTTGGAAATGAAATAAATACGAATTTGAATGTGAAATTTAATAGGTTCCTAGCCAATTTTTTACATGTTTTGCAAGTTTTGACTCCTTCTGCCACGTGAGGGCGCTGCTAGCACAAACAAATCTGGAAAGTTTGATGAAAATGACATGGACTTTGACATAATAATAATAGGGGTTTGTATTTGCCTTTTGGAATTCTAAAGCCTATTATGTTGCCAAAATCCTGCGATAACGTCATTCTACCTGACATCCAATCATGACAAAGTTCAGTGTCCCATAGGGAAAAAAAGTAAGAACATGGACCTAGATAATTTTCTATGCGTATTTGGGCTTCTGATGGACCAAAGTAACTGCATGCAAAGTTTGGTGAAAATGACATGGATTTTACTTTAACTGTGGAACGTCCTTAAACCATGCTTTGAAATAAACCTATTTCATGAACTCGGGCCTAAGTTTATAAGTAATAGGCTTATGTATGATGTCGCCTGTATGAAACGCCCTTTCAGTCCAAAGTCCACATGACATCTATGATTAGATACATGAGACGTTCTGTTATCAGGCTCTTTAATTTTTACGATTCAGACGTCAGTCACTGATTATATATCAACGAAAATTTTGCCAATCACAGCTGACTAATATATTTAGTTCATTAGAAGGTCTTTGACCAACGGCTGCTTCGTCACGAACCAGTTTGATTCCCACAGAACCAGAATTGGTCTGGACTTGATTGAGCAGGACAATTCATTAGCAGGCCGGAACTAAAAGAACTGGTAAGCACCAATCAATCATATATAAACTATGGATGAAGATTTTACAGGAATTGATTATATTTTGTAAAGAAGGAATTATATTCAAACGTCACAAATTCTGACTGAAAATATTTCTCGGATAGCTGAGTTATTATATTTTATTATTTTATTTTGTATTAATAGAAAGCATGCTTTTATTTACCACCACAATGATGGTTATTTCCACCTTTCTTCATGTAGGATGTATTTCTTCAATAGACTTTCACAGTGGGCTGTGTTCAAAGTAAAATCCTAATAATTGTATTTCTATTTTGAAAGGGGTATTTTCTCGTGCAATGACAAATAAAAGCTGCGTACCCACGGGGTAGAGTTGATGCCCCAATTATTTCGGAAAAGGGAAAGGTTCCTCTCCCGAGAAGTTCCCATTGAAAGTGCAAAATGCTCTCCCGGGTTGAAATAGATATTCTCTGAAGTAAAGCACCCTTTCCCTTATATAATTAGCCCTTAAAGAGCCAAACAACAGTCCTAACATGTTGGATTTAGTGAAAACTGAAAAAAAAACCAATGTAACAAAATAGTGAAAGGTTAAACAAAGTCGGATTAATAATACGAAAGTTAAGATTGTTTACAAGCTTTAATTGCTAAATGTAAGTAAATATCAAATTGACGAATTTTAGAAAGTGACGTATTTGGGGACCACATCAAAACGTAATACATTTCAGTTCAGTTCAAAACCTTTTTTCTTTTGGGTTTTGACTGATATGTGTTTAAGATAGCAGGTGGGGGGGGGGGGGGGGGGGGGGTTGTCTGGGTTTGGGTATAGTCATTTTATTTTTATTAATTTGTAACTTGGTTTGACTGTAGTTTGCAAATTTGATTGATTTGTGTTTTTTTTTATTATTTTGTTTCTCTTTTTTTATTGTTTTTTTTATTATATAATTGTGTTATGATATAATTTTTAAAAATATATAATGCTATGTGGGACCCCAAGGAAGAACAGCGGCATTTTGTAAATACTGCTGAATTTGGGTCATCCTCCGTTTATTAAGCTCATGTATACGTTGTAGTTTATGAAATGTATGTGGTTTTCTTAATACGGAAATAAATACAAACAAACAAACAAACAAGGTCGCTCATAATAAAAAAAACAGGTTTCTACTCTGTCATAAACATTAACAAATCATATCTTAATCATTTTGAGTATTGGAACAAAATGGAAAGTTGTTTGGCTCTACATCACAGTGACATTACCGATTTGTCAATTTGAAATATCAATAATTATGATGTTCAGCGATTACATTTTTTTAGCAGTCATTTCTCAGTATTCATGTTATTTATCCGATTTCCTCGAAACATGTCACTATTTTTTTTATTATTCTGTTTCCCTTCCAAGCAACTTGTTATAAAGGATCGATTGTCCTTTAGATTATACACTTCGTGACAAAATAGGTGCTCTAGCTTCGTTGAATACTTTTGAAAGTGGAAAATGCTCTCCCGCGTTGAAATAGATACCCTCTGAAGTAAAGCACCCTTTCCCTTATATAATTAGCCCTCAAAGAGCCAAACAACTGTCCTAACATGTTGGATTTAGTGAAAACTGAAAAAAGACCAATGTAACAAATTAGTGAAAGGTTAAACAAAGTCGGATTAATAATACGAAAGTTAAGATTGTTTACAAGTTTTGATTGCTAAATGTAAGTAAATATCAAATTGACGAATTTTAGAAAGTGACGTATTTGGGGACCACATCAAAGCGTAATACATTTCAGTTCAGTTCAAAACCTTTTTTCTTTTGGGTTTTTACTGATATGTGTTTAAGATAGCAGGTAAGTGGGGGGGGGGGGGGGGTTGTCTGGGTTTGGGTATAGTCATTTTATTTTTATTAATTTGTAACTTGGTTTGACTGTAGTTTGCAAATTTGATTGATTTGTGTTTTTTTATTATTTTGTTTCTCTTTTTTTATTGTTTTTTTTATTATATAATTGTGTTATGATATAATTTTTAAAAATATATAATGCTATGTGGGACCCCAAGGAAGAACAGCGGCATTTTGTAAATACTGCTGAATTTGGGTCATCCTCCGTTTATTAAGCTCATGTATACGTTGTAGTTTATGAAATGTATGTGGTTTTCTTAATACGGAAATAAATACAAACAAACAAACAAACAAGGTCGCTCATAATAAAAAAAACAAGTTTCTACTCTGTCATAAACATTAACAAATCATATCTTAATCATTTTGAGTATTGGAACAAAATGGAAAGTTGTTTGGCTCTACATCACAGTGACATTACCGATTTGTCAATTTGAAATATCAATAATTATGATGTTCAGCGATTACATTTTTTTAGCAGTCATTTCTCAGTATTCATGTTATTTATCCGATTTCCTTGAAACATGTCACTATTTTTTGTTTATTATTCTGTTTCCCTTCAAAGCAACTTGTTATAAAGGATCGATTGTCCTTTAGATTATACACTTCGTGACAAAATAGGTGCTCTAGCTTCGTTGAATACTTTATATCTTTATTTGCTTTTGGGCTCTCTGTTCCATGACAATTGTTTTTAACTCTAAAGAAATGCTTTGAACTTATATCCATTGTCCATTTTTGTGTCTCAAGAAGATTGCAGAAAGCATACTTTCAGGTGGAAAATGGCCCTATAATAATACAAAGTGCACCTTGCAAATATCAGAATGCCGACCATTTAAAGAAAACTGCTTCTGGTGTGCAAGAAGTGAATATTAATTTCCACGACTACAGAAAACAGAGAAACTGATTGTTAACAGATCACGCAAGCTGGGGGTTATCATATCCATTTGGGATGATATATCGTTTTTCCTAACGGGTTTTGTAAATGATTTTGCACCTATCCTAATGCACTTTTTGCTACCCCCTACTTTTGAAAATAAAGAAAAATAATTTCGCCGCCGTCCTCGCATCAATGTTGAGTGTAAAAAAAATGCATAGGTTGAAATCATCTTCTTATAGACAATTTTTTTTACAGTTTAGGCGCTATATTGAAAAAAAACCCCGAAACTCCAAAATGGGAATTAGATAATTGCCACGATGTGATATTTGTCTGCCTTTTGTGGTTTCCATGTAATACCTTTCGATTTGACAAATCTGGAAGGTGTCCTTACTTTAATTTTTATGTAAACATCAACCTGCTGTCCAGTTTCACCTTCAATGAAATTGCACTTCTGATAAATGCAAAAATCGCTATTTGTAATGATTGCAGGTACCATTTCAGAACAAAATATGCCCTTTCCTTACCCCACTACAGCCAAATTATCATAATCCCCCCATAATTAAAAGAAGCAAATGAACAAATCTTCTTATTATATTTTAAAGTTTTCTGTTTCATTCGTGTCATGTTCCTATGTGATCCTTATCTTTTAACGGTTTTACCAAAAAGTGTCGCTAGGTTTTAACATGTTAATTTCAAAACGATGCGGCTCGGTACAACATGTACGGATAATTGCTGCAATGTATCATTTGAAAGAAGAATATTTTTACATTACTGAAAATAGCTCATTATAGTAATAGAGCATTATAGTTTGCTCCAAATAACCCTTAGAGTTTCCTTGTTGTTTTTTCTAGGTCGCACTGTACAATATACAATGTTCATTAATATCTCCATTATAAAAATCGATAATATGCAACCTCATGTTGGGAATTTCCCACTATTTTATTATGGACTACCCCCATATCCTCCTGGGCTGCCATCCCAAATTACATTAAAATAATGATAGCAAATAATGGTATGATTGTATGACACATGCTCCGGCAGCAATTTATCCGCGTTCAATCTCTTGCCCGAGTCGAATTCCTGACTTCGTACCGACCCGACATTATTCCTAACCCAGAACCAACCCCAAACCTAACGCGAAACCTAATCGGAACCCAGCCCCTAACCCTACTAAAGGTAAATCTTTAATGCAATAAAGCCAGGAGCAACTTTTGCCATAGCTAATGTCAGATCACCATTCATCCAGGAAAACATACGATATAACGTTCTGAATTCCTTAAATTGATATCTTTATCATTTTCTTTCTTGATTCAATTTAGGGTGCATCACATACCCTGAACATTAAAGAATGGCAACATCTCGTCTTCCTAGCTTAAACTGCTTAATTTGTAATGAACTACTAGACGACCAAAAGATTTTGGACTGTGGTCATACCTTTTGCGTAAAGTGTTTGACATCGACTTTAGCCGAAAACAAAATTAAATGTCCACTCTGTAGACATGTAACTTTTGTGGAGGATGGAGATATATCGAAGCTTCGCACAAATGTAGTACTATCATCTGTAGTAGACGATGTGAAAACCATTCACAAATGTGATGCAAAAGACGATCCCGACCATGAGGAAAACGCTGTTTTCTTTTGCTATGAATGCGATTCCTACTTTTGCGTCACTTGTTTTGAGATACACAATCAACTAAAGCCAAATAGACGTCACGAAACAATTAAAGCTGCAGAACATAAACAACAAATACTACTCATTCCAACCGTAACTAGCAAAGGGAATACTGAGAATAAACGTCGTGAATCACGAGTATGCGTTGATTGCAATAAATTTGTATCGTCGAATTCGGTAAAAGATCGCTTACATGCATTACGAAATCACACTGTCATCACTGAATCGGAGTATGCTTCTAATACAATATTACGAGCGGAGCAGCTTCAGGCCAAAGTAACTGAAACACTCACAAAGATTCGAACCATCAACACTTCGTATACTAATCTTGAGGAGGAAGTCAGGGCGTTTTCGTATAATGTGATTTCTGAAATCAATGGAGCGTACTTGGCGAAAGAAAGACAACTACAATACTGGAAATTGACCTTAATTAAACATTGTCAGACATTGCAAGAAAATGCTAGCCAACGATTCGATGAGATTGAGCGTAAAAGAGCATCAGATACACGGAAGTTAATGGACATTAGTAATCTTGTCGGTTCCAGTTTGGAAGACAGTCATAACATTACAGCATTTGCTGAATTATGTGATAACCTCTCTAGATTGTTGACAACAGTTAATGCCAAATCACGAGATGTCCCGTTAGAAGAGAAAATGAGAGTGGCAAGTAGCATGTCTTTTCATGATAACCAAGCAGAGCACGGCGCATTAAAAACCTCTACCTGGCGAAAGTTTACCCATGTCCTCCAAGTCGGTAAGCATATGACGGCATTTGACATAAACAAAGAGGGGCGATTAGCAATAGGCTACTTCGAGGGTGGTGTAGAGTTCCATGACGATGGGCAAGACACACCAAATTCAAGGATAGTCCTTGAAGATACGAGAGTCTCTGGTCTTGCATTCTCTAGAGATGATGGTCTCGTACTTCTCGATATAAACAACACGATTCAACTCTTCAGTGCTGAGATGGAGCATAGGAATATTGCATATGGAACTCTCACACACGAGGAAGGTGGCGACGGTTGCTTAGCTGTTGACGGTGATGACAGTATATACATAGGCTACAGATCTGTCAACAAGATACACATCTTTTCGCGAAAAGGTGGCAGAGCTATTTATGACATAGACTGTTTACCTTATACACCACAACAAATAGCTGTCCTGTCAAAACAAAAAATGCTAGTGGTGGATGGATCTGTTATAATAATGTTCACCATTGCAGGTCCTAGCAGTACTCAGATTATGTACCTAGGATGCCATGGTTACCCATGTGTGTCCAGCGATGGATCTGTATTGGTTGCATGGGTAGACAAGGCAAATAATCTCCTCAGAATCGACAAATACACCAAAGATCTCACAGTGGTTAGGTGTGTGTATAGTAGTAATACTATTGATCTATCGGGGAGGGCGTGGTATTTCCTAAGGGAGTTCTCAAGTGGACATTTGGCCTTTTGCACTGATAAGAAATTGACAATCCTGAAAGAAGAGTTAGTGGACATTAAATAGACATTCATATCATCAGAGCATAACATATTGCCTTGTATGTCGCAGCTTTTTGTGTACCTTTGGAAATTAACTAAATATAAATACAGTATATACATGAGCGTAGCAGTATTATGAAGGATATATATATATATATATATATATATATATATATGTATATATATCTTATAATAATGTTTCACAGCACGTTTTGCCGAAACCGTATTGGCTTGTCAGGTTTCATGTGGATTAAAACTGAGACAATGGATTCATAAAGATAATCCTTGTCGTCACTTCATCAACATTAAATGAAGTGAATATTGATTCGGGTCAACTTGCTACATGAAGGCAACGTCAGGCGTGAATACATGTAAATTTGTGCTGTATAATGATAGACGATTGTAGTATGTGTAAGGAAGAAATGGAGCAAAACTTGTTGTGCATTACTTTTTTTAAAGTCAATGTCGAGTCCAGATAATGAGCTTATGATCGGAACTCCACTTTGCTTAATATAACTATAGACTATCAGCAGATCCACCCCTCCACGGCGAAACCCAATCTAGCATACGTTAAGCACGTTCAGTACACAGGATGTGCACTAAAAAGCTGTGTCATGCTGTACCCGAAATGAGAACAATGTACGAGCAACTTTCTACTTTACGTCATATTCTTTCCATTGAGTTGGATTTGATGTTACAATACTTCTTGTGAGACAATAATTGAGTAAGGGGTTAGAGTTGGCCGCAGAATCGGGGGGGGGGGGGGGGGGGGTGTGATCTTTAACTCCCCAATTTTTGTAGAAAAAGGGTAGAAAATTGTCATTAATGAGTGAAATATACTAAGTTCCACCACTTTTAAAAACGCTCCGTGGTTCCTGTATTGTCTGTTTATTAAAAGCCGTCCTAATTAATGGATCATTTAAATACTGAAGTACTAGGCACAATGATTTCTACGCTAGCAACAATGATGTGTTTGAACTTACATTTAAAAGTTTAAGTTGTTTGAACTCGTAAAAACTGTAGATCGAATTAACATTGGTTTTAAAGGCTCAAAACCCAACGCTTCCTTAAATAAACACCCCCCCCCCAAAAAAAAGAAGAAAAAAGAAACAAGAAAATCATTAAAAATCTATAGTCAGATTATAGTTCAAATTGATCATTTTTTTCTTATTATTCCGATATAAAGAAAGGAAATTGATTAAAACATCGATAATTTGCTTGAAATGGTTAACATGCTGGATTTGGCGACGTTTTATAATGAAACTCTTCATACATGTGTCATAGATATTTTGACCTTACATATATATATTCATATTTATTCATGTATTTATATACTCTTGTAGCAAATGTGTACCTCATAACAGGGTTGGCGGATTTAAATCACGTTGATTTAAATCGCGAGTTAAATCATAATTTGAATCAATGTGATTTAAAAAAAAATCATTGATCTAAATCACTTCTTTTATAATGTACAAGTATTTGACAAAGTTTTTGTTGGCAGTTTTCATCCTTCAAAAGTTCTAATCAACTACTTCCATCAGAAGCAAATATAAGTATGTGATCAGCAGTGAACTCAGTTTTGGTTAAATGCATGTACATGTAGATTATGTACATGTATGTAAAGTTCTTCTTTTGAAATTTGAATTTATTGTCGGCTATCAGTGAAACAGGTTCCTTTTTTGGGGTAAAAATCCCAAAGATGTCTTTTATATTCCTCTCCAACACTGACAGATCATTTTGTGTTGAGTGCTTTGAATAATAACAGAAGTTTTGCATTCCTAGCAATGGAAGAGCTTTATCAATTATTTTGTAAAACTCAAAATAAACTAAAGATATTTAAATGTTACAAATACAGGTACTTTACTACAATAGTTACATTGCCCCCCAAAGACGCATTTCTGTCTTTTCAGCGTAACCGGGTGACCCCCCCCCCCCAAAAAAAACAAACAAACAAACAAACAACAACAACAACAACAATAAACAAACAACCCCCCCCCCCAAAAAAAAAAAAAAAAAAAAAAAAAAAAAAGGTGGTCCATTTGCCATTCGATTTTTGAATGGCAAATGGACCACCTTTTAAGGTGGTCCATTTTGAAAAGAAGACGGCCCCAGAGTCGTCGTTTTTGCAATGTAACCGGGGGCAAAGAAATTGCTGTTCAAATTATAATTAAGAGCAGTAATGTTAGGTTTAGGTTTAGGATTAACATGGCAAAGTTAGACCGGGCAATTGTCACAGGAGCAAATGCCATGGAACCCAAAATTGTGCACTGGCACGCACTTCTGCATGATAACGTTATTGGCAGCATGCATGTAGAGATGATGAGAGGGCCGGGGAGGGGGTGCGTCTTTTGTTGGCAATATAAACCGGGGAACGAAAATAGAATAGCGAAAACGTGCTTGATTAAGTGCGCACAAAAAGTTGTGGATTTCTCTACTTAATGGGAATTCCTTAGGGAGGTTTCCTATGTATGTATGTTGGAAAATTAATTCATTGAAATTAATGATTTATCAAATGGATTTTAATTTGTCGATTACTTGATATCTTTAATTGGGCTTAATTACAAAATATACTGTTAAGAACACTGTTAGGAGTAAAATTGAGGATACAATTAAGATTGATGTTAATATTAGGGGAAAATTTCTTTGTAATTGAACATTATTTTCAATTAAATTTTTTTGAAAATAAAAAAATATTAAAAATAAAAGGTCAAAAAAAAAAAAATCGCCAATCCAGACCTGCTCATAATGTACCTCATACAACCTCCTCCAGGTATCTAGTGTAAATGTTCAGTGATAAATCAATGTTTATATCATATTCAGAAAGTGTTCAGTTTAATATTCTTCATAAGCCATATAATACTCACAATCATCCCATTATTTATATTATGTTAATAGGCATCTGTATTTATTACTCGATTCCTTGTTGTATGATATGAATTCAAATGTTGTCTTTACATCTCTAATAAATGGGAGTATTGATAACTTTATTTTCCTATGATAATGGGTTTTCCAGGTGAAATTCGCAAAATCAGCTTTCAAATTCATTTTTAAACCCTCTTATTCAAGCGATTCGCTCATCCCGTTTACTCCTTTAGTTCAACTTAGTTTTCAGGCGTTCACATTCATTTTCTAGTGTCGAAAAATGTGCTTCGAACAGCAAAATTTATTTTGTTGTTCAAATTAAAGAGGCCAAAGCGTCATTCAAATTCATTTACGACGACTTGTGTGCGGAATCTTGCTAGAGTTTTACTTACCTTTTTAAACAGTCAAATTAGCAGTGTGTTAATTGATTTTCAAACATGTACAAGGGGTACAGAAAATAGCCGGGCTTTGCCCTTTTCATTGCAAATAACTTCCCCATTTTTCATCATTTAAGCATTATAATGCTTTCAAAATTAATGTGATTTGTTGATGCAATATGATGAAGTCATCTAATGATAATGGTGTCAAAAAACGAACTATTGGTCTACTTTTTTATTTTTTATAATATTATTTTTTCAGGCGGCCATTCGTTTTGTTATTCCTTATTTTTGTGTTTGATAATGACAGCCCCACCCCCACAAAAGGAGGGGTGCTATTCTCGAGCGACCCCACTTCATAGTCAGAAATCGTCGCGGGGTCTTGCGTTTGTTTAACGACATTGTTTTGTTTCAGGATTTTACATTTTTGTGGAAGAATATCATTTTCACCATTATCATTTAATGCTGGTTTATGGCACTGCAAGGACACGTTTTTACATAATTGTTTTTAAATCTTATTTTGTAAAAACAATTTGAAAATTCGAAGGGAATTAGTGCATTGTTAAATCCATTGCAAAAATCGTGAACATGCTTGTCTGTTGATAAAACCGAATTCCCAAATGTTCGCGATCCTAAGCTCCCGTTAATTTGAATGCTCATTGAGTAAAATTCTAATTTGAATTGAATTGAATTGAATTTATTTCCACATCTCCGTTAAAAAAACATTCATAAAATATGTCAAATATATGCACAAACAATGACATAATAAAAACAAGTATACAAAGAATAAATGTAAATGTGGTGGGATCATAAAAAGTTTGGTAAAACACTTGTAAACATGATCCCATTTCACAAGAAATCAAAAAAATATACAAAAAAAGGTAAAGAAAAATACAATCGAAATAAAAACAGAATTTATCACAGAGAATTGTAAATTAATATTAAAAAAATCATAATATTCATAACAGTGTATTCTTTAGCAATAGATACTCTTTAAACTTGCGTTTGAATGAGAGATTTAGTGTCCTTGATATGTTGAGGTTATGTCATTCCATACAAGGGGTCCTTTGCATGTTATTATTGATCTACAAAAGGAAGTACAACCATAATCAACCCGATAGTCAAGTTTACCCCTAGTTTTATAATCGTGAAAATTGCTATTCTTGCTGAAAATTGAGTTGAATATTTTTGGTAAAAGTCTTTTATATGAGAAAATAAATGTTATGTTCTTGTATAATAAGAGACTTTTACCAAAAATATTCAACTCAATTTTCAGCAAGAATAGCAATTTGCACGATTATAAAACTAGGGGTAAACTTGACCATCGGGTTGATTATGGTTGTACTTCCTTTTAATTATGAAGGTGATACACAGAAAGTATTTTAAGTTTTTGAAACAGAGGCATAGAATGACTAAGGAAAGCAGAGTTTGTAATCATTCTAACTATTCATTTTGTAATAAGCTGTCAAGTATATATTTATTACCATACAATTATACCATAATTTTATATCATAATTGATAGGATTGAAGTAAATTGAATATATCATAAAGAAATGTGAGAAAATTACAATGCCCCGACCGGGATTCGAACCCGGGACCCTGGTCGGGGCATTGTAATTTTCTCACATTTCTTTATGATATATTCAATTTACTTCAATCCTATCAATTATGATATTTAATTACAAGTTCAAATTGTCCTCTATAGAAATTCGTTGGCATGGATTTGCCCGACTTTTGATATATATAGCGTACGCATGGAATTGGTATGGATGTACCCCCTACGCTCGATGGAAAGAGAGGGGCTATATGTGAGATTGTTACTTTGCTTCGACGGGAGCCCGGATAGCTCAGTTGGTAGAGCACTGGTCATGTAATCCAGGGTCCCGGGTTCGAATCCCGGTCGGGGCATTGTAATTTTCTCACATTTCTTTACCAAAATTTTAGTGAGGCAATATCAGAGTATTATATAGCATAAGTAATATCTTTTAAGGAACAAATTCTCTTAATTAATATTCCTAGAGATCTAATTTGATATTTTGTTTAACATGGCTTTTCCATTTCATATCATCATCTATGTTAATACCTAAAAATTTTACAGTTTTCTCTTGTTGTATGGGTTTATTATCAATATATAGTTTAACATCATTTATTCCAATGGATCTATTTCCAAAGATCATAAAATGGGTTTTCTGTATATTCAAAACCAATGTTATAGCTATAAACCAATGATTAATTTTTCCTAATTCAACATTCATGATAGCAATTAATTTGTAGCGTTAATGCATTTTATGTCAAATTTATTGCATTGTAATTTTATGCATTTATCATTAATGCCTCTGTTTATACAGCGTGTAGTACAAATCCAAAATGGGTGACACATTATTTTTTTTTGTGCATTAAGGGACAGCTGGTGATATCCAGGCATTTCCCGGTTACCTAGGTCATGTGACACTTGACCATTGGAAATTATAATTTGTTTATTCATGATCTGTCTACCCATTATCCAATCATGTGTCACATATTTCCCCAGTACTTTTCTGCAGAACCTCTGCAGTTGTGTATATATTTATATTTCCAGACAGGCCAGCTACATACTTGTGTTACATAACAATACACCTGTCTGGATCTTCCTGCACATGCCTACTTTCCATGACAGTAACCATTTCCATGCTCTTTTGTGTTTGTCATGTGAACATCCCATGCCCATCTTATGTCCTTAGTTTGCATTTACAGTACTTTTCCAACACATGTCTATATTAAGTGAAAGTCTGTCGTGCTTTTTTTCACTCCCGCATTTGTTTGTATTTTTTTTTGGATAACTTATAAGGATTTGATAAAACTTTGCACAGAGATTATAAACTCGATCAGTGTGATTTAATTGTCTTTTATAATGTAAGGTTTGGTGCAAATAGCCATAGTAGCTGAGGCACCATTAATCAAATAAAAGTTCAAAGTTCACTCCCGCATCAGTCACTGAAGTAAGCACACCTCTACTGTTATTTGAAGTTGATTTTCTAACCGGGTACGATCCCGTAGAATGTTTTCAGCAACCCGCTGACACCAGGCTTAGCAATTTTAGCCAGATTTTGAGAAGAGACTTTTTATTCCACGGCTTCGACGTAAAGCTACTTTATCTCTGCGACGCGAGATATTCTTCAAGGGAGCAGAATTTATAAGCGACGATTTGGACACTTTCACTCCACCGAGTTTATGGTGCTGTGGTCATCCTTGCTCGTCTGAACTTCAGAAGACTCGGGCTCACCTCTGCACAACGTGACCGGACTCTGGTGGTTCACCTGGGCGCACCGCGAAAGGCCTCCGTTCACCTGGAACTTTGCATCCCGCGGGCGACTTCGACCACGTGGCTTCGATGAACATTCTGACTTTTCTGATTCTGACTCTGTTGCCGTGGGTTTCAACCGAACATTCTCGCCACAGCTTCATCCTCACCAGGTACACATTACTTGGCAACCCGCAATTGAGGAAATTTTATTTCTCACCCATAATTGAACTAATAATTGTTTATTTGTTGTACCAAAAAGTGCTGAATTATTTTAGTGATATTTTTGAATTGGTCAACTGATTGAGTTGGCGTTTCATTGCCATCTTATGACCTACGGCATATCTTGCGTCGGAAACTGGGGCACATATTTTTAATAATGCTTCTACCAGAAGCATATATTTTACATAACAAGTTAAGCTTTTAACGATTCGTTTTTTGTATTGTTTACTCGTATTTTGTGAGCCACAACTCAACCAGATGTAATTACCTTATGCTCACACTACTTTTACCATATTTTATGCATGTTTACAGCGGCGGCCTTTCGCTATAAAAACAGAGCCACCTGTACCATAACATAAGCATTTACCTTTACGGAAGTCTATTTTATTTATTGTATTTAATTGTTTTGGTGAATACAAACATTAAACCACCAGCAATTATTTGGATTTTGTTAGTGCACTCATTCTTGTGAGATCAAGTGAAGTAAAAAGTGGAGGTTTTTGAACACGTACATGTTTTAAATTTTGGAATTTGATTGGTACTCACCATGACTGATTCGTTTAGATAGGTCTATTATTAGTTTGAATTGTATGAAACGCACTTGGTATACCATCCCCACAAATTCATCAACTTTTTTATGTTTGAGAAATATATTTGTATCATCTGCGAATAATATAAGCTTAAAATATTAGAACAAGATTGCAAATAATTTATATATATTAAAAAAGGAGCGGGCCTAATATTGACCCTTGAGGTACCCCGCATGTTACTTTTTTTCATTTTTTATGTTTTTGAATTAAACACTGTTAACTAGTTGCGATCACTTAAATAACTTTGCATCGATTTCAAAGGGGTTCCTCAAATACCATAAAACTGAAGTTTCACAGCAAGTATGCTGTGACTGATACAATCAAACGCCTTTTTAAGGTCTAAAAATACGCCTGTAGCAGTTTCCTTTTGTTCAATAGCTTCATTAATATTAAATAAAAATTGAATTAATGCATGAGTGGTAGAATGTTTCTCTCGAAAGCCAAACTGCTTGTCATGGAGAATATCATTATTGTCTAGGTAACTAAGAAATCTTACATAAGCACTTTTCCAGTATTTTTGTGAAACAAGTTAAAAAAGAAATAGGTCTAATTGGAAAAATATCTTTTGAACCATTTTTATATACTGGTATAACTTTCGAAATCTTACAACCCTTGGTATGACACCTCTATTTAGACATATATTAAATATATAACACAAAGGTTTTACATAAAATATAAATGGATCTTACAATTACAATATTATCTATTAAATCATAACCAGGTGCTTTTCCATTTTTCATGGATAAGACAATATCTATAATTTTCTGTAATTGGTTTTAAAAACATAGAGTGTGAGAATGAACCTCTTAGAAAGGAAGAATAATCATAAGCATCATTACATGTCATGCTATTAGCAAGATCTTGACCAATATTTACAAAGTGTTCATTAAAGGTGTCAGCAATAATATCCGGATCTTTAAGTGTGCCATTTTCTTAAATTTTGTGACATTTTCAGATCTAGATTTATAATTTCTATTGATAATGTTATTTATAGGTTGCGAGGTTTTATTATTATTTCCTCTTACATTGTTAAATTTAATAGAGAAAAACTTCTTTTTCGTATATCTAATTGCATTGACATATCTATTCTTAAATGATTTGTATACTGAACGCCGATGATCTGTTGGATTTTGGATATATCTCCTGTATAACTTATTTTTCTTTCTATACATCTTCTTCAAGTCATGATCAAACCATGGATTTTTATTAAACTGCACTTTTGATTTTGTAAATGGAAAACAAGCTTCATACAGACTCATTATACTACTGATAAACTTATCATATTTGGGTCATATTCGAAGTCACAGTGATCACTCTCGAAATCAAAAACACTCTCAGCTACTCTCGTAACGAATACATTGATATTTTTATCATTGATTTGCCTTTTATCAATGTACAGATTATTCCAGTCGCGGCTCTACACTGCGATTAACTTCCCAAAAGCTTTCGCTTCTTCCTGCTTAATTTGCATAAAATAAACAAGTTGTTTACGTAAAACCGCTACCGAAGAGTCTCAGCTAAATTGTCAAATCTCGCCTAGAAACAACCAAATGAAATGAACTAAACGTCAAATTCCAGAATAAGAGTTGCTCTAACCCATAATTAGTATCACTCGTAGTCAATTCATTTTTTAATTTGTGAAAATGAGGAGCCATATTTTTTTTAAAGTCTGAAAATGTAGCATTATTTTTCACATTTGCTCTCATTGCGCAAGATCAAAACTTTCACATATGAAAAATCAAAGTATATTGAGGGGATCCTCGAAATATCTTTTCATAATCATCCGTCGAACGGTTATGTCGGGGAAAAAAATCGAAGGCAATGCATTCATGAAACCTCTACCGTTCTTCGCGTACCGTCCCACGTATAGCGGTGCATGCAAGATGGTTTCAACTAGAGTGTACGCTAAACAGGGGGCGTGTCTTGTCAGTGATTGTTACCGACAAATTTGTTCTCAGCCAATCAGATTGCAAGGATTTCAGTATTTTTCACGTTAAGTCTTCGATTTTTGATGGCAGTTTTACACAAAACTACTAACTGCGCAAACTTGAAACTGCCCAGGGAGTGAGACTGGAGTTTAAAGTTTAGCAATATGTTATTTGTTTGCATATTCATTTCGTCCCAGACTTGTGTCGGGGAAAAAAACAAAACCTCATTTCTCGGCCCTCTGAAACAGACAAATACTCGTATCTTAAAAAGTACTTATCCGTTTTCAGTGAAAATTAAGATGAAGCATAATATCCTCATTTCCTATCTACTCTGGAATTTTCATGATATTTAAGGCCCGAATGAGGGAGATACGAGAATGTGAATTTTCGAGGATTTCTGCTCCTCGCTCAGCGGAGGGCTTCGATAGCCGTTAGGAATTCAAAAGCTTTGACGACTTTACAAAGACGTTAATTGGGGTGTAGAGCCGCGCCTGATTCCTATAATGTTCAAAAGAGAAATAAAAAAGAGAAAATATTGGAAAATGATCTGATATATCAGATATGATTGAGCCTGATAGTATTTTCATGCAAGAATTGGAAAATATATTATCAATCAAAGTCGCTGTAGTCTGAGTAATTCTGGTAGGATGATTAATTAAGAGATAAAACGAGAATGATGACATATCATAAAAAAATATTTACATAACTAAATACATTAAATTTATTGATCAATGTTGAAATCTCCTAACAATATAACTTGCGTTCTCTATTTATCAATTCTAATATTTGTCTTAAGACTGAATTGAACTCATTTGGCGATTGGTCAGGTGGTCTATACAATACGCCTATTATTAAGTTATTCAGAGGTTTGGGTATTTCTATGAAAAAGCTTTCACAATGATTATCAAACATTCAAATCCGGCCTTAGTTCATATTCAATACCTTTATGAATACAAAATCCAACACCGCCACCTCTTTTATGACTTCTAAAAACATTTTTCGGAGTAGATTCATTATTCAACGACGTTTCAGATAATGCAATGACATTAAAAATGCAATGAACTGAATTTAACAAAAGTTGAATTTCAGCATAATTTCTAAAAAAGCTTCTAGAGTTCAAATGAAACTAAGTCTTGGAAGTCTTGGAAATATGAATGTAGCTTGTTTAAACGATCTATAGTAAAATTTAAATCTTCAACCGCCATTATTATTTGCAGAGTAGCTTTGACAAGTATGAATTGTTATAAAATCGTATAAATAGCCATAATTATGTACATGCATATAGTGTTTGTGAATTACTTAATGAAAAACATTTGTTATTCTGTCATGGGGGTGATGGATGGGATTGCATAATGTTGGTGGTCTATTTCATTAAATGTAGAGATTGGAAAAAAATACAATAAGAGATCATTATTGTGTCCTCATTTCTATTGGAGTAATTAACGGTTGTAAGAGAGAATAAGAGAATAAGAGACTATGAGAAAATGAAAGCCTGTGAGAGGGGAGGGAAGGAAGAGAGAGAGACAAAGAGAGCTTGGGCGGGCAAGACAGAATATGACTGGTAATACATGAATTATATCACCAGCTGCTGTTGTTGGTTACTAGTTAATTCAATTCAAAGTACAGAGGTCGCTTATTCCCTTTTCATCATTATTGGTAGCCATTAGTCCCTATTACGCTGGTTAGGGCTTCGGAGGAAGCCCCTACACTGTTTTCTTCGCCCGCCGTCTCAAACTGCAGCAGAATATTACAAATAACTCACCGTCAGTTATTCATATTGGTGGCGTATCCAGGAGAGCAGGGTGGGGGGGGGGGGGGGGGGCTCACGCCTGACGAACAAAAAAAAAATCATCAGATGCCTTCTATTCTGAGATTTCGGACAAGCAAGGGGAAAAGAATTGTCACATATTTCATGTTCCTTGTGCCAGGGGGTGGGGGGGGGGGGGGGCACGTGCATTCGTGGATAAACCACCAATAAAAGTACGAGAATCTTGGATACGCCACTCTATATAAGGAACTCCTCGCCGCAATCTCATTTTAATAAAGCCTTCTCTGTTTTGACTTTTAACGGAATAAGGCCAATAGATTTATATTATAGGTCTATAATCCTTTTAATTTGCAATTATCACTGATATCAAATGAAATATTCTGATTTAGAAAAATAAAGATATCATTTTACTATCATTATTTTTTATTTTTATTTACATTCCTGTCAGATATATCGCAGTGTTTGCTCATATAAGGCTTAACATCATGTTTAGACCACGCCCCCATCCCCATCACATTATATTTCACAGCGAATAACTTTAACAAAAATGCAAACATCTCTCTTGGCTCCCTCTCCTCCCTGGTGCAGTTACAGTTGATTCCTATCTGTTTTGGGACATAAGTTTGTATTTGAAGGGACATCAAGATTATGCCCTTTACGGCTTTACAAATTAAGCGATGTACAGAAAAAAATGAACAAATAAAGAAAATAAAAAATACAAATATCTTGATAAAGACTATAACCTTTCCCTCTGGGCCGATCGACATGCATAGCACATATACCGCAATATATACGTGTGCTTTATTTCGGGACTGAGCACTCTTCGTATTTAAACTATTTGGTATAGATAATAATAATAATAATAATAATGTGATTTATATAGCGCCAAATCCACTCTGTGGAGTGCTCAAGGCGCATTCAAGAAGAAAAGTAGCTAAGAAGAGAATAGCAAAGTTTTTAGAAGTTTTTTAAAGGACAATGAGGTCGAACAACTTTTTATGTCTTCAGGTAGGCTATTCCAAAAGGTCGGGCTTGTGTATGAATATGATCGTTCCCCCCAGGTTTTAGATACTTTGGGTATATTGAGAAGGCCAGAAGAGGAAGAACGAAGTGATCTTGTTGGGGTGTAGCGCTTAATAAGTGAAATATTGTATTGAGGAGCAGTGCCATGAATACAATGAAAGGTAAGCAGCAGAATCTTAAAGGTGATGCGGTCCTTCACAGGTAGCCAATGTAAGGAGCGTAAAATTGGAGTAATGTGAGTGCGTTTGGAGGATAACGACACAATGCGTGCTGCAGCATTTTGCAGTTTCTGGAGCTTGGATAGTAAAGTCTGGGGTAAATTGACAAGAAGGGCATTTCCACAATCCAACCGGGATGAAATCAAGGCATGAACTAACTTTTCGGTTGCCGACTTAGACAAATATTTCCTAATAAAACCTATGTTACGCAACTGGTATCTAATTGATCTGCACATGTGTGAAATTTGATTAGACATTGTCATGTGTGAATCAAACATAAAACCGAGATTGCGGCAAGAATCAGATAAATTGATGGTATGATTGGAAAATGAGATCGAGTTGATGGAAATTTTGCTACGTTGTGCTTTGGAACCAAATATAAGGAATTCACACTTATCAGTATTTAGTTTGAGAGAGTGTGAAAACATCCATTTTTGGATGTCAGCCGTACATGACTTGAGGCGGTTCATCGCGCTTTCAGCAGCAGGTTGATTGCTCTTGAAGGAAAGATATGTACAGCTTGTTCAACTTCGCTGCATTGCTATCGAAACGCATCACAACAATGTAAAAATTTAGATAATTACGGAGGATATTGAAGAACAGAAACCCAGAAACCCGTTGTTCAAGCTTTATTTTATGCAAGCTAAATTGCAGAAGTGGCGAAAAACACATAAAATAGTAGGTCTGTGAAGTTGTTTTGATATTCGTTATTCGATATTCGATATTCATTTGATATTCATTTGATATTCATTTGATATTCAAAATTGCCTAAAGTCGGATTTTTTTTGACGTATACCTGGCGCCCACGGTCCCCGATCTAATGCCATGATGACCTTGACCTTGACCCCTCAAGGTCACGGTCAAAAATGGCGCCAAATATGAATACTAGCTTTTTGACGAACTGAAAGTGGCCCAAAATCCAAAATTTTTTCACCCCTGCCTGGCTCCCACGGTCCCCGATCTAATGCCATGATGACCTTGACCTTGACCCCTCAAGGTCACGGTCAAAAATGGCGCCAAAAATGAATACTAGCTTTTTGACGAACTGAAAGTGGCCCAAAATCCAAAATTTTTTCACCCCTGCCTGGCACCCACGGTCCCCGATCTAATGCCATGATGACCTTGACCCCTCAAGGTTACGGTCAAAAATGGCGCCAAAAATGAATACTAGCTTTTTGACGAACTGAAAGTGGCCCAAAATCCAAATTTTTTTCACCCCTGCCTGGCGCCCACGGTCCCCGATCTAATGACATGATGACCTTGACCTTGACCCCTCAAGGTCACGGTCAAAAATGGCGCCAAAAATGAATACTAGCTTTTTGACGAACTGAAAGTGGCCCAAAATCCAAAATTTTTTCGCCCCTGCCTGGCGCCCACGGTCCCCGATCTAATGCCATGATGACCTTGACCTTGACCCCTCAAGGTCACGGTCAAAAATGGCGCCAAAAATGAATACTAGCTTTTTGACGAACTGAAAGTGGCCCAAAATCCAAAATCTTTTCACCCCTGCCTGGCGCCCACGGTCCCCGATCTAATGCCATGATGACCTTGACCTTGACCCCTCAAGGTCACGGTCAAAAATGGCGCCAAATATGAATACTAGCTTTTTGACGAACTGAAAGTGGCCCAAAATCCAAAATTTTTTCACCCCTGCCTGGCGCCCACGGTCCCCGATCTAATGCCATGATGACCTTGACCTTGACCCCTCAAGGTCACGGTCAAAAATGGCGCCAAAAATGAATACTAGCTTTTTGACGAACTGAAAGTGGCCCAAAATCCAAATTTTTTTCACCCCTGCCTGGCGCCCACGGTCCCCGATCTAATGCCATGATGACCTTGACCTTGACCCCTCAAGGTCACGGTCAAAAATGGCGCCAAAAATGAATACTAGCTTTTTGACGAACTGAAAGTGGCCCTAAATCCAAAATTTTTTCACCCCTGCCTGGCGCCCACGGTCCCCGATCTAATGACATGATGACCTTGATCTTGACCCCTCAAGGTCACGGTCAAAAATGGCGCCAAAAATGAATACTAGCTTTTTGACGAACTGAAAGTGGCCCTAAATCCAAAATTTTTTCACCCCTGCCTGGCGCCCACGGTCCCCGATCTAATGCCATGATGACGTTGACCTTGACCCCTCAAGGTCACGGTCAAAAATGGCGCCAAAAATGAATACTAGCTTTTTGACGAACTGAAAGTGGCCCTAAATCCAAAATTTTTTCACCCCTGCCTGGCGCCCACGGTCCCCGATCTAATGACATGATGACCTTGACCTTGACCCCTCAAGATCACGGTCAAAAATGGCGCCAAAAAAGAATACTAGCTTTTTGACGAACTGAAAGTGGCCCAAAATCCAAAATTTTTTCACCCCTGCCTGGCGCCCACGGTCCCCGATCTAATGACATGATGACCTTGACCTTGACCCTCAAGGTCACGGTCAAAACTGGCGCCAAAAATGAATACTAGCTTTTTGACGAACTGAAAGTGGCCCAAAATCCAAATTTTTTTCACCCCTGCCTGGCGCCCACGGTCCCCCGATCTAATGACATGATGACCTTGACCTTGACCCCTCAAGGTCACGGTCAAAAATGGCGCCAAAAATGAATACTAGCTTTTTGACGAACTGAAAGTGGCCCTAAATCCAAAATTTTTTCACCCCTGCCTGGCGCCCACGGTCCCCGATCTAATGCCATGATGACCTTGACCTTGACCCCTCAAGGTCACGGTCAAAAATGGCGCCAAAAATGAATACTAGCTTTTTGACGAACTGAAAGTGGCCCTAAATCCAAAATTTTTTCACCCCTGCCTGGCGCCCACGGTCCCCGATCTAATGCCATGATGACCTTGACCTTGACCCCTCAAGGTCACGGTCAAAAATGGCGCCAAAAATGAATACTAGCTTTTTGACGAACTGAAAGTGGCCCTAAATCCAAAATTTTTTCACCCCTCCCTGGCGCCCACGGTCCCCGATCTAATGACATGATGACCTTGACCTTGACCCCTCAAGGTCACGGTCAAAAATGGCGCCAAAAATGAATACTAGCTTTTTGACGAACTGAAAGTGGCCCAAAATCCAAAAAAAATTTCACCCCTGCCAATATCATCAGATTTAACATCAAATGTCAGATTATTGCAAAAATATTGTAGTTTTCTTAATACATGAAAACTTACGATCTGAAGTCAGTGTATATGGGGTTACATTCAAATTTAGTGTGAAAAGATGATTTCTTGGTAGAAAGTCAGGTCTCGGAGGCATAATGTACTACGATAACTTTCTTGAGCTTGCGATTGAGATTATACAGCCAGCCTCCGTACTTTGCGCTAATTGATATCGAATTCAACCCCACTCACATATAATGTCACACATGTATGTACCGCTGTGACGTCCTTCAACCTTCTCGGGCCGCTCCCATGATATGCGATTTTCACTAACCGCACCTCGATTGGCTTGCGACTCGCTCCCTAGATATGAATATCAGAAAACAATGCGCACAGCCCATTGTCCGGGAACGGTCGCTCCCTAGCCTCCTAGGCCAGCGCAGAGGGGGAGCTGGGCGGCTTAGTGCCCCCAAGTGCTAAGCGGCGGCTCAGCGAGATCAATCTGCATGCGACATCAAGAGGTCGGTGCATGTACCGTGTTAAAAACATGTACAGTGTACAGTGTTAAAAGCTGGCTCAGCTCAGCTCAGCTCAGCTAAAATTAGCTCTGCCCATGAGCCCTTTCGCTCCTTAGACCCTCAAAAAAGAGCTTCCTCGATTAACCATTTAGCTCCTTACCCCCCCCCCCCCCGGTTTTGAGATTGGCAGCGGCACACCTACATCCTAAAACAGGTTGAGTGCCCCCCGGGCTCCAACCATTACCAGAAAACAACCGTGAAAGGTATAATGACGGAGATGAAGCACGGCAACTATCATGACTATACCATGATCCAGGCGCGGATCCAGGATTTCTTAGGGGGGGGGGGGGGGGGGGCCCAAATTTTAAATCATGTGAGCTACATCCCTGATAGCAGAGAGTGGTAAAAGTGACGTGATATTGACGTGATATTTACGTCGTGGTTTACGTCTTTTTTACGTCCTGTAATTACGTCAATAAGACGACAACTTGCACCAACGCAAGACATCATGAGGACGTCTTATTTTGACGTCATCTTTACGTCTTCCAGGTCAGTGAATGACAACTTCATGACGTCTTGCAAATCACCAAATGATGACTTTTTGACGTCTTTTGGACGTCTTGCTGGTCACTAAATGACCATTTTATGACGTCTTTTAGAGGTCTTGCGGGTGGTAAAAAATGACGTGATATTTAAGTCATAGTTTACGTCTTTTTTACGTCCTGTAATTACGTAAATAAGACGACAACTTGCACCAACGCAAGACGTCATGAGGACGTCTTATTTTTACGTCATATTTACGTCTTGCAGGTCAGTTAATGACAACTTCATGACGTCTTGCAAATCACCAAATGACTACTTTTGGACGTCTTTTTGACGTCTTGCAGGTCATTAAATGACCACTTTATGACGTTTTTAGACGTCTTGCGGGTGGTAAAAAATGACGTGGTATTTACGTCGTGGTTTACGTCTTTTTTACGTCCTGTAATTACGTCAATAAGACGACAACTTGCACCAACGCAAGACATCATGAGGACGTCTTATTTTGACGTCATCTTTACGTCTTGCAGGTCAGTGAATGACAGCTTCATGACGTCTTTTAGAGGTCTTGAGTGTGGTAACAAATGACGTGATATGCTAGACCCCCAAAAGACGTCAAAGAATCGTCATTTGGTGAACTGCAAGATGTCCAAAAGACGTAATAAAGTCGTCATTTAGTGACCTGCAAGACGTAAAGATGACCTCATGACGTCTTGCGTTGGTGCAAGTTGTCGACTTATTGACGTAATTACAAGACATAAAAAAGACGTAAATCACGACTTAAATATCACGTCATATTTTACCACCCGCAAGACGTCCAAAAGAGGTCCAAAAGTCGTCATTTGGTGATTTGCAAAGTCATCATTTAGTGACCTGCAAAACGTAAAGATGACCTCAAAATAAGACGTCCTCATGACGTCTTGCGTTGGTGCAAGTTTTAGACTTATTGACATAATTACAGGACGTAAAAAAGCCTTAAATCACGACTTAAATATTACGTCATATTTTACCATCTGAACCACTAATTACAATCTGTTTAAGTGTAATGACGACCTGTCAAAAGCATTCATGAGCACATGGATACCAAAATTCAAAGTACATACATGTACAATCACTGAAAAATAAGTTATGCATAATATACAAGGCAGACATAAAATCAGTTTCACATTTTTAATGCCACTGGTATGAAAATCAGCTGCAAACATTCATAAAACATACATAACAATGATAATCAAAACTGATGTGTGAGTAATTATATACAGGTATATGTTAACAGGTGGATTATTAAATCACACAGTGGGAAACACAAGCTACCCTAATGAAAAGAGTTGTGAAAATGAATGGATTTTTGGCACGAAGTAAAAAAAGGGTAAGAAAATACATTAAGTATTTGAACATTTACCAAAAAAACAGCATCACTGACAAAATTGGAGGGGAAAGTACCTGATTTCTATGGTCTCAAAAATGTTAATGTTGAATGTACATGAATTACTAATTCATGAAATAGCTTGAGTATAAGATTTTGTTAAGAATGTTTTGCCTCATTTGCATAAAGTAGATACTCAAAATGCTGAATTATTTGCAAAGCATTTTTTTTTTCAATTTGGGTTTGAATCTAGATCTTGCACCAGAACAATGTTTTATACAAGAACAAGGAAAAATAAAGAAAGTTAATTATGGAACGAAATGCTAGGAATCTATGTAAGACAACAAACCAAATGGTGGAACTGTAATCAGAATAAGTTGGTTAAAAATAATGCAAGTTGATTTACCCTTGAATTTCTTTGACAAATATATTTTTCACAAGGAAAAATGCCTGAATGAAGCATATTAATTGTACGTAGCATTTCAGTCCAGTTCATAAGAAATAAATACGCACAACTTGGTGACTATGAAAAGTCCATTATCAACATAAACTTCATAGTGGCTCTTTGAATAATTGATGTACATGTATAACTAATGAATTCTCTGTCCTGTGGATTGGCAGACGAATATAGTCTTAGGAACAATAAAATAAAAGATTTTGAGTTATGAAAACTGCAACTCTCAATCATTGCAAGATATGGCATATTGACAAAATCTATCAAGCTCTTCTCCTAAAGAAAATGCGCTATTGGTAAAAATACCCTTTTACATCTACCAATATATTCTACAAAAAGTATGAAAGTGCTGAAAATTACATACACAGTTTCAATTCAGTTCAATTTTATTTTAGTTTCTAATATTTTATATCAAATAAAACTTTGTCATATGTTTAAAGGTTATCAGGAGTACTTGCAGTGTGATTTCAGTTTGACACTAACTTTACTTTTGAATTGCTTGTCAATTGCCATGTTTTAACTTCAAATTCTACAAATATTTAGGACATTTTAGGTGCTTTATTTTCATGGAATGTATTCATAAAATGCTTTTAGGTTGGATACAAATGGATGGGAACTCTCTCCATTTTCTTCCATACATTACCAATACTCCAGATGACATTTAAATGTACATTTATGGACAGAACTAACTGCAGTTTAGTATAAGTTTAAGTTTCATGTCATGCAATCATGAAACAAGTAGAACATTTACATTTTATGTGAATAAAACATTTAGCGCTCCTTATGGAGATAGAGGCACCGAAATTGTATATGAAATACATGCAAGCATCTGTGGAATTCTTAAGAGCATCCTAAAAAACAGATAGTTGTTTGAAATATAAAATATTTCATTTCAAAATTTCATTTTTATTTTCTTGACCAGTCCTTGCAAATATTTAAATGGGCGAGTAGATGTCATCACCTCATAATTTTTTTCAAATACACTGTATATGGATTTCTCGAGCTCACACTCGTAACACATATCCCCATAGCAAAATGTATTATTTCTCCTTTATTTCGGGCGGTGATAAGACAAGTTTTAGATTCTCATAGCTGAAATATGAAACTTTTGTCATTTCTGTATATGAAAAGGATAGCAAATTGTGAGGCAATGATATCATCACCTCGCTCATTAAAACACTAAGGACTGGTCAAAAAGTGTTTTTCCCCAAAAATATGAACTTTCATAATGTCATAACTTCCTTATTTCTTATCCAATATCTTTTAGCATTGTTTCATATTTAATTTGTTTCTGTATGTTTTAAACCTGTATATAGAGAGGATTCTTTCTTTAATTATTGCCAGTTGTAACTACAGCTTTTTACTGATTATTTGAGTATTCCTCTGTGTCCATTGGCAAGGCTTCTTCTTCCTCCTGCAGTTCTGGAGTTACAGGCCTCCGAAGCTCCAGATCATTCTTTGGTACGTTTCGATAAATGTACTTCAAGTAGTATTGAATGCCACTTTCCACCTCGTCAAGCGGAGCAGATCTTGTCCGTTAGTTGCCCCTCACAGTCGCTGGAAAAGAAATAGAATGTGAAAGGAAAAAATAATTAAAAATTTAAATATTACCTCTCAGATCCGAAGGATACTGTATTGCTTCACTTCTTTTATGTCTCACATTTAGCAAATACCTGAAATACATGGCCTGAAAATAAACTGCAATGGCCTGAATTCAGGCTTTTGCCTGGAAACTGGCATCTTTGTACACATATACTGACCACTAAAATTGTTTTGTAGACCTTTCTTTTTTTTTCTTTTTGTACCACGGGAGATGGCGAGTTCACTTCTAGGAAACTTTGGCAGTAACAGGCGCGGATCCAGAGGGGGGCGCAAGGGGCGTGCGCCCCCCGCCCGTTTTGTCTGACAAAGTATGCCCCCGGACCCCCTAGATGGCCGTTTGGCTTCGTCAAGCGGAGGGTTCCTCAGTGTGCGCCCCCTTTCTGAAATGCGCCCCCCTTTCTGAAAATCCTGTATCCGCCCCTGAGTAAAGCTGTTTTTCAATTAAAAACAGAATGCTAGAAGCATAACGAACTTCAAAAGGCACCAGTTCAAACACTGTAATGAAGCTAACAGCCCTTAGAGGTAAAAACATCTCTGAAGATCTTTATCTTAATTTCTGCCTAATGATGCAAACAACAGTCCTTCTGGATTAGAGCATTATGGCAGTTAAGCAGGGGAAGGCAGAAAGAGTTAAGCATACAAACATACCTATTTGACAATATTTTGAAACACTGAAATATATATATATATATATATATATATATATATATATATATATATATCCAAGTTATATATATCCAAGTTACTTTGTGATAAATAATGTGGGGTCCAAAAAATAATTTAAATGTAATCTTCTAGATGTCTGCAACTATCTGCTTATGATTCAAGAAGAAAAGAAAATCAACAGACTCTTCTGAAGATGAGAAAAATGTATATACATCTAATTACCAAAGATAACATCTATCATCGCCTTATATCCCGAAAACTTGTGCTTCTGCCGCGTTGTCCCATCCAACTGAATTGCACAGACAACTGAGGGTCCATCATTGTGTCCAGCACACGCCTTACTGATTCTTTGGTGGCCCCTCCACATCTCTTTAAGTATGACATCTGGAAAAATGAAAGGGAATAGCAGTAAACATGTATTATTCTCACTTTCATGCATCTTCCTATCTGATTTAAACATGCATAAGATCTCACAATTGAAACCGATACTGATTTCAAAAGTTCTTTCAAACTTAATTATTCCAAGCAGAGGTCAATTTCATTATAGGCATGCAAACTCTGGAAGACCTACAAGGTGGATGCAAAGCATTGTTTTTCCTCCTGCAAGCTCTGCAAACAACCTGAAATTGATAACTATATTGCAAAGAAAATGCATTTAGCAGCAGCTTTGCAAGCAAGACAAAAACAAACTTGCTGGCTGTTTGAAGTCATGACATAGCTGCAGAACAATTAATTGACCTCTCCTGTATGTAATAATGGAAATATAATATTCTCCAAAAATAATTGTCAATTTCAATTCTGGAATGAACATGCATGTCACAAACAGTATATTTAATCCAACTTTCTACAATCATGACAATAAACAAATATGCTGTTGAAATTCTGATAGTTAATTTTCCCAATTAAGTTGAATGTTTGCATAAATAATTGAGTATAAAGTGCAGAAGAAAGTTAATGAATCAACTGTATAACACTATTATAAGCAGATAAAGACACTCACAAATTGTTTTTTTTTTGCAAGATCCTCCTGAAGGATCGTGTTGACCTCACATAAGTCTTGAACGTTATTAAGTGGAAGAGAGGGTATTCCTTCCGGTATATCAGCAATTTCAGCCACTCTGCCCTTCTCCATTTTGGCACGGATTGCCCCAAGAAGTTTCCGGTTTTCCCTCACCTCCGACATGACTTCCTCCATCTTATTATGCAATCGTCTCAATTCTGAAATTAAATTGAAATATGAGAGCATTTATTTGTGTTTCTTTTTGTATTTTTTCCTTATTCAATTGTAAATATTGTACATTCCAATCCAATCAGGGTATTTATATAGCACCAATGTCTAGTTGCCTAATCAAAGGCGATGTTGAGACTGAAAAAAATACCAAAATGTCTCTTTTGATTTCTGCCTGACACCATACAATTTTAGGCAAATTATTTATTTCCCCTAATTTTCTACCTTCAATTTCATGACATTTTTAATTTAGAAACACATTTGATGTGACATTTGGGAGTAAATTTCATGACCTTTGAACTGGGCCATATTTATTTATTATTATATTATTATTTATTTATCTAATCGGCTCATTTCGTGTCATGCACTGCCGGTTTCCCTGAGCCAAATAGGAACAACATTCATCCAAGGGTTCTCTTGATATTGTGTAGGTGCGATTTTGTTCAGGCAGATGGATGGACCGACAACCTGAAAACATAATGCACCTACAAGCCCTAACATGAGTATAGGCAATAAAAGACAATCATAGAATATGTTTGGTTTGTTTAGAAATTTCGAATTTTTCACTCTTTTTTCTGAAATGTACGTATGAACAGATCGAGGTGCCATCATGAATGCCCCCCCCCCCCAGAAAAGAATAAGTGACATAAACTAATAAATAAATCAAATGAAGGAATAAATTCATCAGAGACTTGCCTGATGGTGCCTTATATTTAAAAGCACTTCACTCTAACTCTAACAGTTTAATATTACAGTAACGTTAGTAACAATATTATTGGACCAAAAACATAGACTATAGGGTACACTGCCTAACAGTTAGTATTTAGACTACTTATTTCGATGTTTACTTCAACGTAAGTAGACTTAACTCTGGCAGTATTTAAATGATCACTAAATGATAATTTGTAATTGTATATATAATTTAATGTCCCAATGACAGTGAAAAAATACAGCACTCAGCAGATGCATAATTTCGACTGTAATGTATAATAACGGTCACTTGACAAATGTGATTGATAGTATACTGACAGTTCTACAAACAGTGTGACTAATAATAACACACGTTGTCTCACTATGAACATGGCAAATAAAGAAGCGGACAAAATATACAGCTCCTCATTGTACCTTCCACACTTGCTCTGGTAGACAAAAGAATATCCCTTCATTGCTATTATGTAAGATTATGTAGAGCAGGTGTCACATGCATATTCACCTGTTCTACTTATCTTACATAATAGCAATGAAGGGATGTTCTTTTGTCTACCAGAACAATTGTGGAGGGTATAATGAGGATCTGTAAATTTTTTCTCCGCTCTCTTTTGTCATTGCATGCATCGTGTTCCTAGTGTCTATATGTTACTGTCTTAGCTACACATAATGCACAGTGTGGTGTGAATACCTAACTTACTTGCCACGAAACCTGAACTTAAACTTTGATGGAAGGTCTTTAGAAGATCAACGAAGACGAGTTCGTATGCATAAGAAGTTAGAGTAACCTGTTCCACTGCTATTTTTTCACATGCACACACTCCACGCTGAGTCGAGCAGCGCGGCAATGCACGCACGTGAAACGACGGACGAGTAAAACGATCACGTTAAAAAACACAAAACACAAAAAACAAACAAAACAACAAAAAAAAACCATTATGTCAGCAAGACAATTGTATACATTGCGTACCGGCAAAAGGCACCGGCCGTGCATGCCTAGCCTACCAGGCTAGCCGTGTATCAATATCACGCGCTAGTTGAGTGGCTCGATGACGTAGCCTGCAGTCAATACTGTATCATTTAATTGTATTAATTATCCTTTTTTCTTCTTTCCCTTATGTTTGCAATAGCAAAAAATTATTTAGCTTTTATATCCAAAGTCTAGCGAATGCACGTTCTGATATCCTTTTTTTCTAGGGCACATATCGAACCATAAGTTGTATATTGACGTCATAATCACGTCATGAACTAGTCATTAAAAAAATATAGACATTGTCTAATTAACCCAAACCGTTCCCATGTTTAGATTTAAACTGAATAATCGTTCATAAGTGGTAAATAAAATTACGTCATGAACTAGTCATTCGGAGCTGGCCGTCAGTGGCAATTAAGTCACGCAATAATTAGGTTTTTTTTTGGTCTTGAATAATTGTTCATATAAGTGGTAAATAATTGACGTCAAAATCACGTCATGAACTAGTCATTCTTAGCTGGTCGTGAGTTGGAATGGAAGTCACGTAATATTAACGTCGAATTTTGGTCTTGAATAATCGTTAAACAAGTGGTAAATACTTGACGTCAAAGTCACGTCGTTATAAACTAGTCATTCGTAGCTGGTCGTGAGTTGGCATTGAAGTGACGTAATAATTACGTCGTTTTTTGGTCTTGAATAATCGTTCATATAAGTGGTAAATAATTGACGTCAAAATCACGTCATGAAATAGTAATGGATAGTGCGATTCTTAATTGGTCGTGAGTTGGCAATGAAGTAACGTAATAATTACGTCGTCTTTTGGTCTTGAATAATCGTTCAAATAAGTGGTAAATAATTGACGTCAAAATCACGTCATGAACTAGTCATGGATAGTGCAATTCTTAACTGGTCGTGAGTTGGCAATGAAGTGACCTGATAATTACGTCTTTTTGGGGGTCTTGAATAATCGTTTATAAGTGGTAAATAATTGACGTCAAAATCACGTCAAGAAATGGTCGTGGATGATGCAAGTCGTAACTGGTCGTGAGCTGGCAATGAAGTGACGTAATAATTACGTCGTTTTTGGTCTTGAAAAATCCTTCATATAAGTGGTAAATACTTGACGTCAAAATCACGTCATTAACTAGTCATGATTGTAGCTGGTCGCGAGTGGTCAATGCAGTGACGTAATAATTACGTCGTTTTTTGGTCTTGAATAATCAATCATATAAGTGGTAAATAATTGACGTCAAAATCACGTCATAAACTAGTCATCCAAATAAGACAATACATACTCGTCTTAGAAAGTCGTCACGAAGACGTCGTGATAACGTCGTTCATACGACGTATGACCAGTTGACCAGAATACGACCAATATACGACGTCTTTAAGACGTCCGTCTGCTATCAGGGATATTGCAACAATAATGGTGACAAATGGCGTATCTGACGATCTCGGGGGGGGGGGGGGGGGGGGGGGAGTGCAAAAGCATAATTATAAAGGGCTTTCACTCCCGCCGGAAGAAAATTCTGAAATTTTTAAAGTCCATACATATTATAATGACTAAAGTTTCTAAATTCCGAAAGAAAATATTTACAATTTGACACCTATGATTTCGAGGGGCTACTTATTCATCTTTTGTTCGGTAATAACTAACGTCTGTTTCTGATGGTGTCATTATGGTCATGTACGCTAACTTCCTCGAAATCCGCCCTAAACACTGAGCAGGGGCGGATCTAGCTTTTTTCCAAGGGGGGGGGGGGGGGTTGACTCAACGACGGAGCATCGTCTACAAGCCGCGTAGCGGCGAGCCAATTTTTTTTTGCTATTTTGAACCCCCGTATTGATGTTTTCCTGGCATCTACTAACGCAATGGAGACCATAAAAAGGCGCGGAGTGGTGATGTTCGCGAGCCGCGTAGCGGCGAGCCAATTTTTTGGCTATTTTGAACCCCCGTAAGTGATGTTTTCCTGGCATCTACTAACGCAATGGAGACCATAAAAAGGCGCGGAGTGGCGATGTCCATTACTGTGGCAAATCATTACTCCTCGGCTACAGTCGGCGAAGATATCAAACAGTTATGTATCTGAAAAGACTGAAATGGCATATTCTGTAAATCAAATTTCAAAAGGAACAGCACTAATATTTTTTGTGCAAACCAGTCATTAATTGTCGCACGAGATAATAGAGACAATATCGGACACGGTAATCAGTCAGACCCAACTCCGTAATACCGAGCACAGGTATATACTCCGAAAACGGCGTATAGAACAAGATGAATATAGAGCCCTCATCGTTCAGTATGAGACAGTGTGTACAAAAGGCATGTGGAAAATCTTGCAAAGTCAACCTGCCAACGGTATACATATTCTTAAAAATAATGCTGCGTGTCAATTATCTTCAAAATCCTTGAATGATTCGTCATGTGAAGTGAATTTCAAATGACAAACATTTGAAATAAATATATCCGCAGCATTATTTTTGAAAAATATATTATCAACAGCAGTTCGACACTGCACGATTTTCCCCATGCCTTTTGTACACACTGCCTCGCACTGAACGATGAGGGCTCTATATTCATCTTGTTCTATACGCCGTTTTCGGAGTATATACCTGTGCTCGGTATTACGGAGTTGGGTCTGACTGGTAATGGTATGATTAAAAAAATAGACTTTATTGATATGCTCTATATGCATGATATCTATTAAGGAAATCGCACCTGAAATTGCATTATGTTAGCCCTCGCAAGTTGCAAAAGAGCCCCCATACATTGCTATTAGGTTCAATACAAAATGGAATTTGGAATGAAAAGAAAAGATCCCTTTCCCGTCTCTCTCTCTCTCTCTCTCTCTCTCTATCGTTTTGGTGGGGGGGGGGGGGGGATGCCCGATTTTTTTCCCCTTATAGAAATATCTTTATTAAATATTGCTTTTGACTTTGCAATACTTTATAAACACATTAATAACAAAATACTGCACATAATAGAATTAACAAACAAATCATTTTAATTATACAGCACATATAGCAAAACTAGTTTACAGCAAAATTATGTTCACCCATCTGTTATCAAATGAGATGAAATTGTTATTCTTAAATTTTAACATATAGATATTCAGGATGGTAATGCCTTTGATGAGCATTTAAATTACTTTATTAATAGTAAGCTTTTTTTTTTCATTTCCAGGAAACTTACATCCCTTCTGTTCTTTTCTTTTCTTATTCCTCCGCGTTTTCTTTCCCTTTATATCCTCTTTTCTTTCCCTTTCACCGTTCTGTTTTTTCTTGGGAGATGAGAACGTGGGAGCACCCTTTCGGCCTTCGCGCCTCCGGCCTCCTTCCCCCTTCCCCCTTTTCCTTTTTCTTCCTCATTTTTCCCCTTTCTCTCATCTATCCCTTTTCCTTCCTTCTCCCTTTTTTATGGAGGTGGGGGGGGGGGGTGGAACCGTGGAAGGCCCTTTTGGTGGAAAATTTTTGGATTTTGGGCCACTTTCAGTTCGTCAAAAAGCTAGTATTCATTTTTGGCGCCATTTTTGACCGTGACCTTGAGGGGTCAAGGTGAAGGTCATCATGTCATTAGATCGGGGACCGTGGGCGCCAGGCAGGGGTGAAAAAATTTTGGATTTTGGGCCACTTTCAGTTCGTCAAAAAGCTAGTATTCATTTTTGGCGCCATTTTTGACCGTGACCTTGAGGGGTCAAGGTCAAGGTCATCATGTCATTAGATCGGGGACCGTGGGCGCCAGGCAGGGGTGAACATTTTTTGGATTTTGGGCCACTTTCAGTTCGTCAAAAAGCTAGTATTCATTTTTGGCGCCATTTTTGACCGTGACCTTGAGGGGTCAAGGTCAAGGTCATCATGGCATTAGATCGGGGACCGTGGGCGCCAGGCAGGGGTGAACAAATTTTGGATTTAGGGCCACTTTCAGTTCGTCAAAAAGCTAGTATTCATTTTTGGCGCCATTTTTGACCGTGACCTTGAGGGGTCAAGGTCAAGGTCATCATGGCATTAGATCGGGGACCGTGGGCGCCAGGCAGGGGTGAAAATTTTTTGGATTTTGGGCCACTTTCAGTTCGTCAAAAAGCTAGTATTCATTTTTGGCGCCATTTTTGACCGTGACCTTGAGGGGTCAAGGTCAAGGTCATCATGGCATTAGATCGGGGACCGTGGGCGCCAGGCAAGGGTGAAAAAATTTTGGATTTTGGGCCACTTTCAGTTCGTCAAAAAGCTAGTATTCATTTTTGGCGCCATTTTTGACCGTGACCTTGAGGGGTCAAGGTGAAGGTCATCATGTCATTAGATCGGGGACCGTGGGCGCCAGGCAGGGGTGAAAAAATTTTGGATTTTGGGCCACTTTCAGTTCGTCAAAAAGCTAGTATTCATTTTTGGCGCCATTTTTGACCGTGACCTTGAGGGGTCAAGGTCAAGGTCATCATGTCATTAGATCGGGGACCGTGGGCGCCAGGCAGGGGTGAACATTTTTTGGATTTTGGGCCACTTTCAGTTCGTCAAAAAGCTAGTATTCATTTTTGGCGCCATTTTTGACCGTGACCTTGAGGGGTCAAGGTCAAGGTCATCATGGCATTAGATCGGGGACCGTGGGCGCCAGGCAGGGGTGAACAAATTTTGGATTTAGGGCCACTTTCAGTTCGTCAAAAAGCTAGTATTCATTTTTGGCGCCATTTTTGACCGTGACCTTGAAGGGTCAAGGTCAAGGTCATCATGGCATTAGATCGGGGACCGTGGGCGCCAGGCAGGGGTGAAAATTTTTTGGATTTTGGGCCACTTTCAGTTCGTCAAAAAGCTAGTATTCATTTTTGGCGCCATTTTTGACCGTGACCTTGAGGGGTCAAGGTCAAAGTCATCATGGCATTAGATCGGGGACCGTGGGCGCCAGGCAGGGGTGAAAAAATTTTGGATTTTGGGCCACTTTCAGTTCGTCAAAAAGCTAGTATTCATTTTTGGCGCCATTTTTGACCGTGACCTTGAGGGGTCAAGGTCAAGGTCATCATGGCATTAGATCGGGGACCGTGGGCGCCAGGCAGGGGTGAACAAATTTTGGATTTTGGGCCACTTTCAGTTCGTCAAAAAGCTAGTATTCATTTTTGGCGCCATTTTTGACCGTGACCTTGAGGGGTCAAGGGCAAGGTCATCATGTCATTAGATCGGGGACCGTGGGCGCCAGGCAGGGGTGAAAATTTTTTGGATTTTGGGCCACTTTCAGTTCGTCAAAAAGCTAGTATTCATTTTTGGCGCCATTTTTGACCGTGACCTTGAGGGGTCAAGGTCAAGTTCATCATGGCATTAGATCGGGGACCGTGGGCGCCAGGCAGGGGTGAAAAAATTTTGGATTTTGGGCCACTTTCAGTTCGTCAAAAAGCTAGTATTCATTTTTGGCGCCATTTTTGACCGTGACCTTGAGGGGTCAAGGTCAAGGTCATCATGGCATTAGATCGGGGACCGTGGGCGCCAGGCAGGGGTGAAAAATTTTTGGATTTTGGGCCACTTTCAGTTCGTCAAAAAGCTAGTATTCATTTTTGGCGCCATTTTTGACCGTGACCTTGAGGGGTCAAGGTCAAGGTCATCATGGCATTAGATCGGGAACCGTGGGCGCCAGGCAGGGGTGAACAAATTTTGGATTTTGGGCCACTTTCAGTTCGTCAAAAAGCTAGTATTCATTTTTGGCGCCATTTTTGACCGTGACCTTGAGGGGTCAAGGTCAAGGTCATCATGTCATTAGATCGGGGACCGTGGGCGCCAGGCAGGGGTGAAAATTTTTTGGATTTTGGGCCACTTTCAGTTCGTCAAAAAGCTAGTATTCATTTTTGGCGCCATTTTTGACCGTGACCTTGAGGGGTCAAGGTCAAGTTCATCATGGCATTAGATCGGGGACCGTGGGCGCCAGGTATACGTCAAAAAAAAATCCGACTTTAGGCAATTTTGAATATCAAATGAATATCAAATGAATATCAAATGAATATCAAATGAATATCAAATGAATATCGAATATCGAATAACGAATATCAAAACAACTTCACAGACCATAAAAATAGTGTAAATGCGAAGTTTACGAGCAATGTATTTTGTCGCAGAAGCACATTCACGACTACTGCGTGAATGCTAATGAATATGCAGTAGAGTTCAGTGTATCCATGCGGCGACGTGTTAGATAAACTAGAGTGGTCATTTGTATTTAAAAATTAAGTACAAATCCTCCGTATCCTCCGTCTTCCAAGAAGCAGCCCCGTCAGATCATATGCAGAAGTCGTTTCTGGACCGTCAGCAGGAGATTATTTGGATTTCAGCCCAGTCCTTCAGCGGTCCCGACTGAAACCAACATCCGAATCATCCAAGACAGACATGAAGGACTGGGAGAGATATCTCCACTTTATAAGAAGGGTAATGAATTAAATGAAAGACTTACAAAAACTAACGGACGGAAATATAGGTATCCTTGTGGCAACTGTGATAAGCCAGTAAAATTTAATCAATGTGGTCTCCTTTGTTCAGATTGTAAAAGATGGTTTCATATTCATGGCCAAGGTGTAAGTTTAATAGAGTATAAAAGGTATTATGAATGCCCTGATGAAATATGGAATTGTCTTACATGTTGTTTGCCATCCTTTTGTGATTCATTGTTCACTGATAATTGTCTAATGAAAGAATACCGAATTAAGGATAAACTAAAAGAAAAATATTTTAAAGAAACTCAAACTAAATCTGAAATACAAACGATGGCAAAAGCAATTCGACCAACCCTCACAGATGATATTTCTCTTTAATCAGGAATTTGAAGAAAAGTTCAACGTTAAAGGTCTCCATTTCATACACCTTAATGTGATGTCTAATCTGAACAAAATATCGGAAATTAGACTTCTCTTTAAAAGAAAAAGGTTGGCTATTATTATTTTCACTGAAACATGGCTAAATAATTCTATAAATGATAAGGAAATTGAAATTGGTGGCTACAAAATCATACGCCGTGATCGATCCTTCGCCGCTCTGGAGGTGGTGTATGTTTCTATATTCGAAATGATATTGTATTCAATATTATTGACGACTTAAGCACTGGGGATTCTGAATCCCTGTGGATTAATTTGCTTCTTCCGAGATCTAAACCGATCGTTTGGGCGTCCTATATAGGCCTCGTAAAAGTAATTTGTTTATTGAGAAAATGGCAAATTTTATTGATATGTTGAAGAAAGACGATGATATTACAATTTTAGGTGATATGAATATTTGTCTCTTTCATAAATCGCCAATGGCTAAAAAATATATTGACTTGTTAAAACTTCATGGATTTAGCCAACTCATCAAAGAGGCAACTGGCGTCACACCAACTTGTTCTTCTTTATTGGATCATGTTATCTGTAACATAAGTAAAATAAGTCAAAGTGGTGTTATTCATCTTTGTATTAGCGACTATTCTTTTATTTTCTGTACAAGGAAAATTATTAGACTGGTTATAGGTCACCACAGAACCATTGATATCAGATCGATGAAAAATTATAACGAGGAGGCTTTCAATCGAAATCTGTCTGCCGTCGATTGGTCAAGATTAACTAACTGCACTGATGTGAATGAGGCTTGGTCAATATTTCAAAATATTTTTATCACAAATTTGAATTTGGTAGCACCACAGAAACGAACGAGAGTAAAACAAAGATCCGAAACTTGGATGACTAAAAAATTAATATTCTTTTGCTCATTCAAGAAAGAAATATAGCGTACAAAAAATGAAGAAAAAATAAAAAGCAGAGGATTATGAGATACTCTTTAAAAGATTTCACAAAATAAGAAATATGGTCCAAAGGGAGGTACAAAAAGCCAATCTAGAATTTTTGCAAAAAAAGATTCTAAGAGGCTTTGGAAGAATCTAAAAAGCTTAGGATTAAAAGGAAAGAAGGGAAAAGACCAAGATTTTATCATTTCAATCGGTGGAGAATTATGTCATGATAAGGTGACCATTGCCAACGAATTCAATTCTCATTTTACTAGTGTGACTGCTAAATTGGTAGAAAAACTCCCTTCTTGCAAACACTTTTTCAGTGCAGACAGTGAGATCATTCGTGAGCTTTATGAAAGAAAAGGGGTAAGCCAAGGCAGATTCGAGTTATTACCAGTCAGTGAAAAATTTGTTTTCAATGAGTTGCGAAAATTGAATGTATCAAAAAGCACTGGTTTAGACTTGATTCCGGCTAAATTTCTGAAAGATGATGCGACGATGCTATACAAAGTTTAACCCTTAACTTTCTAGATTAACTTATCTATCTTGACTAATACTTTTCAAAAGGAAATGAAAATAGCTAAAGTTACTCCACTTCATAAAAAGAAAGATAAAACTGATGTTGGAACTTATAGACCCATCAGTGTTTTAAGTATAGTATGTAAACTTCTAGAAAAGTCGGTATGTGTTAAGATTTAAAAATATTCTAAAGAAAATGATATAATTTATGAATTTCAATCTGGTTTTCGACATGACTATTCAACCGAGACATGTCTTATTCACTTGACTGATTATCTGAAAACACAAATTTCCCAGGGACAATTCGTTGGTATGGTACTCCTGGATCTTCAGAAAACTTTTGATACAGTTAATCATGACATTTTATTTAAAAAAATACAAAGAAGGGGTTTTAACGAAGCTACTTTAGAATGGTTCAAATCCTACTTGTCTAATCGACATCAGGTAGTGGCTATTAATGTTATTCGTTCCAATGTTATGCCTATAACATGTGGTGTTCCTCAGGGAAGCATCCTTGGACCAATCCTTTTGTCAGCTTATATCAATGACATGTGTGTTTGTATAAAAGCTGAGTGCAAGCTGCTATTGTACGCTGATGACAGCGTACTACTTTGCTCAAATCCAAATCCAAAATTTGTCGAAGAAAAACTAAGCGACCAGCTGTCTACAGGTGTCGATTGGATGACTGATAATAGGTTTACACTTGGGCAAAACAGAAAGCATTTTGTTTTGTCCAAAAGGTAGTTTTAAAAAGTCATTTGAATTTCAGGTGACATGCAATAATCAGGTAATCCAGAGAAAATAATCTGCGAAGTATTTAGGCATTCAGCTGGCCAGCTCAGTATCCTTTTCAACTTTAATAGAATCAGTTGTAAAGAGAGCGAATTCTCGCTTGAAATTTTTGTACAGATATCAAAATTGTATGGATCAAAAGGCAAGACGTATACTCTGTTTTGCTCTTATTCAATGTTTATTTAATTATGCTAACCCTGCTTGGTATAGTAGCTTAAACAATCTGATCAAAAGAAGTTGAAAATTATTCAGAACAAAATGGTGAGATTCATCAACTACTCTGGTACCAGAACTCACGTTGGCTACAATGAGCTCTCTGAAGCTGGTTTTCTTGAAGTCAACCAAAGATCTAAAGAACTGATTTTGCACCATGTGCATAAGATATATCATACTAGGTCGAATCATTATATTTGATCAAAATCTTGTTAACAACTTACATAGTCATCATACAAGAAACAGCCGTTTCAAATTTAACTTCCCAGAAAGAGTAGGCGGTGTTGGTAATTCGTTTTATTATACTGCCATATTAAAACCATTGGAATTATCTGCCTAATGACAAAAAAGGAATAGATAACTTTGTTCATTTTAAGAGGAAATTGAAAGAATATCTTTCACTAGAGAGTCAGAGAGAAGAAGCAAATGATTATGTTACATCTAGGTAAAATATCCTGAATACGGACCATCTTCTTTTCACATGCAGGTTAATATGCTGTTTATTGTATATAATATTTATAGTTTTAACATGATGAAAGATTTAACGCAGTTTTTTTTTATTCTCATCTTCGTTTCTCTCTCTCTCTCTCCATTTCTTCCTCCTCTTCTAACTTCGTCTTCTCCTCCTTTTCCTTCTTTTTTCTTCTTCCTTTTCTCTTTCTTTTTCTCTCATTCTAACTTTGTATATTTATCACTATTATTTTTATGATTTACTTTTCCTTATTTATTCCTCAACGTGTATTTATATATATGAATATGTTCTAACCCAATGATTATTTTATTCATACAAGAGGACCGACTGGAAATAAGCTTTCGAGCTTTCGTGGGTTATCCTGTTCAAGCTTGCTAATTTGTTATTCTACTATGTACAAATTTATTATGTTCTGAATTCTTGGCAAATAAAATCAATCAATTAAGATTTTACGATATTTCAATTTCGGCATTGACTGGGATTAGAGTTTTATATGAATATGCATGTACATGCGTGATAATCAATGGTTATACCTCAGAATATTTTAAAGTTAGATACAGTTTAAGGCAAGGTTGTCCATTATTTTAAAAAGTCCACTCCTCTTGATCATAGATGAAATATTTGAGTCTCAAAATATTTAGTCTCACAATTAGAACGGACCCCATCATTCAGTTTCAGTTTCAGTTTCAGCTTAATGTTTCATATTTCACATTTACAGTGCTTTTACAGTATAAATGTAGAAACAAGATAAATGATACAAATGAACATGAATATTTTCTGAGAAAATAAAAGAATCTGAGTACCTCATATTATATATACGTTTGCATGCAGTATTAATTGAAAAGACTTGGCTAGAATAAAAGTGAAATAAAGATAAACAACACAGAAATTAAAGTTAATGCTATGCATATGATATGATTATGTATTGAAGGCCGTAATGATCATTTCAGGGTTTTAGACATTATAGCAGGAGTTAAGTATATCTCTGTCTTAGCATTAGACAAAACAATAATCCAAGTTGCTAATGTTTGGTTGATATACAGCTCAGCCAAGGGACATTACTTCATCAGGTTTAACGTTCAACACGGTTGTAACAAACTTTTGGGGTGTACAATTTTTGAATTGAACTCTTCATCCAAACTACATAATATTAAAAATATCCTCTGTACGTGGTCACTGAGATACTTAACTCCCATTGCAAGACTGATGTAGTAAAATAAGTCGAGTCCGCTCGCTAATTCATAAGGACCGCTATTCACTGAAACCCGCTATTCATTAAACACGCGTTATGAATAGCGGTCCAGGAGCCAGGGGATCAACCTAGCTGGAAAGGAAACCAATTTTCATGTGCATGAATATAAAGATTGTATAGTCCTATATAAAGAAGTGACCGTCTGGCATGTTCTATGTGGTGGGTGTGGCCAGGGGGAAGGTCACAAAGTGGTCAAAAATTGAGCTAGATCAGCTGGAAAGGAACCCTAAGTAACCTATATCAAAAGATTCGCCATAGTCCCAGGGTACATGAATAGGCAATGCCAGACGATTTAAGTGGTGGAGAGTGCCTGCCAGACGCCCTATGGTAATCCACCCACCATTATTGAGCTAGATCAGCTAGAAAGGAAACCTTATGAAACCTGTGGGAAATTACTCGCCAGATGGTTTGTTGTGATTTTTAATAATTATAGTATGTTATATAATTGACATTAGTTCTTGACTGCAATGGAAAAAACTCCGTTAGGCCAAGTATTGTCGTTGCAAATATATAATTTATGATAGACTCTTCCCAATATGAGAATGGAAGATGCCGATGACATGTTAAACAGATTAAGAGAACGGAATAACAATACACTAGAACCTATTCTCAGGATACACAATTCTTATTTTTCTCTCTCTCGTTCGCTCGCTTTGCTCGCTCATACAATCAAGAAACTAGGCCTAGATTGTTTCTTGCAGCAAGCACCTCTTACGTCCTGCAGCAACAAGAAGCCCGAATATCTTAATATTCGGGAAGTAAGGTATCCGACTATTCTCGAATTCCCCCCCCCAAAAAAAAAAAAAAAAAAAAAAAAAATGGTATAATTTACCCGACAGAGTCCACAGACTAAAATTTGCCACAGGGTAGTATAATGGGTGTAGTCGGTGAACATTCCAAAAAGGATAAAAGCTGACATCATAGCTGGTAGGAAAATATCACCTGACAACCCTAAAAAAAAATGGAAACGCCCCCCTCCCAAGAAGGTGGTAGGGCCTAATTGAAACAATTTCATTTTTATCGGTCAGAATCTTTTGTTGTCAGAATCTTATCTTTTGTTACTTTTAATGAAAATTCAACTATAAAGTGTGCACCCCATAAGATTTCTTTGTTTAAAAAATAACACTTGTGTTAGAAGGGGACGCCCTTTCCTCAGCTTGCTCCACTAGAAAAAAATGCTTCGGGCATGATGGGCCTCGGGGCTTTAGTGTGCATCTATACTTAGATTTCCATGTTTCAAAAAATGGTCAGCGTTCCCCATTGCCAATAAATCGGTTTAGTGGCAAAATTAACTGGAGGGGGGGGGGGGGGGGGGGGCTGAGCTGCATGGGTGTACCCATGCAGATAACAGATAACGCATTACCCTTTTCCTTTTATGAGATAAAAATTTATTGTATCCACTTTTTTTACCTTTTTACGTTATTGTCGGTCTATCGGACCTTCTAACTATCGGACCCCTACTGAACCTTCAGACTATCGGACCCTTTTGCCGATTCGGTCTATCGAACCTTCTATCTATCGGACCTTCTGACTATCGGACCCCGTTGGACATTCGATCTATAGAACCTTCGGACTATCGGACCCTCCGCCGATTCGGTCTATAGAACCGTCTGTCTATTGGACCCTCTCGTACATTCGGTCTATCGAACCTTCTATCTATTGGGTGTCGGTCTATCGGACCCGCTAACTATCGGACCTTCTAGCTATAGGGCTGTAACCAGGGTAGTAAAGTACAGCATAATGCTGGGTTTAAAAATATGGAAGAATCATCCGGTAAATTTTTTAAATTCTTTTTGAGAGTTCGAACATGGGTGTCGATCCCGGGGGGGGGGGGGGGGGGGGGGGGTGATGAGGGTGATCGAAGAAAATTCATTCGCTCGCATTGTTATTCTCAATTAAGGGGTTCCTTCTTTTGGGTTGGGTAGGAATGTACAGCATAATGCTGGGTTTAAAAATAGGGAGGAATCATCCGGTAAATTACTTTTTGAGAGTTCGAACATGGGTGTCGATCCCGGGGGGGGGGGGGGGGGGGTGATGGGGGTGATCGAAGAAAATTCATTCGCTCGCATTGTTATTCTCAATTAAGGGGTTCCTTCTTTTGATTAAAGACCATTTTTGGATGCCCTAAAATGCAAGTTTTATAGACAGATTTCTTTAAAATGTCCCTGGTGTGGGAGGGGGATACCCCCTACCACAACCTCCCCGGCTCGGTCGCTTCGCTCAGTGGCGTATCTAGGGGGCAGGGCGGCACTGGGAGGGGCGCAAAAAAAAAGCAAAGGAGAGAAAGAAATTATGCGCCCCAAATTTTTCAAAAGCTCAGTTGCTTTGCTCCCTTGCATAATTATTAGCTTTATTTTGCGCCCCGTATATAGTTCTCAAACAGCTTAAAGGGTTCAAAATTTGAAAAAAATAAAGATGTAATTGTCGTTGTTTTGCTCGCTATCATGTAATAAGTTTCATCTGAATCTTGCAAGAAATATTGCGCCCGCAATATATAATTATAATTCAATTCAAGGTTTATTAAAACATATCTTTGCAGCTGGCTGGCTGAATTGAGATAGCTTTACAAATAAAAAACATGCAAAATTACAATATGTGACCCTCCACCACAAAACGACCAATAAGTAGCAATGGGAGTTTTAGAGTAAACAGCTGAAAAAGGTGGTTTGGGGTGGAAATTTTTATCTTTTTTTTTTTTTGGATTTTCTGAAAGTTCATTTATTAATCTACCATCTGACAAAATTTCAGGTTAAAATACCTTGTTGAAATATGTTTTTACTCTCATTCAAAATGGCCATGTTTTCCTGGACATTCAAACTCTGTGTGTCAACTTGCTGGGATTATACTTCACATCGCTTTTCTGGTATAGCTTAAAAACTATGCACTGTCTGATATTCAAAATCTAAATAAACATAGAAATATATCTATTCTGAAGGTATAGAAAGTTTTAATCCAATCCGATTAGTACTTCACAGTGTACGCTAGGGAGTTTTGACTCAACCGTTTGTGCGACAAACAATAGGACACAGATTAGGCGCTCTTAAATGGTCACTCTTTTTTAGAGCCCGTTTTCTCTATTGTTATGGTCATTAGCCTGTCTGACACGTTGACATTCTCATTGTAATTTACAAGGGTTTGCTTAGTCCATATAAGACAAATTATATATCATTTCAAAGCTTAGAATCTAAGCCTTCATACTGTGTTGAAATTTTAAAAACTCAAATTTCCGACTTATTGGTCGTTTTGTGGTGGAGGGTCACATATATGAATTTACAATTTCATTGAATATACGTGAGTTTAACCAAAAACGAAAAAAAAACAAAAATTAGCACAACAATAATCTTAACCTTGCATTATGAATGTGCTTCTGTAGTCTTTTTCAAAAACGCATTACCCTAAATTTACATTTTAGTAAGAGTGCAGGAAGAAAAGCAGAACAAGGTTGCTCAATAAAAAATACCCATCCAGAACATTCAAAAGCCTTCAAAATTTATTTTGAATGCCTAATTACAACTGATATGACACATGATAGAGTAGTGTATATTGAAGGAATATCTTTGACTTGGAATTAAATTAATAACAAATTATAATCGAAATTCCAAATTGAATTTAAAAAGTTACGACATAGCCATTTATCAGAAGCACTCAAAAATCATACAATATATTATACTACAAATCATAGATATATTATACTACAAATTAAATTTCTTTTCTCATCAATAGTAACTGGTACAATAGTTGGTACAATGACAATTTCAATCAGCAAATGTTGTTTGATCTATGAAAGATCAATATTAGAGTTCAATAATCGGACAATGTAGGGTATTGCACTTTTCCGGTAGCGTTCTGTAGCGTTCTATCACTAGTGTCACTGTTCCTGAGTTGGCGACGAGATGACCTCGTTGGTGGGAGCCAGTTTTTGAACAACTGAGCGGCAAACTTGCTGCACAATTGATCTCGGCGAGACTGTAATGAAACCATCACATCTGAGTAATGCTTGATCGTACGAATCATACTGATCACCAAGTATCATCGTCAGTGCTCTCTTCTGGATAGTTTCAATCGCTGCGGTTTGTTGTTGGGTTAACGAAGAGTGCCAAACAACACAGCAGTATTCCAATATCTGACGAATGTAAGACGTTTAAAACGGTGATAAGGTCAGATATTGGCATTCCAAAACTTTTGAGCAACCGTATTAGGTACAATTTCATGGAAGCGTTGGAGGTGATATGATCAACGTGGTCATTCCACTTGAGGTCACTAGTTTTACCTGTTGGCAATCTGGGATCACCTGCCTTCCAAGTTCAATCTGTGCTGGAGGTAGTTGACGACGTGTGAAAGCGACCCGTAGTACCTTGCACTTGAGTGGGTTTAACCGCATTTAGGAATCTTTACACCACTGCTCGAATTCATAAAGGCTAGCTTGCAAAGTACTTCTTGCATCTCACTGGCGGCTTTGGGCAAGAGTTAGATCATCTACGTACTTCCATCTTCTGACATCAGATGATCTAAGGACTTCATGTACAACGCCTAAGAAGATCAATGGACCTAGGCGTGTGCCTTGAGGTACGCCAGCTCTGGTAGTAAGTAAAGACGAACGCTGACCCCGGTAGCGCACCTGCTGAGTGGGTTCAGCGAGAAAGGAGCACAACCACTGGATAAGAGAAGGTCTAGCTCCCATGACATACAAGTTATTGATGGCAACATTGTGGTCCACTAGGTCAAATGCCTTTGAAAAGTCTGTATTATCGAGGTAACTGTGTTGGGCTTATCAGCATTTGACTGCAGGTAATCCATGAGGCTCAGTAGATAATGACTCGTAGACATTCCACGGCGGTCGCCAAATTGCTGAGGGTCAATATTTTTGCCAATATCTTCTATAAACCACAAACAGTTTGAGGAACATTGCAAAGTGGTCCGTCAAAGCAATCGGGCGTAGCTTTTCAAGCAAATGTGGTGATTCTTTAGGAAGTGGCACAATGATTGATTTCTTCCAAGGACTTGGCACTACACCCTGTTCAAATGAGGCATTCATGATGTTGCACAACGGAGAGCTAAGCTCTAAAGCAAACTCACGGATCAGTCGGGAAGAAATGCCATCCGGCCCACCACTTTTTCCAACTTTCGTCTTTGTCAGTTCTCTGTAAACGGTCCATGGCTGAACAGAGGGAACCGTATTTGCTGGGAAGGGTCTGAATGCTGGTAGATGAACTGGATCTATTAGGCGTGAGGTATGCGATATACCAACAAAGTGTGAGTTGATAGCATTAGCTATAGCTCCAAGATCACTTGCATCAACTTCTGGAATTGGAAGAGACATCTCCTGTTGTACGTTGGAAGTCATTAGCTTTATGTACTTAGCCCTTGATACACTTGATCACTCAATTCTTCTTTCTAAATTGGAGCACTATGGAATAAGAGGTATTGCGTTAGAGTGGTTTTCAAATTATTTTTCTATGAGAAGCCAATATACCCATTGCAATTGTACAAATTCAGATGTTACTTTTTTTAAATGTGGCGTCCCCAAGGATCTATTCTAGGCCCGCTATTATTTCTCATCTACAGTAATGATATTTGTGATGTTTCCGCAGATTTGCATTATACCTTATTTGGGGATGATAGAAGTGTCTTCTTGTCACATTGTAATATCCAAACGCTTGAACAAAAACTGAACTCAGAACTTCCAAAGTTGGCATTATGGTTCAGGAGTAACCTGCTCTCTCTAAATATAGGAAAAAACAATGTTATTCATTTTCAGGGAAGGAAATCTACTGGCAACAAACAAATAAATATTAAGGTGGATGGTATAGAGTTAGAGCGATAGGCAAGTACAAAGTTCCTTGGTGTGTATATTAATCAGAAGCTTCATTGGCGTGACCATGTGGCCCACATTGTTACCCCAATTTCTCGAAACATAGGTGTATTGTACAGGGTTAAATGCTTTGTTATTGATAACATTTTATTGATATTATACAATACTCTTATACTACCATACATTTCATATTGCAATGTACTTTGGGCTACATCCAAGATATCAACTAACAATATCCTTCTCCCGCATATGTAGTTGGTCTGGTCCCCGAGACCACACAAAGCCTTTATTTGTTAAGTTGAAGTGCTTGAGGGTCGATGATATAAATTACTGCAAACCACCTTATTCATGTTTCGTTTTAATGCCAAACTTTTGCCTGACTCATTTTCTTCTATGTTTCAGCATAACAGCACCATTCACTCATATCTCACCAGGCAGGCATCAAACATACATTTAGTCAATCCTCGCACCGCGTTAGCACATAAATCAATCAGACATAGCGGTCCAGATATTTGGAATTTCCGTAATTTGCAACCACCACATTCCCTTAAAATTGCCGTAAAGCAAATTCTTCATTTAAAGATGCATGAATTCCAAGGTACATAACTCAAAGGATGCTTTTATTTATGTTTACATTGTAATGGATATTCTATGTATTTTACTTTATTTACTATTACTTACTCATCGAAGACTTGATATATTGTTCTGTCACATTAGGGCACCCCTTCATCTTTCTGATTCCAATTTTCTGTTTCTGTTTCCCTTGTAAATAAACTCTCTTTCTGTCTCTCTCTCTCTTTTCTATTCATATATTTGTGTTGGTTTTTTATTCTAGTGTAACCAGGCGTCTGGTTGCAAGACTAATGAGTCTATTTCATGTTTTTGTGCCACGTGAAATGCTGTATTTCACCCAACGCTATTTATGCAAATATCTTTAACACGTGACCCCACTACCCGGTTAAGTTAAGACTACAAATTATGTAAATACACTTGCTTTATTCCACCCTATATAATATGCAAATAACCTTGAAGTCGTGAAACCCGTTCGGCTTCTCGCAGTCCGTCTCACGAATTCAGCCTATAAGCATCTTCTTCTCTGCGTCCTGTTTTACAGGTAAATTATCATATTTTATATCATATTTCTTTTGAACCATATACTATGTTCTTTTATATAACTTTGTGCGGTGGTAACGAAGTATGTATGAATGTGTTATGATTAGTGATTTTTCTGTACTTTAAAGGAAGAAATCAAAGTCGAGAAAGTAACTTTCTTATAACTCACGGAGGGGCTATACCGTGTACCGGTGAAGGGGGCTCGAATATAGTTTTCATTCGTCATTTTCAACTTTGGGGGCAATTTTAGAATAACCATCATAAACCACATTTGTCAGCCGTTCTAGTTGATATATATGGATATATCAGTACTTTCTCATTCTGGAGGTAATACGTAACTTATATATTGTTTTAGTCTATCTTGTATTTTGGAGAATATAAGTACGAGTGATGTGAGAAACTTTTAGGCGAATCCATCTCGGAAGGAGACGATCTCCGAACATACAATGAACCCGTTGATACGGCTAGTCTGTCATAACGTACTGTGCGTACACGATGTCTCTAATTATTATACATATTATTCTTGTACGATGTCATATCAACATTTCATGATACTGCCCTTACCATCAGTAATTATGATGTACCATATGTTAGTGTGAAATTGATTTATAACTGTGTAGTCATTGACCCAATGTGTATAAAGGGTCTGCGTATTTAGACTACGTGCGCCCGCACTGGGCGAGGGAAGTGTCCCATCCCGTGAGCATGAGGAAAGGAATTTTGTTTATACATGTACTTATGAGTTCGCCGCGAAGACGGTGGTCAATGGATGTGGTCATTTGATTTATGTATATGAGCTATGTTCGAGGACTTGGTCCTATCGGTTGGAACGATTAGGCATTAGCCATCATTATATAATATACCTGTTTGCATGTTATATCAAGGATGTACCTCCTTGGTTGTACCGAATACCGAATACAATGCTCTTCGAATGCTCTTGTACATAATTGTATATATAGTTAGTATACTACTCGGGTTAGCCCGTTATGGCATGATGGTCAGTGTATGAATTAGAGTAAATGGTAGAGAGGTACTAAATGATAGTGTATTGATTTCTAAAAGTACATGCATTTTCTTTGACAATATATATATTATAAAACGGGTTCAAAAATGTAGCCATCCTGATTGGTCAAATAACACCACGTGACTGTGAAAAAAAAGTGATAACATACAGCAAAAGGGAACTGTTGCACATGTAAACATGTAAACATGTAAACATAAACATGTAAACATTTATGTAGCGCAGACGATACGACTCGATTTTGCTATATGTTTTTACACGCTATACCGTATACGCTATCGATATCGCGATATCGATCGTCGCGCTAATGTCAACAAATCAACAAAATTACAGCTGTAGCGCTACCGCGGTCGGATCGTTGCAATTCAGTACCGAAAATGAAAGTTTAAGTTTAATTTTTGACGATAGAAGCGTGTAAAAAATGGCTGTATCTTCGAATCTCAGTTTTGCACTTCTCACGGAGGAAGAACTCGACGATCTACTGAATGGGAAGGATTCCAACAGTACGAAAAGAGCAGTGAAATTTGGATTTTCAAAGCTTGAATGTTTCGCTAAACTCAGTCGCACGGACCTATCCACCATCACGCAAGGTGAGTAAGATACGCTGTTAATGTTGAGCCATTTCTATGCAGGCATATCAGAAAAGCGGATGGAACGGACTACACAAAGAACACAACTGTGCCAAGTGATTCCTACTCCGAGTCCTATCCGAGTGCTAGTGCTAGTACTAGTCCTGTTCCTACTAGTGCTAGTACTGGTACTAGTCCTACTCTTAGTCTTAGTGCCATTGGTGGTACCTTGTCTTCATCTTCAGGCTTCAATATAAGCTCAAATTCGAACATGCTCAGCCAAGCTCAAGGAAGTGAAAATACATCGGTGAACCAGATTCAATACCACTTCCATTACACATTACTAACAAATAGGTCTAAGACGAGGCCTAAACATTGTAAATAAACATGTGCAGGCCTATATACGTTCGCAACGGTCTAGACTAGGCTAGGCCTAAACATTGTAAATAAACATTGTATACGTAACATACGTTTGCAACACTAGTCTACAGGATTCACGCATGGGACATGCCATGACAGTTTGAGGTAAAGTGAAAGCACTAAGATTGTAGACCCGTTTTATAAAACTGTTAATACATGGTTGTGAGGTCGTGCATTAGTGTGATCCGCCAACACGCAGGTTTTTATCGTGGTGTCTAACACACTCGGCTACGCCTCGTGCGTTAGGTACACCACGATAAAAACCTTTGTGTTGCCGGATCTCACTAACACACTCCCAACCATGTATTAACAGTATAATAGTAGACACAATAAGCATAATATTATTGTTAATAATAATAATAATAATTATAATTATAACAATAATGATCATAATAATAATTACAGTTATAATGTTAATAATAATAACAATAATAATAACAATAATAATAACAAAAAGGATAATCAACTTAATAATGATGATAACCAGGATTGATCCAAGTAAATAGCATTTCTTCAGGAAATTAATAATTATATTCCCTCTTCATTTCTGTGTGTACATAGGTATACCGTATAATAATTTTTTGCTTAGATAATGGTCAGGACTTGTTAGTAGTATATAGCAAGGAATGGGCGAGTTGTTGGTATTATTTGCATTAGTTGTGTTTGACGGTTAGGATCAAGACATGCTGTTTTGTATTATAGATTTAAAAGGCGCATGTAATAATAATAATAATATAATTTCTTATATAGTGCTATATCTAATTACAAACTACTCAGATATATACTGAAATACTATTATTACCCTGGCTTTAGCCCAGCAGCCTAATAGGCGCTGAAAGCATTCAAGGAATATTATTATTATTATAATAATGTGTTTGTAATGTATCTTGTTTATATGTGAATGTTATTTGTAGTATTTGTTTGTTAATAAAGGCAGTCCGTCTCACGATTTCAACCCATAAACATCTTCTTCTCTGCGTCCTGTTTTACAGACTCTGCTCCAGGCACAATTATACCTTGATAGCTTACACCTTCACGTTCTTTACGAGGGCTACACTGTGTTATTTTGTAAATAAAGTTTGTTGTTAGTTTCATTAGCTATTTTCCATTTATATGTATTATTTACAAAATGGAAAGGTATTGCAATGCTTCAAGCTTTAGCTTATATTGCCATACCTCTGCATGCTACTACATTGTATCTGTATTATGATCATATTTGCCTTTTATTCTGTTATTGAGTTAATAATACTTATTGTAATTTTTTTTTGGTCATAATGATCATACTATGCAATGCCATGCACCATGCAGAAAAAAAATAAAAAAATAAATAAATAAATGTACTTGTACCATGAACGTGGATTTTCTCGCTTCAGGTTTGGATACGATCGTGGTAAAATGTCTTCTTGGCTCGCTTTATTTGTCTCTGAACCTTGTTGCGCAGCTCATGCCTAGTTTTGCTGGAATGCTGTCTGTCGTTGTTTTATCAGTGCCTTCACCCTCGGTGTTATCCCTGCCTTGTCAGAGACATGTATTCTGATGCATTTACTAGGGATTTAATAGCAGAGTTCAATTCTGAGTAAAAGAGCTCACACTTTTTTCGACTGCTTTTCATACTGATACTTCAGAAGTACTTCTCTTGAGTATTTCATTCTCGATTGTTTCAGAGAATCACAAGGCAATTATATTTGGCTATTGTCTGGGCCTGGGTTAGGTTAAATGTCCCCACTTACAAGGAGTTGAATATTGAAATAAGCACAGATATTACTATAGTATGGGATGCTGGCTTTCAAAACCCCTTTGTGATGAAGTCCAGTAACCCTATTAGGTGGGTATCTAGATGATTGCAGTAGTATTCTTGTTGGATAGACTCATTCCAGCAAGATTGCACTCCAATTATAAGGACACAAAGGAGGAAACAATGCCACTCCATTCTTAAGTAACTCATAGCTATGATGACACAGTAGACTTGAATAGCTTTTGTTAAGCAGGGAGGCTTCAGTGAACATCTCCAGCCAAGAATATGAGCACTATCATGGCAGCCAATGTAGAATCAGATACAGTACTTACTGAGAAAAAAGTTGCCAAATATATCTTGTTCTTCCAATCCATTCAAACTTGTCCTACTAGTTCATTACAATACAACTGTAGTGTGGTTCTAAACTATCATCTAATGATTGCTATAAACATGAAAAATACTGGAAATTAAGCAGAGCGAAAATAAGATGCTGGCGACCTGTTAGGCGCACAATGTATTTACAACATTTGCAACATTTGAATGAAATCCCAACTTTCGGTCGCCTTGCTAAATTTCTCGACTACTTCTCAAGGGTTTTCGTTAATTTTGCTCCCAATTTTAGAAGTGAGTAAATAGAAATACGTTTATCAATGTACAAAATTCGAACTTCTCGATTGCTCAATAGCAGTAGTCAGTTGCAAAATTTCCTAGGGTAAAATGCACAGGGAATTACGTTTTTCAGGGTTAAAAATGGAAAAATTGCCGCTCGGTCGCCTTGCTTCCTCACTTCTACAATAACTTCAATAACTTTGAGGACTCGGGGGTGGGGGGCGCAACTACATTGTTTGCCCCGGGCGCCATAATCCCTAGATACGCCACTGCCCAGTATATAGTTCTTAAATAGCTTAAAAGGGTTCAAAATTAGAAGAAATAAAAAATGTAATTGCTTTGCTCGCTATATCATGTAAGTTTTATATGAGTCCTGCTAAATATTGCGCCCCCAATAAAGGATAAACTGTATAAAACAGCATTGTTCAACTTTTGAAAGGAATCTGAACTTCAGGTAGCCTTGCTGATTTTCTCGACTCTTTCTCAAGCCTATAGGCTAGGGTTTTTGTTACTTTTGCTCCCGATATAGAAGTGAGTGAAAAGAAAACCGTTTATCAATGTATACAATTTGAGCTTCTCTACCGCTCAATTACGGTGGTCAATTGCAAAATTTCCTGGGTAAAATGCAGAAGAAATTGCGTTGTTTACGGTTAAAAATTGAAAAAATTTCCGCTCGGTCGCTTTGCTTCCTCGCTTGTACAATAACTTAGGTAAGTTTAGGCACTCGGGGGGGGGGGGGGGGGGTGCGTAACATCATTGTTTGCCCCGGGCCTCATAATGCCTATATAGATACGCCACTGACTTCACTTCCCTCGCCGGCCGGTCATCCCCCAATCATGAACACGGATCGACACCCCCTGAGTTCGTATATATAAATGTTCAAAGATTGAAATATGAAATATAGATTTTTTTAATTTCTGCAGATTGCATAATTAGGAAGCTGTCATTGAATTGTGTATAGGTTGCAACAATGGCAATTACACATGTTCAGCGAGGAATCAAACCTTGTTTCACATTATAACAAGGAAAAATTAAAATATTTCGTATTTCATGTAATGAAATACAAAAGAAATAGTGAGTGGGTGACGTCACTGGTTCCCTCATTTGCATACTGAGCAGGATGTGCATACAACTGTTTTGCGAAATTAAGCGAAACTTTAAAATACCATAACTTTCTTATTTTACATCCGATTTTGATGAAATTTTCAGTGTTATGCTTGTTGGATTTTTCTCTATTTATTCAAATCAACTTTTTGTTAGGGCGGACTTGGCCTTTAAAAGCAAATTCTCTGTTCAAAGTCCGAAATTCAGAATTATGATAAATCCTAGTGAAATTATGCTAGATTTGGCCAAATTATGCGAAGAATAATGCTAGAGGGTCATAATTATGCTAGTTGTGGCAACCTTGCTTCTGACAAAGGTATATTTACATTATCCGACCTTCTTGACAAAAATGACAATATTTTATCTACTTTGACTTATTCCATGAAAACAGCTATTCTCATTAAAGAAATATCCCCAAATGCGAGAGGTGAATATAAAGAAAATTATTAAAAATATAATGAAGGTGACGGGGGGTCGGTCTTTATTCATATATAAAGTGTTAATGAATCCCACAAAGCAGTAGGTAAATGGAATTCTCTGCTGAATATTCTAAACCTGTTGCTATACATTTTATTTTAGCACTGTGTCCTGTATAAACACTTTCATTTTTATGTTGATTCTGTTGCTTTTATTATGTACATGTACATGTTTTGTTACATCTTTTTGTATATATTGAAATGTCAGAAGGAATACAAAAAAAAAAAAAAGAAAGAAGGGGGGGGGGGAGAAGATAATTTCAGTTTTAGCATTTTTATTTTGAATTTAAAGGGGTACTCCGGCCTGAAATTAATATGAATTGAATAAATAGAGTAAAATTAAAGAAACAAATCACTGAAAATTTCATCGAAATCGGATGAAAAATAATGAAGTTATGGAATTTTAAAGTTTTGCATTATTTTGGTAAAACAGTGATATACACGTCATCATGAATATGCAGTGAGTGAGCTGATGATGTCATATGCCCACTTTTTCTTTTGTATTTTATTATATGAAATTGCAATTATTCAAATTTTCTGCTCCAAGCCTATAACTAAAAGGACTGACTCCTTATTTAATGTGTAAGTTTATCATTGCTGTAACTTATTTTGTTACAAGGGAGATATTTTTTATAGACATATATGAAAAAATGAAATAATGAAGATTTCATGTAAAATAGTTTAAAAAGGAAAGTGGGGACGTGACATCATCAGCTCACTCATTACATATTCATGATGACATGCATAGAACTGTTTCCCAAAATAATCCAAAACCTAAAAATTCAATAACTTCGTTATTTTTTATCGGATTTCGATGAAATTTTCAGTGTTTTGCTTGTTTAATTTTACTCTATTCATTCAATTAATATTATTTTTAGGCCGGAGTTCATTCACCAACAAAACCATCTGCCGGCAAAGGCAGGTTGAAATGTACAGGGGAGAATATGAGAGAGAGAGAGAGAGAGAGAGAGAGATCAAGATAGATCAAAATAGTTCAGAACAAGAAGAACGGAAAAAACGCAAATTGATAGTGTGATGATAATGTGTTTAGGGTGTCATACAAGACATCATACAATGCAATGAATGAAGTGACAGAAGAAAGTAATATTATAATTTAGATTGAAATGAGCAGCTAACGTTAGAAAGTGTCTGTGAGAGAGAGAGAGAGAGGGGGGGGGGGGGAGATATATACTGAACTACAAAAGAAACGTCGCACATGTATGTGTTTGAAACTGTTTTATTTACAATGAAACACATTCTTTATTCAAGAGTGGAAACTGAGAAAATGTTTTGCTTTGTTTTGATTAACAAGTACAGATGTGCAATAACGACTTTCGTCGTTGATAGCGCCAGTTCTGACGTTGTTGGGCCCACAGGAGACGTTCCCGACGATGTCGAACGGTGAGGATAGGGCCCCGAGCAGGACGCCGACAAGACAAGTTGAAGCTTCTCAGCCGACGACGAACAGTTGCTGCAGAAATTGGTCTGTTGTGTGTGCCAATAGTCTGTAGAGCCGATTCTGTTGCTCTGCGGAAGCGATCCTGCAAGTGGTCCGGTGCAGATGGCGATCTTGACGTGCTGTTGTCACCCTGGGACGACCACTGCGCTGACGATCGTTGGTGCTGTTGGTTGCATTGTATCGCTCCCGCAGTCTCTCTACTGTCCGAACGCTGCATTGAAGTCGTTGGCAATGACTCTATGACGTTGGCCAGCATGAAGACGTCCGATGGCTTGTTCCCTCTGGTTTCGAGTCAGACGTGGCATGGTGACAGCGCTCAGGAAACGAATGACAGGATGAAGGTTTCGGGTCCCTTTTAAACCCACTGGATAGAGGATGTGCATGTGCCTCATGCTTTTCAAAAAGCTGCGCTCGAGTGCACTACCATGTTCACGGAAAGGATATGAGTTTTAATCCTACACAGAAATCACATTTTGTTATGATGATGTGTTATGGACGGTCAATGCCATATCTGTGATGTTAAAAAAGCATAAAATGTGATTTTACGTATCAAATTCCAATATCATGTGTAAAAGATATCAATTTGAAAAGTGCGACATTTCTTTTGTAGTTCAATATAGATTCAGCGTAAAAAAAATCTTGTTGAAAAAATTATATTCAGCTGGTTACAGTAATTACGTACAAAGAAAAACATTCCTCCATGAACTGACGACAATTTAAAAATTTATTTACTGAACGAAATAGGAAAGTAAAAAAGACGAAAACCAAGACGTAAATATCACGTAATTTTTAACACGTTCTGCTATCAGGGTATGCGCTTCCAAAGGTTTTTGGATATTATTACCCTGGCTTTAGCTCCGGCAGCCGTAATCACCGCACAGTGCATTTCAAGGAATAAATCCTGCCAGGTACCCCATTTACTACACCTGGGTGGAGAGTGGCAAATGTGGATTAATGTCTTGCCAAAAGACGCTAGTGCCAGGCTGAGATTCGAACCCTCAACCCTTGGATTGAAAAAATGAAATAATGAAGATTTCATGTAACATAGTTTAAAAAGGAAAGTGGGGACGTGACATCATCAGCTCACTCATTACATATTCATGATGACATGCATAGAACTGTTTCCCAAAATAATCCAAAACCTAAAAATTCAATAACTTCGTTATTTTTATCGGATTTCGATGAAATTTTCAGTGTTTTGCTTGTTTAATTTTACTCTATTCATTCAATTAATATTATTTTTAGGCCGGAGTTCATTCACCAACAAAACCATCTGCCGGCAAAGGCAGGTTGAAATGTACAGGGGAGAATATGAGAGAGAGAGAGAGAGAGAGAGAGAGAGATCAAGATAGATCAAAATAGTTCAGAACAAGAAGAACGGAAAAAACGCAAATTGATAGTGTGATGATAATGTGTTTAGGGTGTCATACAAGACATCATACAATGCAATGAATGAAGTGACAGAAGAAAGTAATATTATAATTTAGATTGAAATGAGCAGCTAACGTTAGAAAGTGTCTGTGAGAGAGAGAGAGAGAGGGGGGGGGGGGGGAGATATATACTGAACTACAAAAGAAACGTCGCACATGTATGTGTTTGAAACTGTAAAATGTGATTTTACGTATCAAATTCCAATATCATGTGTAAAAGATATCAATTTGAAAAGTGCGACGTTTCTTTTGTAGTTCAATATAGATTCAGCGTAAAAAAAATCTTGTTGAAAAAATTATATTCAGCTGGTTACAGTAATTACGTACAAAGAAAAACATTCCTCCATGAACTGACGACAATTTAAAAATTTATTTACTGAACGAAATAGGAAAGTAAAAAAGACGAAAACCAAGACGTAAATATCACGTAATTTTTAACACGTTCTGCTATCAGGGTATGCGCTTCCAAAGGTTTTTGGATATTATTACCCTGGCTTTAGCTCCGGCAGCCGTAATCACCGCACAGTGCATTTCAAGGAATAAATCCTGCCAGGTACCCCATTTACTACACCTGGGTGGAGAGTGGCAAATGTGGATTAATGTCTTGCCAAAAGACGCTAGTGCCAGGCTGAGATTCGAACCCTCAACCCTTGGATTGAAAAAATGAAATAATGAAGATTTCATGTAACATAGTTTAAAAAGGAAAGTGGGGACGTGACATCATCAGCTCACTCATTACATATTCATGATGACATGCATAGAACTGTTTCCCAAAATAATCCAAAACCTAAAAATTCAATAACTTCGTTATTTTTATCGGATTTCGATGAAATTTTCAGTGTTTTGCTTGTTTAATTTTACTCTATTCATTCAATTAATATTATTTTTAGGCCGGAGTTCATTCACCAACAAAACCATCTGCCGGCAAAGGCAGGTTGAAATGTACAGGGGAGAATATGAGAGAGAGAGAGAGAGAGAGAGAGAGAGATCAAGATAGATCAAAATAGTTCAGAACAAGAAGAACGGAAAAAACGCAAATTGATAGTGTGATGATAATGTGTTTAGGGTGTCATACAAGACATCATACAATGCAATGAATGAAGTGACAGAAGAAAGTAATATTATAATTTAGATTGAAATGAGCAGCTAACGTTAGAAAGTGTCTGTGAGAGAGAGAGAGAGAGGGGGGGGGGGGAGATATATACTGAACTACAAAAGAAACGTCGCACATGTATGTGTTTGAAACTGTAAAATGTGATTTTACGTATCAAATTCCAATATCATGTGTAAAAGATATCAATTTGAAAAGTGCGACGTTTCTTTTGTAGTTCAATATAGATTCAGCGTAAAAAAAATCTTGTTGAAAAAATTATATTCAGCTGGTTACAGTAATTACGTACAAAGAAAAACATTCCTCCATGAACTGACGACAATTTAAAAATTTATTTACTGAACGAAATAGGAAAGTAAAAAAGACGAAAACCAAGACGTAAATATCACGTAATTTTTAACACGTTCTGCTATCAGGGTATGCGCTTCCAAAGGTTTTTGGATATTATTACCCTGGCTTTAGCTCCGGCAGCCGTAATCACCGCACAGTGCATTTCAAGGAATAAATCCTGCCAGGTACCCCATTTACTACACCTGGGTGGAGAGTGGCAAATGTGGATTAATGTCTTGCCAAAAGACGCTAGTGCCAGGCTGAGATTCGAACCCTCAACCCTTGGATTGAGAGTCAAGTGAATGAACCACTATACCACGACACCTCCACAACACATTGTATTGTTGGATATTCTATCTATCTATGTATAAGTTATCTCAAAACATACTCATGGTTAGATGAGTTTCCATGGTGAGTGAGTATTGACAATTGAAGGCTTTCGGTAACACCATGTGGGAGGCTCTGTAAAAAGGCTGTTGATATATTCTTTCGTGAAAAATATCCCACTTATGGGGCATTTAGAGGAATTTAAGAAAAGTGAAAGGAAAGGAAAGAGATGGAAATGAAATGAAATTAAATTGAACACTTACACAAGACTATTTTGAGTTTTTTCTTTCGGTGTTTGTACACCAAAAATGAAGTGAAATGGAAAGAGGAAAGAAGAAAAAAGAGTGATTCAGATCAGGAAAGTTCTGAGCAGGTCACAAAAGTTTGGAGAGAGTAATTCTGAAAAGAACTGTTTGTATTTCTCTGTAGAGTAGCTCTGAAAGAGAGTTTCCGAACTACGGCAATCTTTAGGTAAAGGAATATATCTGTCTCGACGCGTTTCAAATAGTGTATTCTGTTCAACGTCAGGAGGTTAACTCGAGGAAAACTGCAGTGCTGTGAGTATTTAAGCAGTTGTCATGGTTGTGCGGACCGGGGTACTGTTACTGTGCGAGCCTGATTTCGTCATTCCAGGCCTCTGATTGGTCCATTAGCGGAAGTGGGCTAGTGGTTGCGTGGTCTAAATGTGTGTCGCGCAAATGTCTATTCCCTGATAGCAGATAGTGGTAAAAATTACGTGATATTTACGTCGTGGTTTTCGTCTTTTTTACGTCCTGTAATTACGTCAATAAGACGACAACTTGCACCAACGCAAGACGTCAAGAGGACGTCTTATTTTGACGCCATCTGTACACTGTAAAAACCGAAGTGCTGTATATAGCACTTTTTGAGGGCATGCGTAGGGACTGCACTCAGAGTGCTATTGAATGCACACAGCGTGCTATTTCAGCACTTTCGCGGGAGCTGGACAGGCTCCTTAAACTGCTAAACATTCATTAAAAAAAATGATTTGGGCGAGCTTCGAACCAGGGTCCGCTGATCGAGAATTGCTGGCATTACCGCTAGACTAACTCACATTGTACGATTTAGAGCAGATCGTATTGTTACATAGTGAATTTACGACACCACATAGTTCATGTTATCTACTTGACTCCCATGACTAAACTGGATTGCAAGAAGCATTTGTTAGTCCATCGGTAACGTCAGCGCCTCTCAATCAGCGGAACCTGGTTCGAGTCTCGCCACGGTCACATTTTTTTTTGCTGGTAAATTAGCACACTACAAGTGCTATAAACAGCATTTCAGGTGCAGTCACTATACATGCCCCTAAAAGTAGCACTTTAGTTTTTACAGTGAACAAGACGTAGAGATGACGTCAAAATAAGACGTCCTCTTGACGTCTTGCGTTGGTGCAAGTTGTCGTCTTATTGACGTAATTACATGACGTAAAAAAGACGAAAACTGCGACGTAAATATCACGTCATTTTTAACACTTTCTGCTATCAGGGAAGAGGAATGAAGACGTAGAGATGACGTCAAAATAAGACGTCCTCTTGACGTCTTGCGTTGGTGCAAGTTGTCGTCTTATTGACGTAATTACATGACGTAAAAAAGACGAAAACCGCGACGTAAATATCACGTCATTTTTAACACTTTCTGCTATCAGGGAAGAGGAATGAAGACGTAGAGATGACGTCAAAATAAGACGTCCTCTTGACGTCTTGCGTTGGTGCAAGTTGTCGTCTTATTGACGTAATTACAGGACGTAAAAAAGACGAAAACCGTGACGTAAATATCACGTCATTTTTCAACACTTTCTGTTATCAGGGTTGTTAGTCGTTTCCTGTCGGGTCCGTTAATACGTTTAGAGATTTTCGATTGGCGTGAAGTGGTGTGTTGTGTTGGGGGGGGGGGGGGGGTAGGAATGTAGTTTAATGTTGTGATGTATGTCTGTTTAGGAGAGGTCGCCAAATGTCGTTGATGACTAGTCCGCTGTCCTGTGGTACTGTGTTGTGTTGATGTATTTCGATGGCTTCTCGAACTCGTCTGGTGTGCCAGTGTTTGATGGAGGTGATGAGTTTCGTATTGAGCCAGTCGATAGGGTGATTGAGTTGCTGGGCATGTTTGACAATTGCCGACTTGTCCCAATCGCTGTGTTTAAAGTTGGTCTGATGTTCCTAAAGTGTGGTTTTGAGGCTGCGTCCTGTCTCTCCGATGTACACCTTGCCACATTGGCATGGTATCTTGTAAACTCCCGGGTAGACGTCTGTAGGTTTCTTGTCCTTGTGAGTGAAGAGTGTCGAGTCAAGTTTGCCGAAAGGTGTATAACCTCGATGCTGACATTCTTAAGAATGCGTTGTATTTTGTGAGATGTGCGGCCTAAGTATTGGAGTACGACCGTGGCCAGCGCTGATGCATCCGGGGCCCGGGCCCGACCGAGGTAACTTTAGTCTGCACCTTGCGGGCTAGGTAACCGCTGATTGTCGTGAGTGCTGTTTTGATGTGATGCAGCTCCTGTTGAAGATGGTCTTGGTCGCTGATTGCGTGTGCCCTCCGGATGAGTGTGCTAGACAGTCTCTGAAGAACCGACGGGTGGTGGAAAGATGTGTAGTTCAGGTATCTGTCTGTGTGTGTAGGTTTACGATAAACCTGGTGGGATGGATTCCCTGCTGCTGACCTTGTGATGAGTACGTCCAGGAATGGAAGGGATTGGTACTTTTCCACTTCCATAGTAAACTTGATGCTTGGATGGCGATGGTTGAGATGCTGAAGAAAGTCCTCCATGTCAGATCTGCCGTGCTGCCACAATACGAAGATGTGGTCCACGTACCTAACCCACAGTTTTGGTGAGAGTAATGCTGCCTCAAGTGCTGTTCTTTCGGCAGCAACAAGGACGAGAAAGCAGCAATACAAAGTCTACGCAGGGATCCATCAATCCACATCCTCAAAGCTGACAAGGGAACTGCTCCAGTCATCATGGAACGGCAAGAATACGACAACAAAATATAGGAACTACGTGACACACCAACCTACACCAAGCTGTCGAGAGATCCCACACCAGCTACGGAAAGGAATCAACGGGAAGATCAACGGGAAACTCCTGGCACTTCAATGAACAGACGTCCTTCCCAAGCCACTCTATTTCAAGCTACGTTCTTCTGCATCGACATGTCCTATTCTGTTTGGACAGCCCAGGATACACAAAGAAGCAGCTCCACATCGTCAACTCTCAGGACTTCATCGAGAAACTAAACTAGGTTACTATCGGTCCGACTGATATCCTGGTAAGTTTCGACGTTGAATCTTTTTTCACCAGTGTTCCTGTTCCAGGAGCCTGCGACATCATCAAACGGAAACTACAGGAAGACAGCACCCTTGCCGATCGGACAGCCATGTCTCCTGATCAGATACATGATCTACTCCTCATGTGCCTCAGCTCCACTACCTTGGCGAGATTCCTTTTACAAACAACAAGAAGGCGCAGCGATGGGGTCTCCTCTATCCCCCATAGTTGACAATATCTACATAGAAGAATTCGAAAGAACAGCACTTGAGGCAGCAACACTCTCACCAAAGCTTTGGGTTAGGTACGTGGACGACATCTTCGTAGTGTGTCAGCACGGCAGATCTGGCATCGAGGACTTTCTTCAGCATCTCAATCATTGCCATCCAAGCATCAAGTTTACTATGGAAATGGAAAAGGACCAGTCCCTTCCATTTCCACCAGCTGTCGGCTCTTCAGTCAGTGTATAGCACACTCATCCCGGATGCACCAGCGCTGGCTACTGTCGTACTCCCATACTTAGGCCACACATCTCACAAAATACAACGCAGTCCCTTCCATTCAAGAATATCAGCATCGAGGTTTAATAGACACCAGTCTTTCGGCAAACTTGACTCGACACTCTTCACTCACAAGGACAAGAAACCTACAGACGCATATCGGGAGTTTACAAGATACCATGCCGATGTACATCGGAGAGACAGAACGCAGCCTCAAAACCAGACTTACGGAACATCAGACCAGCTTTAAACACAGCGATTGGGACAAGCCGGCAATTGTCAAACATGCCCAGCAACTCAATCACCCTATGGACTGGCCCAATACAAAACTCATCACCTCCATCAAACACTGGCACACCAGACGAGTTCGAGAAGCCATCGAAATACATGAACACAACACAGTACCACAGGACAACGACATTTGGCGACCTCTCCTAAACAGACGTCTAATTACCATTTGGTCTAATCATCGTTTTGTCTAATAACCAACTGGCCTATGTTCTTGTATTCTCCCCTACAATACTACTGCAAGTGGCTTTGACTAAACAGTCAGGTCTCGGTTCGGCGCACTGTCCGAGATTTTCGAACATTTTTGCAGTAATTTCATGTTAATGTTTTGTTTGTTTTTTTGTTTGTTTTTGTTTGTTTTTGTTTTTTCGTTTTTGTGGAGCATGGCATGAATTAATTACAAGTGCTTAAGGAATTATCTAGTGAATAAATAAATAAAATAATTAATTAATCAATGGGGCTGTAGCCCATCATCCCCCCCCCCCCCCCCGTTCCAAGGCCCGTGCAATGTATAGGCCTATATAACGCTCGCTCACAAAATGTTGAAAAGGGTTGTTGGTACCCGGGCAGCGAACTTTTTTTTCCCACGAACTTTTCTCACTATCGTCATTCACGCATGCGCAACTTTGAAATAGCCCTACAATGCTTGGAGTTGGATGGGGTTTCAAAGTTTCATCCTACTTTAAGTAATAAAAAAAATTCAAGACGTTATTTTTGTAATGTCCAAACTGAGAATCGAACCCACATACCTCAGGTTAAATGTCCGAAGGCTAACGCATCTTGCCACAGCAAGACGCTGGGAGCAACCGTCATTATATCGCTTACGGAATAAACCCTATGATTGCGAAATTGATTTAGATCGGAAAGGATCAGGTGCGCATGCGCCAGGGAGGACAGGGACAAAAAGTTCGTGGGAAAAAAATTTAGCACCCGGGCAAGAGGCGTCAGTCCCCATTTCCAAAAACGTTCCATTTCCCTGCATTGTGGTACAGATAGTTATCATCATGGGCGTCAATCCGAGTAGAGAATCTATTGTTCATGGGGGGACGGCTATTGTGTCGTCACCCCCATGATGAATAAAGTTACGTCACGATTAACGCCCATGGTTATCATGGTGATGATAATGAATATAAACAGAATGACATTATGAGAGAGAGATGATGGAAGAATGAATAAGTAATATAAGGAAAAACGGAAATAAAAATTAATCGATGAATAACATTACATAAGGGAGGATAGAAAGTTAAGGGACAGAAGGATAAAGACATAACGTAAAGTTAGATGGATAGAGAGAGAGAGAGAGAGAAATTGTGGAAGGAAAAAGAAAAACCATTGTGAATGATGGAAGAGAAGATTATAAAAAGGCCAAAAAAAAAAAAGAATAACATACGAAATTAGAGATGAAAAGGAAAAAGAAAAAAAATATAAAGAAAGAATAATGCAAAATAGGCAAAATGATAGAAAGATAAACCAAGGAATAAAGAGAGAAAAAATATAAAGAGAGAAAGAAAAAGAAAAAAAAAAGTGCAATAAAACAATAATTGAAAATTCACTAAAATATTAATTGATTAATTTATTAATCAATCAATTTATTCACTAGCTAATTAATTAAGCACATGTAATTAATTCATGCCATGTTCCATCAGGTCACCTTATTACCGTTTTTCTCCTCTTTTTTATCCCTCCCCTCATTGTCAAGGCAATTTCTACCTGGTCTTTGTTGAAGTTTCTCCCGCCCCTGCCCGGGGTTAGATTTGTATTAGGGTAGGATTTCCGGGTCTCAAAATTAAATACAAGTGCTATATGTAACCATTTTTAAATAACGGGCCGTCCCATATATCAAAATGTTACAAAGTCACTGATTTGGTGAATATAAAATAAAATACTTCTATGTGCGATCAGTCAGACAATATGTCTTTGAAATTAGCTAGATATGTGGTTTGGGTGCTCATTATGAATTCACATCCGAATTATGCAAAATAGGGGTTTTTCAGTTTGTCGGTCTTAATTTTTTATTGTAGACAACAATTTTGAAATCAAGATCATATGAAAAGCCCACTTTAGCAGTCACATGGGCCAATCGATGGCCTATTGAAGGCAATTCTTGTTTAATTTGAGAGGATGGCCAAATTCAAAATGGCTGCCAAAGTGTTAAAATATTCCTACATGCAAATATCTCCTGAGTTTCACCTTTGCAGGCAGTATAGTTTTGCCTGTGTGCCAGTGTGATAAACTATATGACTAGTTGCATTTAAAGTTTACTCTGTGTCTATAAGCTTATAACTCAGGGTCGCTGTGATAAAAGTGTGGAATTTAGTTAGTATGATCACTTCACCTAATACCGGCCATGTCATAATACCGACCATTAAGCGTATCATGGCATCTAGCGCGCGTCTTGCAAATCAACCCATGGGACTACGCGTAGAATGCCTAGCAACGTTGAGAACAGCCAAAATAGAGCAAGACGAGGAATAAAAACGTAATTATTATCAATTTATTGTTAATTTTTAATATTTTCATTAAAATAATTTCTTTTCATAAATTCCATTGACTTATGTGCAGGGGTCGGAAATAAGATACAATTCTCGACTATGCGTAAAATGAGATGACTCTATTGCGACGTCATTTCTACAAGAACGCGCAAGTATTATCGCTCGTCAGTACCTGGATCTTGTTCCCCAGTATTTGGGTAATAGTCTGATGAATTTTCATTACGTTTCATGAAGAATCTTTCCCGTAGTCGTTGGAAACATCGTTAAAAGGTCGGTATTAGGTAAAGGCATCATACCGTAAACGTCTATACAAATATTATTCTAACTCTAACATGTTTCTCTTCTCATTGTAGAGTTTTACATGAACAATATACATTAATATCCCGATGAAACATATCAATCTGATCTTTTGCAAATAATTTTATTATGCCAAAGTACATTTTTATAAGATGCAAAACAGCTAAACATGTAAAACTGCACTTTGCCCTTTGTTTCTCACCTGCACGGCCATATTGGGAAAAAAAATGCTATGCTCTATAGATACAATTTAACCTTGGTCAAATTTGAAAAGATGCCAATGAATGACTGTATCTTTACAGAGCAACTACTGAAAGATGATAATCCATAATTCTTCAGCATATGGACTATTTTGCACTTTGATTCTTTATTCAAAATTGCAAATCTATCACATTTTGACACCTATGCAGTATTTTCCAATTTGATGGCAATTTTGAAATGAAATACCCCAAATCTTCCAAATTATTCAGCATTCTACGATATACCTTTATCTTGGTTTAATTGTGTTTAAACAAAGTACATCGCTGTAGTAACTTGCTTTATGTCTGTTTTAGGCGAAAAATTGCAATATCCCGTAATTTCTATTGTTCACAAAGTTATACCTCATGTCAAGTTATAAGTTTGAAGACAAAGCATAGCTACATCTTGAAACAGACCAGCGGACATTTCAAATATGACGGCCATCTTGGTGAAATGAAGGACCCTATATAATTATGCAAGAGGTTTTTTCAGCTTGTCCGCCTTGCCAATAGAACGCTCAAACTCAAAGTTATATGCAAGTAGGCATATTTCATAACTTCAGCAGCCAGTTTTAACTTGGCCATCCTCTTGTGAAAGAATAAATCAAATTTAAAGACAGATGCCCACAGAAGTGGGCTTTTCGTATGACCTTGATTTAAAAATTGCTGTCTACCATAAAGAAAATTAAACAAAAGACCAAAAACCCTCTTATTTTGTTTTGGTCATAGTTTGCGTCTAAACCACATATCTTGTTAATTTCAAGGACATTATGTCTTTTTATTATTATTCAACAAATCAGTGATTTTGTAATATTTTTATATATGGGATAGCACCTTCATTTGAACAAAATGGCCACCTAAAGCACTTGTCTAAATTTTGAGACCCGGATATTCTACATAATTTTAATATATCAGAAATAGATATGAATAAATCAATTATGAAGGAATTATACCCTGAGATAGCCATGCTTTTTTCAAAGGGCACAAATGGCCCCAGGACCCAAATTTTAGGTAGACCCATATCCGGAATTATTCAGGAACAAAAACTCTACCTATATGTCAAATTTCATGCTTTTATGAAAAAGTGCACAATTCCTTCGATTTTCAGCACCAATCTGCTGGACTAGAAGAGCCTTTTGAGACTAATAAAATAAATTGCTGTTCTATGTAGCGATCGATGGATTATGTGAATTTTCCCTGCCATTGGAGTTTATGATCACCTCCTCGACCCTCCCGTCTCTGTAAACTGATCATAAAAAGGGAAAGCACTAGTAAACCGCTGGTTTAATAGATTTTTACCTTTGCGGTTAACATTTTTTGACATTTGTGGTAAAGGGTGTTTCAATATTTTAGGGATTTTAATGGTCAGGAAAACCTCACACACACACACACACGCATGCACACGCACACACATACATCTCATAATAATTTATCTTACATGGGTGCATTATGCAAGCAATGAGTTTTTACATTTCCGGTCGACATGTTATGTATGACATTTGTGGTAAAAATGTAAATTGTTACATTTGCAGGCGAAATGTTTTTACATTTTTTATTACATTTGTGGGCTATTTTTATTTTACATTTGTGATTATTTTTACACTTGTGGTTGACATGTTATGATATTTGTCGTTATTTTGACATTTGCGGGTGCAATTTTGTGGTTAATTTTACATTTGTGGTTGAGTTTTACATTTGTGGGCTCTACAGTCCCCACTAAATAAATTACTTATAATTGAATACTAAATAACAATCTAACCGGTGTTAGTGCATAACATGTAGCAAAATTGGGGAAGGGAAGTAAGATAGTTGTAGGGGCTGTGAAATGAAATTTTTCATGGAGTAAGAATGTTATTCAGAATACTGAAATGAATGGATTCTATGATCTTCATTATGTTATGCCTTTGGTGTGTCCTTGCACAATTGTGTCCTGATACAATTCACAAAACACATACATCAAAGTTACTATACATTTTCTTGAATGAACAGAACTATAATAAGATGAGAAAACAACACTGAACATAGCAAGGGACTATAACACAAGTATGCATGATCAGTGTTTATGTATTAAATGTTATGGTTGTGTAGCACCATGTTTGTTTGTATTGTTTGTTTGTATTTATTTCCGTATTGAGAAAACCACATACATTTCATAAAATACAACGTATACATGAGCTTAAAAAACGGAGGATGACGCAAATTCAGCAGTATTTACAAAATGCTGCTGTTCTTCCTTGGGGTCCCACATGACAAAACTTATGTTAGTAAATAGAAGATCAGGGTATAAATTATTTCCCTATTAAAACAAAGCAGCACTATTTGACAAGACTTTGAATGAGCACCCATCCCCAATTTCCATGAATCGATGCATTGGGAAACAAAGGGATTATTACATTTATTGTACTATAAATAAAATTGTACTTACTGTCTAGGTAAGGATGTGAAATAAACAATACTAGTACGTTAATAAGTGTTTTTCTTTGAAGATGGGAAACAGAATTGTGATGACCTGAAATGATGATGGCACCAGTTCCACTTCTCTTCCCTCGTTCTTCATCATGTACTTATACTGCATGACTCAAGCCTGTATGTTGACCAAACTACATTCAGCACTTTCTCCTGTAAATTTAGTGAGAAAAGAATTTAGATCATTATTGTATTTTTGCCACGATAAGAAATAACACAGCGAAATGAAAATACTAAAGAATACTAATAATTTACTCTAAAAGACAAAATAACAAAGCTGATAATAATAATGATTTAAAAAATGAAAGCAGAAAAGAAATTATTTGACAAGATGAATTCTGACTTGCTTAATGTTTTATTTATAATAACGTAATTGATGGGGTTTATTGTACTGTATGTCAAGTATCTGTATAAAACCTACTTATCAGTTTCCATCTCCAAACGAATCTTTAACTTCATTTTAAATTTGAATGAGACAAAAAAAAAAACCCAGATCTTTCAAGCTTGCTGACAATCTGTCAGCAAATGTGTCTGGCCTTTAATCTTTGTACAGGGATTTGCCTTGGTTTCCAGAAGTTCATCCTGGCCCATTCTTTTATGCTGCAAAAAAATAGAGGGAGAAAGGAACAAACAATAAGACAATAATAATAAACAGGTTCATAAATATGTAAGGAACTTTTTTATATTTCTTCATGGAATGGACTTTTATTTCATTTTAGAAATCCACATGTAGTCTCAAATAGAATGGGTGGTCTTGTGATGTAAGTTTATGTAATTTTTCAACTTGAAAAATATTGAAACATAGAATTTAACCTACTTCAATCTATCAAAAGTTTTTATAGCGTTATGGCAAAAGATAAATCATAATAAAGACCCTAGTGATATATAATTTGATTCATAGCTTGTGGCCCCTGTGTTGAAAGAGTAGCCTTTCTTTCTTTTTTGGTTTTGCCCTATATTTTTTAAGTTTTCGTTCTATATGTCAACAACATCTATTGGGCAATTCGGAATTATATTAACCCGTTGAAGACGGTAAAGCGCAGTGCGATTCCCCCGCTGGCGTCGGAACGGTGAAATTCCTGACAAGCTCAACGAAGCGTGGTTACCGGTTGTCAAGAAGGGGGTGTACGCACAGAACTCCTAAAGACGTAGAAGGCTCATACCCATTCACAACGCACAGATCGCGGTATCGCCGTAATACCCGGTGTAGGATTCGCTCGAGTGCACACGCCGCCATATTGCTTAGTCCTCGATCTTTTCAACTAACCCACCAGACCGTGTGCTTCTCAATGCCTATTTATATTATATCGGATCTTCTTTATCGAAATAAAGGGCCTTGTGCCTTCATCACTTGAAATTTTGAAGTTGGCTTTTCCACTGAAGTTCAGCTGCTCTTTCATACATAAGTAACGTCAACTAATATCATGTACATTTTAGGGGGGGGGGTCTCTTTCGGACACAAAGGTTAAAATTGTATTCTCTCAAATTCAAGATAATATCAAACAGTTGTTTTTTCTATCACTATTATCATTTTAGTTCCCTTTCAAGAAAGCAGCCCGAGTTCTTTTGTTCACCTTCATCCTTCTTGACACCCCCTCGGAAAAAGCAACAAAAAAATATAATTGCTTTTTAGTGGTACCATGTACATGACTTGTAAAACGTTATACTTTTTGTACAGTTTCATCTGATATAAAAAGGCCAACAACTTTGGGTTTTTTTTTCGCACTCTTTTATTTCTGCATTTTTCATAAGTACAAAGTAAAGTATATTCAGAATCATAATAGCATAATATACATAATCTACGTAATAAACATAATATAATTACTTTTGACAAACAGATAAAAATCTACTTGATCGTTTAACAAAATAAGACATAAATATAATAACAAGAATAGGCGATTCTATGCTAAGGAGAGTGAAATGATGCAGGAGACCGACATCGTAAGCATAAGCTTGAGATGATGACGGACTCGGGATAGGAAATGAAAGAAGAAAAATAAAAGAAAGAGAAGAGAAAGAAGGATGAATATGAATTGAAGGGTATAATGTGCAGCTGGCCGTGCAATATGTGAAATGAGTGATTGTACAAAGCCTCTGCTTAATTTGAAAATTAATTTGATGCCTCAATAAATGGTTAATTTTTCTCTAACAATATTAAATAGTAACTTTAATTACTGTATTGATTTAAGAAGGTGTTTTTTGTTATGGCTATAAAAGAAAAAAAGTGAAGTCCGAATGAGGTAAGGAGTTCCATATGTCGGGGCCGTGATGCCTAATTGATTTTTGATTAAAAATTCTAATTTGACAAAAATAAAGTCATTACAATTCTAACTCGACAAAGAAAAAATTGCCAGACCTCCAAAATTCGCCCAGTTGGGGGGGGGGGGGGGGGGGGGGGGAGGGTGTATAAGGGTCCAGTTTCCCTCCATAATTCTCTGACAAGCAAAAAAAAAAAAAAAAAAAGGTTTTCATTCTAAAAGGGGGGGGGGGGGGGACAATCCACTAAAGGGATCCTCTATGGTCAAAATGCATACTTTTCTTCCAAGAGGGGGGGGGGGGGGGAGGGGGCACGGGCCGGAAGTGCCCCCCCCCCCCGATCCGCCAATGATGATTATGCTTTTGATGCCTTTGCTGCATGTGCCAATGTCCAGTTTTATGCCAAAGTTATTTGCACAGTTGCAGATACATCTATCTTTGATTATTATACATGTAAAACAAACAGCATAGTCATGGATATAAATGATTTTTTTTTCCGATGTAGGTTACTAAATTATAGAAATTACAAACATTATCAACATGATATTCCATGGATGGTAAGGACCAACTTTATTTGAGATGATCCGGGAGCAGTGAATTCTGACTGTAAACAATAAGCACATCATCGTATTCATCTGTTTCTTAATATCGATTAGACACACTCAAAATCTGCTGGATTTTATCTTGACACTCATATAGTGAAGGGGCATGAATAATAACAAAAAAAGAAATACAATGAAAGGAGAATCTTGAGCCTGGCTTGTAAAAATATAAACGTTTCTTCAAAGTTAAAAAAACCAGTTGAATAAAAATTGATTCAAGCGGCGGCTAAGCAATGCGTCGACTAAGCAATATGGCGGAGTGTGCACTCGAGCGAATCCTACACCGGGTATTACGGCGATACCGCGATCTGTGCGTTGTGAATGGGTATGAGCCTTCTACGTCTTTAGGAGTTCTGTGGGTGTACGTGGTCTAGTGCCTTCATAGCCAATCAGCGCCTTGATCGCTTTTGCCGCTGGCTTACTGAATATTCATAATGTTCGGTGCACAAAACTGCTCGATACCTCATGCATTATTCATTTTCTTGTTTCCTTATTGGCTAGTGCCGACGGAAGTAATGAATACTTTATGTGGTTCCGGTGCAACACGAATGTTTTTGCCCCCCCCCCCATCTCTCTTCAAACAGAGGGACACGGGGTTGGTGAATTTATACGACATATCAATTCCACCCCATTTTTGTTTCCTCCATCTCCATGAAATTCATCTGTTTCATTCTAATTTTCTACCTGTATTCTTTTCCGAGACCAATACTTTTTACTTCCATTGTGTTTTTTTCTTTATTTATTGTATTTCTTTCTTCCCCATTCCCCTTCCATTTGACCCCATTTGTTTTTTGTTTTTGTTTTGAGTTGTTTTGTTTTGTTTTTTATCAATTGTGAATTCTCGTTGTAGCTTCCTATAAATTATGTCACTTATTCACATGATTCATGTCTGCTATTTTATCCTAAATTTTAGTTTTTTGTTCCTTTTTCGTCGTTTATCCCAGTGCTATTTTATTTTTTCCCCATTTTTCTTCATTTATCATATAGTTATTCCTTTATCTTATCCTTCCGTTTCGTCTCCCTTGATTTGTTTCCTTCTTTCTTCGTCTACCACATTCTCTATCAGGGCCAGCCGAACGTTTTTGAGATGGATGGGGCCCAAATATGGGAACCATGCAGGAAATGTTATTATTGTGCTAAAAAAAAGGGGCCCAGTCACCGCCGTCGTCGACATTCCCGACAAAAAATTTGTTGACAACCCCAAAAGTCCAATATCGTCGCCGATGTCGACATTCCTCTTTCCCCTGTTTCTCTTATTATTATAATCATCTTTACAGAATCGTTTCGTGTGGATTCCGTGTTATATATTCTCATGTTGTTGTTTTTTCCGCAGATTATAAGCTCTCATGAAGCGGTCGGAAGACTAATGAATTCATAGATTTTAAATCTTATAAATCGGTTCGACTTTCGCTAACTTCTAAAGTGTAAATAGGGGAAAATGATCAATAATAATTCCTCTGTTATAAGTGGTACGCTGGTACAAGTATTTATATTCGGTATTATTCCTTTCTACAGCCACTAACTTTGATCCGCCTTTGGAAAAGAAAGTAATCGATGAGTGTTTTATTGTTTATTTATTTTATTTATTTATTTATTTATTCTGCATGTTCCATAAATCACAATCATATTCATAACTGCACAATAATACAAAATATTACATATTGATAACAGTTGAGCTTATAAAATGCGGTTAATAAAATATTGGGGAATGTGGAAACATGCACAGGTTTGGCAACATAAGCTTGGAGCTTGAGAAGCATCGCCACACCTGAAACATTGACAAACTAAGAACAATGAGAAGAATCATTGCGCAATCCTAACTATAAGGGGAAAAACAACCTTAAAATAATACAAATAGTAAATACAAAAAGAAAAATGATAAACAGTGGAAAAGATTAAAGAAATGCTAATGAGAACCCTTAAGTAGTAACTTAACGCAAACTACATAGTGATTTAAATGTACATGTACGAGTAGAATGCAGGTGAATCGTATTGAAGCAGGCAAAAAGAAAAAAAAAATATATATATATATTGCACTTTCACAGAAGTAATAAGTACAAAACAAGAACACTAATTATATTACCATGATTTACATCTTTGAGATAAGCATGTGTTTAACACTGCTTTTAAAGGAATGTATGGTCAATGAATTGCGTGTATGAGTGGGTAAGGAATTCCAAACATCGGGACCATAGTGTCGCACAGACTTATGAGCTAACATTGTGCGGGGATTGGACAAATGTATATTTGCTGATTGTCTTGTTTGGTAAGCGTGAACCGCATCGTTCCGTTGAAACATTGAACAAAAAGTAACAGGTAAAATCTTGGTGTTATAACGATACATGAATATGGAGGTTTGAAGGAAATTAATGTCGCAGACTCTCAGAGTTTTCAGCTCAATAAACAGGGGACGTGTATGGTCAAGGTAACCAGCACCAGAACATATCCGAATTGCTTTCTTTTGCAGCAGGAGAATATTGCCTGTTGTACTCTTTGATGTTGCCCAGAGGATATTACAATAAGAAATGTATGGTAGGATGAGAGTATTATATAATGTGAATAATGTTCTGGATGGTACAAAATATCTGACCCTGTATAATATGCCAATACCACGAGAGATCGGCACCCTTATGTGCTGCAGGTGATCTGTCCAGTTCAGTTTCTCATTTATGAGAACGCCAAGAAATTTTGTGCAAGTTTTCTGTTCTAATATGACATCATCAAGTTTTATAGAGAGCTTACGTTGACAAGATTTCTTACCCTTGAAATGAATAAAATTTGTTTTGAGGACGTTCAGAGACAACTTATTACTTTGGAACCAATGGGCTAATTTGGGGAGTTCTGAATTAATTGAGTCTTCTAGCAAATTTATGTCACGATTAGAAATGAAAACACTTGTATCGTCAGCAAATAGGATATAATTCAAAATAGTTGATACATTACATATGTCATTGATATATATGAGAAACAGTAGGGGACCCAAGATGGAACCTTGGGGTACCCCACATCTTAAAAACGACATTTCCGAATTGACAAATTTATAACAAGTATATTGCTTCCTCTTGCTAAGATAGCTGGAGAACCATTCTAAGGCAATGCCTCTTACCCCACAATGCTCAAGTTTACATAAAAGTATGGAATGATCAAGTGTGTCAAAAGCTTTGCTCAGATCCATGAACACACCTACAGTGTGTTCACGAGATGCCAGAGACCTAGAAACAAAGTCATAAAATTTCAGGAGTGCAAGGTCAGTAGAGTGAGATTTACGAAATCCAAAGTGATTAGGATTTAATAGCTTGTTTTTGTTAAGAAAACCAATGAGCCGATTGTAAACTAATCTCTCTAGTATTTTTGAGAAACTTGGCAGAATTGAGATGGGTCTGTAGTTATTAATACTCGATGTGCTATCTCTCTTGTGAACAGGAATAACCTTTGCCAGTTTGAAAGATGAAGGAAATACACCAGTTGATAAAGATAGGTTACAAATATGTGTAAAAGGTATTAAGATGGAACCAATAATTTGCTTTAAGATTGAGGAGCTAAGTTCATCGTGACCCGAAGACCTGCTATTCTTCATGGACGAAACAATATTTAATATTTCAATATCATCAGTTGGCTTAAGGAAAAGTGAAAACTGGGTCTTCTCATGAAGATATTCCTTAAAGTTCTTATCGGTAAAATTTACTTTCTTTGCTTGATTTGGACCTATATTCACAAAATAGTCATTAAATGCATTTGCAATATCTTCCACATTAGATATTTCGCTTTCCCTCGCTTACATATTATATCTTTGACAATTCTCCAAGTAGAAGACATGTTACCTTTAACATTTTCGAATTGTTTGGAGTAGTAAAGTCTTCGAGATGACCTAATGATTGAAGTCAGTTTATTTCGATATTTTTTATATTTCTCTTTGTTATCTTGAGACGGTTTCTTAACACTTCTTTTATATAAAATATTCCTTTTTTTGATGGATTGAAGGATGCCTTTCGTAATCCATGGATGTTTGCCTGATTTCTTACCATTAAATTTCACTAAAGGAATCAGTTTGTTAAAATGTTGGTAAAATATACTTCTAAACAAGTCATAGGCCTTTTTAACATCACTACATTCCAGTACATCGAGCCAGTCTTCTGAAAAGAAAGCATCATTTAGACGAGAAATATTATCTTCAGTAAAATTTCGCTTCCGAACATTTTCTTGTTTTCTACTAATATCATAATGTATGTCATAAAGCACACAGAACACAGGCAGGTGATCAGAAATTTCACAATAAAATAAACCAGATTGAGAGGAACCTTTTAAACTTTTTACAAAAATATTATCTAGTAGTGTTGATGATTGGTCACTGATTCTGGTTGGTTTATCAATCATTACTCTGAAAGCATTGGAATCTAATATGTTCTGGAAACGGAGAGTCTTTGTATTAGTTGCCAAAAAATCTATGTTAAAATCACCCATAATACAGACTGATTTTTCACATGTGTTAATTGCACACATTAGTGATTCAAGATCGTCAAGAAAACTATCAACATCATTACTTGGTGGTCTATACACTATACACACTATGAAATTCCTCTCGGCGGGCAGATCTACCTCTATACATAAAAGCTCGGCACTCTGACTTGAAAATGAAAGGTCTTCTCTAATTTTGAAAGATAACTTATCTGAGATGTACAAGAGAACACCACCACCTCTTCCGTTGGGTCTGTCTTTACGAACTGCACTATATCCCTCCAAAGTAAATAGAGGGGGTGATGATTGATTCAACCATGTCTCGGAAATACCGATAATGGAACAGTTAAATTTTAATGAGGACATCATGATATTAATGCTTTCAAAGTTCTTTGAGATGCTTCTGGCATTACAGTGTAAGAAACTTAAGCACTGTGAGTGGTGAGAATGCTGAACATTTATGAAAGGGTTATACTCATTGGGTACATAATACCTGCAATCAAAACTTTCCTGCAAATTATATTCTTCAAGCATCATTTATACGTACAAGTGTGATATTTAAAAGCATAGAAAACAATGCACAATCAGGCATTAGGATAGGGACATGTGATTGGTATGAGTTAAGACTAATAAGGGTTAGCAGGAGAGAACAGAAACAGAAACATATATAGAAGTTTTGTACATAAGAGACATACATGCTCATGAGAATGGAAGACAAGGTATACAAAAACAATAGCATGTTCACTAGAAAAAAAAGAAAGATTTAAGAATGAATTCAAGATGGAGAGGATTACAGTGTCATTAAAACTTCTACAACATGTTTGTATGATTATAACACTACACATGCAAACAGCAACTTAATATAACAAAAATTGAAGGAAAAAACACCAAAAACAAAACAAAACAAAACAAAACAACAAACAAACACACAAACAGAATAGTGAAAAGGTACCAGAAAATATACTAAATTAGAGAGATAAAATTGGTAATAAAATAAACACTCCACTGAGAATGTATCAGTTGAAGTAGCTAACACAAATGTCAATGAATGAATTGAATAGTAGCAAAGCATAGCAGACCCTACACACACACACACATACACACTACCATCCTGGCAGATAACAGTGCCAGAGAAACAAAGAAGTCATTGACTTGTTTCCCAGAAGGTAAGCTCTAAAACAAACAAAGTCAGGTCCTGGTAAAAAGCATGTGGTTAAGTTAAAGCTGCATTGTAGGGTTAAACAGCACTCGTGAATTAGGAGAAATATGGGCCACCTCCATTTCCCCTCCAGGCTCCAGCATAAAATCGCAGTTTCGTTCCTTTGTGAAGAGATCTTGTACCTCCTTTTTGTGCCTTTTCTTCTCTGCAAGGTCCACTCTTGTAAGGTCGTCAACGATGTAATACTTCTCCTTCTTCAGAGCCTCCCTTGCCTTCTTCATAATATCGACCTTTTCACGATATGACAGAGTCTTTATGAGGATGTGACGTGGCTTTTCACCCTAGAACCATCTCGATGAGCATGTTCAACTTTTACATCCATCTCAAACTTGGTTTTAATTAAGTTCTGGACAATCTGAACACAATCTTCTTGCTGGTCCCCAGTCACTTCTTCTAGACCAACAATGCGTAGATTATTACGCCGCGTAAATCTTTCTGCTTTGTTGGCCTCAGATCATGATCCTGACTGTTCACTTTAGCTTGGAGTTCGCTGTATTGCTTTTCCATCTTGGTCAGTCTGGTCTCAAGCATTTTATTTTTCTCCTCGAGGTCGTTCACTCGTTGCCCCTCAAACACTAAGGCCTTCTGAACTTGTTGTATGCTAGACAGCATAGTTTCCATCGCCTTGCCCATCATCTTTTCGAATTGGCACGATGCACCTTTAAGGTACTCCACAAGGTCTGAGTGATGGAGAGAGTCTGGGTCATCTTCTTGGAGAGCAGCAGAAAGAGTAGCAGGAATCGGGGGATCAACTGGCCCGACAGGGGCGGCAGCAGCACCATCCAGCTCATCGTTCAAAATTGAGAATATATTGGTCTCCCTCTGATTCCGTCTACTTCCTCCATTTTTCTGTTGATGACCAGCCATGGTGTTATCCAAATATAAGGAATGAGTCCAAGATGATTCCCAAAGATTATTTGCAGCTTGCTAACTGCATGTTGAGGGTTGTTATCTATTGTGTAATAAAGATATCTTTCGGAGTGGCTTATTCACACGTGTGGGTTAGAGAGACACCATTTTTTTTTATTTTTTATTTTTTATGTTAGATCCTCTGGCTGAGTTATAGACATTTATGACCTTCACAAAACGGGGAAGTGCCCCCCCCCCCTGTCCCCTGGAAAATGGGGGATTATCTGAACTCGCCTTGGCGACCTTCGTTCCTATTTCCTTTGTTTTCATCGGCAATGAAAAGACAGGAAATCCATTCATGCTTTTGAAACCGTTAGAACCCAAGCTGGACTCAGTTTATCGTTTGTAAAGTACGGCGACTAACTGTAGTTCAATAAAATGTGAATAATGCTACTGCTTTATACAGAAAACAATTCAGCAGAGGAAGCAATAATGAAAGTATGTATGATGCTGATGATGAGAAATCGTGAACTCGATAATAAACCTTTGAATGTAAAACAAAAATAAGTAGAAGAAACGTCCCCAAAAGATTTTCACCTATCCTTTTGCTTTTATTTCATTATGCATTTGACATTTAATTCCTTTTTTTTTTTTTTTGCTTCATGAGTATTGATCGTACTCTTTGTTTCCACTTTTCCTGTTGGTGTTTTTTCCGTTCTGTTCTAAACGAATAGACGAGCACAGAAGACGAAAATAGAGTGTTCATAATTGAGAACATTAAGAGACGGTAATAAAGAAGGTCAGAAATGAAGACAGAACAGTTGATGGGAAAAGTGTAATTCCAGATAAAGATATGAAAATAATCGCGTGAATGGGATGTTCCAAATGTTAGATTTATAATGAAGAAAAAGATGGAATCTTTATAGAAAGCATATAGGTTTCGGTATGGTCTTACAAATAATCATGTTTTTGTTGCTGTTGTTGCTGTTGTTATTATTATTATTATCATCATCATTATCAACAACATCATCATTATCAACATCATATTCATCATATAATTACATCATTATAATTACTATTGTTCTTGTTGTTCTTCTTCTTGTTGTTATTGAAAATAAAAGATTACATTGTAGACCCGTTTTGAAAGAAAAGAGATTGGCCTGTGTCAGATGAGGATGGATGTAAAACATACTTTTTGGGGGGAACTTCGGTTGGTACCCGAGTTATTTATCGCGCAAATTTCATTCTATAATGTAACCTTCAGATGTAGCGCTCGGGTATTTTGATAGGAGAGGCAAGACGACCTAAACTTGACGACATTTTTTTTTCTCAACTGAATAACGGGTAATAAAGGGCTACAGTACACAGGGCTCTCCTTTGTGATACTCTTTTTTCTTTCTTCCTTTTATTCATCTTTTTTATTCTTTTTCTTTTTCTCCTAATTTTTGTTCTTTGCTTTCACTTGGGCCTACTTGAAAAAATCGTAGGGGTGGTCGCCCCTAACCCACGCCCCACTGTATCGCCGCCACTGGTTACCATTCATATATTATTCCGTTTTATTATGGATTTCATGGTTGTAAGGAGTGCATTTTCCAATATCCCATTTATGTTCTTATGAATGAAATCGAGAATAGCCCAATATGTTAGGAAGTGAATCTATAATACTATAAATCTGAATCTGAATCCCTCTTGTTTCTGCTGATGTTACTGGCGCGAAGGCGAGGTTCTACGGGGTAGGGGCTTTGCTTGTGGACTCAAATCACCCCCTCAAAAAAAAAAATGCTAAAGCCCCCTAAACTATCATCACATGTATTTCAAAGTTTCATATGTATAGTTACATAGCGTAGTTTCATGATGAACTAACACTTCTATTACGAAAGAGATTGGCCATATCTTCACTCGCTCCGCTTACTCCTAATTTCTAAACAGGGATAGTGAGATGGTCTAAATGAGGATCGATGGTTTCAGAAAGCAAAAACACCAACAAACAAAAAGCAAAAAAACAAACAAAAAATGGCCCATTGAGGTGCAAAAATGCAATCACACTTTGCATTATATACTCCTTACCCTCCTGTTGATCGATCGCTTATCCTTTTATGGCCCGATCCCCAGAACCCCCCCCCCCCCCCCCCCCCCCCCCCATGATGGATTTTTGCCGTAAGCGTCTGCCAAGCTACATGTACATTTTGTCGGACGACTTACTAGATAATTTTGTTTGATAGTTGATAAGAAATAGGTCTAAATCAATTTATTGCCGTCGTTCTCTCAACCTTGTTCTCCCATCGTTTCTTGTTTCTCTCCATTCCGGTGTCTAAAATGAATTGTTTTTGCGCATTTTGTATTTTGCTCTCTCTCTCTCTCTCTTTTAGAGAGAGGGACACATGGTTGGTGAAGTTATACGATATATCAATTCCACCACAACTTTGTTTCCTCCATGAAATTCATCTGTTTCATCCTAATTTCCTGCGTTGAGTACTGCCTGAATTCTTTTTCCGAGAGTAAATACTATTACTACCATTCGTCTTTTTCTTTATTGATTGTATTGATTGTATTTGCCCCCCCCCCCCTCCTTCATTTTGACCCTCCTTTGGCATTTTTTTTTAATTTCTATCAATTCTGAATTGCAGTTGTAGTTTCCTATTTGTCACTTATTCACATGATTCATGACTGTTTTTTTTTCATCAATGTTATTTTTTTCTTCTTTTTTCTTCATTTATCCTATGGTTATTCCTTTTGGGGGTTTTTTCTCCCTCATTTATGCTACAGTTATTCATTCATTTTTTCTTTATCCTAGAGTTATTCCTTTATCTTTTCCTTTCACTTCATCATCCTTGATTTTTTTCCTTCTTTCTTCGTCCCCCGCTTTCTCTATTATCCTCACAATTCTTTATTTGAATGTATTATTCATGTATTTTCCTAAGAGAATTGCTACCATAACTCATAAAAGTATTTGCTGTAATATATCATTATTATCATATATTCTATTTATTGTTTTATATGTATTTGAATAAATCGTCTTATGCTGATTCAAGCTGATTTAACAATCAATGAATAAAGTCACTATTTCATTAGTAGTCATTATTATATCATGATGATGGGTTACTATTTATTTTGGGAAATGTGTTTTATTTTAGCGAGACTAATTACACTTCTCCGATTCCTTCTGTCTTTTCCAATTTCTTCTATTTTCAAGTTATTAAATTTTGTTGATGTATATATAGACTGATTATTATTAAAAAAAATAATATTTAAACTTTACCCGCCTCGTAATAAGAAAAGAACTACCATTTTCACAGTGCTCATGTGTTTGTATTTCTTTTTTAAAAAATCGATAGTTCTCTTCTAATAAATGCATTATTATAATCATCTTTACAGAATCGTTTCGTGTGTATTCCGTCGTTATCTATTCTCATTTTTGCCGCAAATTATAAGCTCTCAGCGGTCGGAAGACTTATGAAATCAGAGAGTTCAAACCAAACTCAATCAGTTCAATTTTCGCTAACGTCTAAAACATATAAAATAGGGGAAAATGTTCAATAGTAACACCTCTGTTGTGATTGGTACGCTGGTACAAGTATATATATATATATATAAAGTAAATGAAAAGTTCACTCAGAGACAAATAAGACACAGCAGTAAAAAGCTCATGCGCCATATCGATCGACGCGTTGTTGTCCGCGCGCCACAGCCCAGCCTATGTTACTATACTTCATTCAACAAATACTAGTAGTAGCCTGCATGCTAGCTATAATTGCAAAGACGTAGACCGGACCGCGAACATGTACGTCGAGCTGGATCTGGAGGGTCCGACTCGCCTGCAATCAAATCATTTATATTCAAGTGTTCTCTCTTTGAAGAAAATTTGTTTATCAAAAACTATTTAAGGACGAAAATGACATGTATTTTGTAATTGTATATATGAGACGCTTATGGCCAACTCTGGGCATCTACACGGTGTCTTATTAAAGATCACACATGTCTACAGAAGTACAAGTGAAATGTAAAATTTTCTTTGAATTTATCGAAGTTGTATACATGCACAGTATTATGACAGTTTATTCTCAATTTTTGAATTAAATTCAGAGACAAACATCAAAGTCGATTCATGTATTTTCACGGATTAGGGGTTTATTGTTCTGAGGATTATTGTAAATTGTAGATTCAGGAATTCATTTTTTTCAGTAGTACGGTAGGCCTATCATATACATAATTATGGGAGGGGGCGGACCCCCCCCCCCATGTCAACATTTTGGAAAAAGACTATAGAAAACTGTTTTAAACAAAGTCGGCGTCCCTCTTAATTTCAAGGGGGTGTGATTGGTGTGAGGACCCCCTTTTTTGCTTGTCAGAGAATTTTGGAAGAAACACTGCTCCATAAATAGCGGGGACCCTTTTTTTTCCTCGTCATGTGAGATTTTTGTCAGAATCGTGGCCCCCACCCCTAATGGTCAACCCTGCATCAGCCCCTGATTTTGCCAGTGACATTTTAAGACTTTTTTCATTGAGAATCTTTTATGCAATAAGATGGGAAAGTAAAGTGGTTGGTAATGATTACATGCGCACACCCACAAACATCTGGACAAAGCCCACCCCCCCCCCATCTTACACCATGATCTCACAAGAGGAAAGCATCATATCAACAAATCCAACATGCTGCCATCTTCAATCATAGCCTCCCAAGATCATTATCAACATAAATTAACAATTTCTTTAGCAAGTTAGTGCGATATCCCCCATTAGATTCTTTATCAAGCATATTTACATTGCCTCAACATCAACACCAAACACAAAATACCATGACATCATTCACATCTTGCCAGAAAGTAACATGACTACCAATGTGAGGCCTTTACGATACAAAGTATAGTATAAAATGTAAAGTTGTTATAGAGTAACTTATTTTCAGCAATTTAATATTACATATTTGTCATATTTCTGTTACATAAAATACATTAAAAACATTTATATACATATATTTTCCATTAATAGTTAAAGGTTAAATAAGTTATGCATTGATTCATGGAATAAATAATATGACTACCTATGTACATAAAACATTGGCGGATCCAGGGGGGCACTTCCGGGCCGTGCCCCCCCCCCCCTTTTGGAAGAAAACTATGCATTTCAACCATAGACGATCCTTCATTTTCTCCCACCTTTTAGAATGAAGACTTTTTTTTTTTTGCTTGTCAAGGAATTATGGAGGGGAACTGGACCCACATAACCCCCCCCCCCCCCATATTGAGCGACTTTTCGAAAAGCTGCTGAGACCCAAAAAATATGGGTCAACCTTTTCCAAAAGTTGACAAACCTTCATTTGTGTGCCCCCTCTTATACTCAATCCTGGATCCGCCCCTGCATAAAAGTCTATTGTAAATCTATTAAGAGTATTACAGTTCTTAGAGGTTTTAAGAAATATTTCATTTATAAACGATACTATGATTATGAAATTCATGTAATATTTATGAATCACATTTTGAGGTGAATACAATACATGTATTTTAAAATACAATAGACCTTTTTACTAAATGATTCAAATTTATGGATATTTCTTTCCTGGGGACCTAGTAACGAGGTATTCCATTTACATGTTTTTAATGAATGAACCACAATACTTGGAATCCAGTTTTCATACATTACTTGTTGCTATGTCTGGCAAGCCTCGCAAAGCTTTCAGGTTGTCAATAACCTTTGTTTCAAAAGTATGCATAAAATTTGAATCACTTAGTAAACGGGTCTATTTCCCAGATTTCACTTAATATGAAATTATATTAAGAATGTACTTATGAAATTATAATAAGAATGTACAATACACTGAAAGATAATTTAGTTCTGGAAATCAACTTCTTCAAAAATAATTTAGTTTAGTTTTCAATCTTGCAAAAAATTCATTATCTACATGTACTTTTTATTTTTTTCTCAATTTTTGCACGATCAAGACAATGTGCAGTTTTCATCTAAATATCTGAATTCAGGAAACCCTATATAGGATTGTACACGATGGGAATTTCTCTTCTTATTCCAATATATTTTTTAACAAAATTTCCGAAAATATTTAAATTTTGATATAATGATTAGGAATCAAAATATTCAATACAAATCTGACTATGATACTGTTAGATATGAAACCTATGATTTCAGGAAACACATTTGGCTTTCCATATACTTAGGTCAGCATAATACATTGTATACATGTGATATGAGTCACTCTGCGAATAAACAACGAGACGTGCAACACACACGTGAAATGGCTCTGACTATTTTGTGTCACGGACCCAACAATTGGCGACGAGGATGAGTAAGTTTTAGTCACGAGATAGTAGAGCAACAATGCAAGCCAGTGTAGAGTCAGTTTCGAGGCATATTTTGCCCAATAGTTGCATCAGTTACGATGAATCGGAGGACTTAGATTGCTATCTAGAACGCTTCGAGTTGTACCTGGTAGCGAATGGCTTGACAGTACCCGTCGCACCGTCGGCGAGCACGACCGCCGAGGATCGTGCTGATGACAAGAGAGTAGTTGCGCTGTTATTGAACGCTCTCGGGGCGCGCTACTATGGGATTGTTCGTGATTTAGTGTCACCGGCAAAGCCCAGTGAAAAGTCTTATGTACAGCTGAAGCTAGTGTTGCAGAAGCACTTCAAGCGTACACCAGTCACCGTTGCTGAGAGGCGCAAGTTCATTAGACGTGATCAGGCGCAGGGTGAGAGTACGAGCGATTATGTGGTACAGCTGAAACACCTCAGTCTCCATTGTGACTACGGAGAGAAGCTGGATGAGCAGCTGCGAGATCGGTTTATTAGCGGTCTCAAGGATGAATCTACTTCGCTGAAGCTCATGGAAAAGGCGGCAGATAATCCAGCGATAACATTCCAGCAGGCAGTAGACTTCGCATTGTCGAAACAAACGGCAGCAGGAGAAGCTCGTGCCATGAGATTAGATCACGGATCATCAGATAGTACCCAGTCCAGTGGTGGTGTGCACACAGTCCGGGGTAAACAAACTGGGCAAAGAGGACATAGGCCTACTCGAAAGCAAGAGTGTTTTCGCTGTGGCAGAAACCATGCTCCTGATGAATGTTGGTTCAGAAAAGAAACATGCAGATTTTGCAAAAAGAAAGGACATATTGAGAGAAAGTGCCGAGCCAAGAGTGAGAGCATGAAGAATGAAAGGAAACAAAAAGAACATTCAGACTGTAGGTCTTATACTAAGAGTAAAAGTAAAGGTCAGAAGAAGAAAGGTGGCCATAGTGGCGTCCATAAGATGAAAGAAAATGGAAAAGGTAGATCTAGTAGTAGACAAGCTAGAGAGTCAGATGATTCTAGTAGTAGTGAGGAAGGCAATGTTGAATATGATCATACAATGTTCAAGTTAAAGGTTGTTGGCAAGTCTAAGGTTAGGCCAAGTTCAGGGTCAGAGAGTGATCCTATCATAGTACCTGTTGACATTGAAGGTAAAGTTGCACAAATGGAGCTTGATACAGGGTCAAGTGTGAGCATGATACCATTGTCATATTATGAGAAACATTTGTCGCATTTGAAAATGCATAGGTCCGAGAAGTCACTTGCTAGTTTTATCACAAATCAAACAGTCAAACCTATTGGAAAAGTCCAGGTAAATGTAAAATACGGGGAGTACCAAGGAAGACTAAGCCTGTATGTGGTAGAACACACAGAATACTTACTGTTTGGTAGGGATTGGCTAGCAGTAGTACCTCTGAATTGGGAGTCACTCACATCCCATTTCCATAGCTCACAGGACAAAGGTCACAGGTCAAGTGTCCATCGGGTGAGTGAGCTAGATAGAATTCTAGATAGTCATGCTAAGTTGTTTGACAACAGATTAGGCAAACTGACAAAAGCCAAAGCACATATCTCTGTTCAGAAAGAAGCTAAACCAGTCACTACAAGACCATACAAGGTCCCCTTTGCAATGAGAGATAAAGTGGAAGAAGAGTTAGAAAGACTACAGAAGTGTGGGGTTCTGACAGCTATTGAACATAGTGAATGGAGTACTGGTATTGTAGCAATTCCAAAGAAAGATGGAAGTGTCCGCATATGTGGTAATTACAAAACTACAGTGAACCCAGTTTTAGAGCCAGTCCAACCCCCCAATATCAATGTAGAGAATATTCTGGCGAACCTAGGTGGAGGTGTGATATTTTCTACCTTAGATCTAGCACATGCATACAACCAATTAGAGTTAGAGGAGGAGTCCAAAAAGTTCCTAGTAATATCCACACACAAAGGGTTGTTTCAACAGAATCGACTTGTATTTGGGATTACTAGTGCACCTGCTATTTGGCAGAGTACAATTGAACAGGTATTGCAAGGCATACCTGGAGTGCAAGTGTACCTAGATGACATACTGGTAACCGGTCGTACTCGTGAAGAGCACCATGAGAATTTGAATAGGGTTCTTACACGTCTAGAAGAGCGGAATCTTACACTGAGGAAAGAGAAATGCAAGTTTGCGCAAGAGTCGGTACAATTTCTCGGCCATGTAATCGATGCGAAAGGAGTACACACAGTAGAAGAGAAAGTGCAAAAGATCGAAAAGCTTCCTAGGCCAGAAGATGTGTCTCAGTTACGGTCATATTTAGGTTTGCTCAACTACTACCGCAAGTATGTGCCGAACCTAGCTCATGAGATAGCACCATTAACGGAGCTTCTGAAATCGGATCGGAAGTTTGAATGGAATGATGAGGCGGAAGAAGCATTCATACGGTCAAAGGAATTGATGCGAGAAGCTGGTTTTCTCGTACATTATGACCCGGAGTTGCCCATTTCGATTGCTACCGATGCGAGCCCGATAGGTATTGGTGCGGTGTTATCACACATTTTGCCGAATGGTGAAGAAAGACCAATACAATTTGCGTCCAGATCGCTTACGAAGACAGAAAGGAAGTATCCGCAAATTGAAAGAGAAGCGTTGGCAATAGTATTCGCATTGCGTAAATTCTACATGTTTGTGTACGGACGCAGATTTACGCTTATCACGGATAATAAGCCACTAACAGCATTGCTAGGCCCACACAAAAGCTTGCCAGCTTTGGCTGCGGAACGAATGCAAAGGTGGGCAATGTATCTCGCAGGATTTGACTATGTGATACAGTATCGTACTTCGAGCGCAAATGCTAATGCGGATTGCCTCTCAAGGCTACCCGATAGAGAGGAAAAACCGGAAGGCCGTGAACCGGAAAATGTCTCGGTTTGTCATGTGGAAACACTACCCATGACACACGAAGAATTGCGGAAGGCAACGCGCAAAGATCTAGTGTTATCCAAGGTCTTCAGATACACTGTAGATGGTTGGCCAAAACAGTTATCCGCGGAAGAAAGTGATCTGAAGCCTTTCTTCAGGCGCAAATTAGAGATTACCATCGAGCAAGGCATACTCATGTGGGGAATGCGTATCATAATTCCTCTCAAGAGTCAGTGCGCGATCATTGAGGAATTACACAGTGGACATCTTGGAGTAGTAAAGATGAAATCACTTGCACGGAGTTACGTATGGTGGCCGCAGATTGACATGCAAATTGAAGAATGTACGAAGCAATGTAAGACATGTCAGGTTGTGCAAAACCAACCACCGCAAACGTTGCTACATCCTTGGATTCCAGCCTCCAGGCCGATGGAGAGAATCCATATTGATTTTGCGGGACCATTCGAAGGTCTTACGTACATGGTCATCGTAGATGCGTATTCAAAATGGCCCGAGGTTTTTATCATGCAAAGTATTACTTCGGAACGCACCATTGATGTCCTCAGAAGTGTGTTCGCAAGATACGGATTACCGCAAATCATGGTGACTGACAACGGAAGTCAGTTCACATCAGCAGAGTTCAAAGACTTTGTAGACAAGAATGGTATTGTACACAAGCGAAGTGCACCATACCACCCGAGCACAAACGGTCAAGCGGAACGTTTTGTACAGTCCTTGAAACAAGCAATACGTGCGGCAAGATCTGATGAAGGATCACCACAAGCAAAACTTGACAGATTTTTGCTCGCGTATCGGAACGCTAGACATGCCGTCACAGGTGAATCACCTGCTACACTCTTTATGAAAAGACAGCTACGAATACGGTTGGATAATTTGCGTCCAAATGTCGAACGTAGATATGCAGAACGATTGCATCATCAAGCAGAATACAGAAATCAGCGCAGTTCAGTAGACAAGCTGCGTGAATTCTCTGTAGGAGACTCAGTACTTGCTAGAGACTATGTAGGAAAACATAAGTGGGTACCAGGTGTTATTGTAGATAGAGAAGGTCCACTAATGTACAAAATACAAGTCCACACAGGTATTTGGAGAAGACATGTAGATCAGTTACTTCCCAGACTAGAGAAAGAAGTGGAGTTAGATCGGTCTCAGTCAAGATCATTTGAGCAAGATCAGTCCCAGTCAAGAGTTGAATTTCACACGGTTCAGGGTTCAGACATTCCAGAACAAAGTGGGTCATTTTCTAGGCACAAGTCAATCATACCTATGTCTTCGGAGGCAGAAACAGCTGGTTCTCATGATATTCACGCTGAACCTTTTCAGAATGATACTGCTGTTCCTCAAGACATACCCATAGTATCAGAAGAAGTGGTAGTGAATCAGGGAAAACCTCAAGAGCTTAGGAGATCCCAGCGAAAGAGGAAAGCTCCAGATAAGCTTAATCTCTAAGGTTAAACAGGAAGAATGTCGTTGTTGTATTTTTGGAGTCCTATCAGTTCAGGTTAAGATTGATGTTCTTGTGTTACCAAATTATTGCAGAAACAAGGGATATTAAGTCATATCCCATGTCAATATTTTTTGTTGTTGTTTTTTTTGGTGGACAACGATATGTTTGTATTGATACTTTTATGTGGAAGATGGTCGGTTTTATAGTTTAAATGTTATATAATGATGTGTCCCATAATTCAGTTTGACACATGCCAGAGTTAGGATCGTGTGTTCATTCCAGTTGTGTATGTAAACATCACTTGTCACTCACATGGCTTTATGACTTATTATATTGCAACTATTTATGTTGTACACACTCACACCGTTCCAGTTATGGTAATTTCAGGTTGGAAAAACACTGTCGAACACATGCATATAATTATTCAGTTCAATAATTTTATTATGACCAATAGACAACAGTGTTGGATGATTATGCATTGCTAAAGTACATGTATAAACAGAAAGAAAAGCATAAGCTTTATAATTGCAGGATTGTGAAGTTTTGACAAGTTGTCCAGAAGCAGTATTTTATGCACAGTTTAGTTGGTACATAAGTCCTCTATTGCTAAACTCAGAGTTTTGATGTTGTTTGCTCATGTCACTTTATCGTTTTTCAAGTGTTGCAGGATTGTCTCTATACAAGCCAGTCTTCAGGATATATGTGTATCAGTTTCAATAGTTGCAAAGTTATGAGATAACTTTAAATTTGCTGTGGGGGAGATCTGTTAGATATGAAACCCATGATTTCAGGAAACACATTTGGCTTTCCATATACTTAGGTCAGCATAATACATTGTATACATGTGATATGAGTCACTCTGCGAATAAACAACGAGACGTGCAACACACACGTGAAATGGCTCTGACTATTTTGTGTCACGGACCCAACAGATGCAACACTGCAATTCACATATGTCAAAGAAACATAATTATGTATGTAACTACAGGCAAACCTCGTTACAACAAACTCCTCTGTATTTTTTTTTCTCGGAGGGGGGGGGGGGGGGGGGGGGGGGGGGAGACGACTACAAGCGGAAACAAGAGGGTTTTGTATGTGTGTATATCTTTTTCAAGGCAATGGAGAGCATGTGCCTCCTATGCCCCCCCCCCCCACCTTCCTTTTACTCCACTGCTCTTCTGGATTAAGGAAATATCAAAGCGTTGCTATATTAGGGTTTTAAAAAGTATATTACAAAGATGTAGGACGAGAGAGATAACGTTGTTATAACGAGTTTGTAACTGCGTTCTTCTAACGTTACTGTACTTTAACCCTAGTCCGTTGGTTGGTGGATTCAACCTCTTCTCTCATAGTTGGGAACGCCATGATTTTCTCCTCCTTGCGTTAGCTTTGGAAGCCTCATTTTGGTCTCTGCAAACAGATGATTGTGATATTGATGCCCCATCAGTGACCAAGCATCCTATGGAATGACCCTGTAAATGACAACGTATCAACAGATAGTGGGCTGAAAAATATTTTATCAGAAATATTGAATTTTAATTTATGAAAAAAAGAGAATTATATTATATACAAAGTAAGGAAAAAAAGATCAAAATTTTGCAGAAAAAATGTAATCAATTTGTGATTTAATAATTATAAGCTACAACAAAATTAAAGGGGAATGAAACCCAGGCATCAGTATGCTATAAGTGAATGGGGATGACCAAGAAGAGTAAATAGTGAAAGTTGGAGCAAAATCGGACAATCCATTCAATAGTTATGACTTTTTAAAGTTACAGTAAATCCCTATCATGGGGATCCTTGAGTTGGCAACTTTGCCAGCATCTGTGATGTCATCGTGGACAACTCTCTATTCATTTTGTGTATAAATTTTTAAAAAATGATTAATATGAAATTTCAAATTAGGAATCAACATAATTCTTTCCAAATTGCTTTCAGAATTGATGAAGTCATGTCATACTCAAACAACAATTCAAAAGAATTTCAATTTTTCTTGAAAATGAAGAAAATGTGAAATTCTGTGTACAAAATAGAGAGGCCAATACCTGCAAGATCACATGTAGTGGACTTTTTCCTTCCTCCTCATCCCCTTCCAGCATGTTAATGAGGCAGAATGCAGTGTCGTCATACAATTCAAATGGATTCCTCCGGTATAGTACAAGACCTCGTTGTGGTCTGGCAGCTGTCTGTATGGAAAATGGTGTTAGAAATTTAGAATTAGAGGGAAGATCAAAATATAAGAAAATTTGAGCAAATTTGATGTCTGTTTTTGACTGCTGAAACAGTGAATGTTTGCTAGTCCCGCATAAGTTTGGGCCTATGAGTGGGATCAATGGAACCTTGATATCATACCGTCTCCGATATTGTCGCTCATTACAGTCCCTCCCATCTAATGTGTGCTGCTTAACCTGCCTTTGTGCTTCGCTCTGCTTTATATGTGCATTGATGCATCCTGAAGCTGTAAGTAATAATCTAAATTTTTGTGAACCTTCCTGTAATGGTATCTTACATTCATGACATTACAGATGGGTATACAACTTTGCAAAAATTGAGATTCCTACATCATGCTCTACAATGTACATGTACATTCTTAGATTCTAGCTTTAGTTTATGACATTAGACTTTACATACAATTACAATTTCAGCCGAAGGCAAAGCAAAACACAAACATAGCACACAGGGTCCGGGGGGGGGGGGGGGGGGGTCAGACTCAAAGATTAATTTATTATATTTATAGGGGCCTAGGCCCTAGTTCCCTTGCCTTGCCCTTGGTCTCATTTTACTCAAAATCAATTTGGGTGAAACTGAAAGATTGAAATTTGAATAGATCTTGCTTTTAAACCAGGATCTCGAGCAGAGTCTGGACATTGACCACCTAATTTTTGAATCATTCATTCATAATCATAGATTAGCCTAACTCAACTGGCCTTGAGTCGGACTCTGGAATTGGATTAAATAGACTAAGCCTAGGCCTACGTGCGTGGGCGTTGATTTTTAGCAACCAAGTAAAATGTGCAATGTCTTGTTCATCGACTCCCCAATAATGGTGAAATTTTGATGAAAATCCATACAAAATAATACATGCTGGATACTACTAAATAGTCGAGGCCTATTTACAAGAATGCCAGGTTACCTGATGAGGCTGACCTCGACTTTCTTCAGTCTCAGACTCGTCTTTGTTTGTTGTGATCAGGGACACCAAAATACACGCCCGGGACTAAAGAATTAACCAGAGTGCGATTTTTTTTCTCCACCAGCTGCACACTGGCGCTAGGCTCCAAACAGCATGCTTTTATGAAGTAATTTTTACTTTTCTGCGCAACACGATACGTACAGATAAGAAGAAAAGAAATTTCTAAATTAGATATCACTCGGAATCGGTAAATTACTTACGATTTCCTTCCTCAAGTTTTGTTGCGAGAAAATTTCTTTCCGCAGCGTTCACGATCGATCATGATCAGCCGGCCGGTTGATGATGTCTGCAGCCTAAATGCTGCACTCTGATTGGTTAAAACCGTGGTTTCACCTGAATCCACGGTTTCAGACCACCCCAAACAGTTGACTCAAAATGATGACGTAAAATCCGTGGGTGAAACCATGGATTCACTTGAAACCACCTTTGTGAATCGCAAAAGTGAAACCGTGGTCTAATCCATGGTTTCAAACCACTGTTGAAACCATGGATTTGACTGAAACCACCTTTGTGAATTCGGGCCGTAGAGATAGAGAGGGAGCGAGATGAGAGAATAATTTGAAGGGGCTAACTTCCTCATTGTTACATATATATATATTATTTATTTATTCGGGATTATTCTTTTTTATAACCACCAACTCCGATCCGCCTTTGGAAAAGCAAGTAATCGATGATGGTTTTATTTTTTGTTAGATGCCCTTGCTGAGTTACGGCGCTGTCACACTCTAGCGTATAGAGCCAGCGTATGAGGAACGTATGGACTTTTTGGGCATACGCTGACATACGCTGAAACACGCTAGGGGTACGCTGGAATACGTTTGTAGTACGCCGGGGTACGTCGGTGTACGCTGATGTACGCTGACGGCCAAAACAATTTTTGAACATGCACAAAAATTGTCAGCGTATGCCGACGTATGAATTTTACGCTCCTCATACGTTCCTCATACGCTGAACACGCTAGAGGTACGCTGAAGGTACGTTACTCATACGTCGAGTACGCTTCTCATACGTTGAAATTGAGTGGGTCAGGAAACCTAGCGTTAGAGGAGCGTATAATGAACGTGTGTCTGACGTGTGCCTAACGAATGGCTAACGTTATGATGGTAGTTCTAACGACAGTGTTCTGAGCGTACAGCCAACTTATCCCATGCGTATTACATGCGTATTTGCAGCGCATGGGGTATATAAAGTCTCACATTTCCAAATCTGTATCAGGTGGAGAAGGAGGAGGAACATCAGCTGGCTTGACTTTCTTGGCACGGCGTTTTGGCATCTTGACAGCTTGAAGTCTACTGGCGGAATGACGAAATTCGCGAGCTGCCACCTTTTATACCCCCGCTGTGTACGCTCCTCATACGTTAGGCTGACGTTCCGCATACGTTCCGTCAACAAAAATCCGATCAATGGTAAAATAAACTTCCGTGGAAAATATATTCAAGAATGAAAATCAATCCGGTGGCAAAGCTGGAGAAAAAGAACTCGGCACGCGAGGCGAAGTGGTCGATCGATCTAATTTGCATAAACTATGCAAATAAGAAATGAATAGAGCGTGTGTGCATAAGCCTATTTTGGTTGGGCGGTTCTCGGCAGTGAGCCTGAGCGTTGCTATGTGCACTTTTCGATTCGAGTTCAAGAGAAAATAAGGTTTTGAAACTGTTTTTTCTACCCAAATTGTTATCATTTCAAAGTAAATCAAAGCAAACTAATATGTCAAATGTATAATCATTCGAATCAGTAAGGATTTATTTTTATTCATGCAGTAATGAGTGAAATAAATGGGTGTAAAAGTGGACTGGTCTCTTCGAGATCAGACTGCACATCCCAAACTTGCTAAAACGTCGGAGCTTTCGCGCTTTTAATACCGAGAAGGGGGAAACTCCCCCATCTCTGGACCCACCCCTGTTACATACAGTACAGTATTCAGGGATGACACTTTTCAGACAAAAGTAGGGATTCCTACTTTTTCAACATTTTTAGCCATAGAAAACCACTTTTTGGCGTCGAACTATTTTATCGCCTAAAAAAGGTGCTACGTACGAGCCGTATATTTCTCTCAAATTTGCTTTTAAAAAAGTCAGAGGTTTCGCGCTTGCCGCGGGAAGGGGGAAACTCCCCCTCCCTGCACCACCCCATTACATACAGCGCACTATTGCTTCCATATTATTGAAAAGCAGTCCTGTCCGGGCGTCAGACTTACTTTTCGCCTAAAGGAGGTGCTACGAGCCTTTCTTATCTTTCAAATTTGATATAAAATGTTAGAGCTTTCGCGCTTCGGGCGGGAGGGAAATTCCCCCCTCCCTGCACCCGACAATTACGCCCCCCCACTAAAATGAAATCCTGGCTACGCGGTTGGATCCTTCACGTCCCCCCCCCCCCCCCCCCCCCCATGAAAGATCCTGCCTACGCACTGAGGATGGATTTAAAGAAAAACAAAGAAATACATAAGGAAAGAACTTTTTTTTTAATCTTCCCCTTCTCCCTTTTCATGCATTTCTTTCTTTTTCCTTTTTTCTGTATTCTTCTCTTCCCTAGTACATTGTATAGTTCTTTTGTTTCCCCTTAATCTGTCCTCTTCTCTCTCCTTATGTATTTCTGTCTTATATATTTCTGCGTAGGCAATGGAACGAATTTTTCCGCGATAATTATGGCTAAACAGTTGTGTACCAAAAAAAAAATGCGCGGCTGGGGCACGTGCCACCTGCCCCACCCCCCCCCCCTCCTCCCGTAGATATGCCACTGAAACGAATAACATTTGTTATCAAACACAGACAAACGTTCTTATAAGCTACTGTAAACGTTAAACTTGATAGATACAATACAATACAATACAATACAATAAGCATTTAGTACGCCCTTCCCATAAGGCTCGGAGCGTTTACAAAATATTTAAATTATAGAACACATTATAATTTGTTTATAAACACAAATCAGAAAACTCTTCAATCGTCCATGTGGGAACTACCAGGTGGTTTTATGGAGACAAAATGTAATGAATGTACCCTTTACAAAGTTTGATAGCGGATTTAAAATGATTTCACAGCTTTTTAAAATGTCTTTATGGATGCTGACTGTCTAATGGTCAAGGGAGATTATTCCATAACCTAGATGCAGTAACTGTGAAAGTCCTATCACCTGACAAATTTCGGGTCATTGGGTAGCTGAACTGAAGGTTGTGATTTGAGGATCTGAGATTTCTACTAGGTGTATATACAGTTAAGCATTCAGATATGTACCCTGGAGCCTGGTTATTGATAGATTTATAAACATAAAGAACTAATTTGAAGATGATACGTTTTTGAATGGGCAGCCAGTGAAGGGAACGAAGTAAAGGTTGGGAAGAATGAATTCTGCCAACCTCAAAAAACAAGACGTGCAGCCCAATTCTGCAGACGCTGTAGACAGTTTACATGAGACTTTGGTATAGAGGAAAGAAGCCCATTACAATAGTCTAGTCTGGAAAGAATAAGTGACCTTACAGCATGATGACAAGTAGTTTGATCAATAAATTTACGAATCCTAGATATGTTCCTCAAATGAAAAATCACACTGCGGCAAACATTGTTAATGTGTGCCGACATAGTCATGTTAACATCAAAAAAGGCACCCAGATTCCTTATTGAATCCGATGGATGTATAGAAACTTCACCAACTGACAGTGTTAAATCTGGCAAATTTTTGTAATTGTATGGTGATGCAGCAATGAAAAATTCAGTTTTACTATCATTGAGTTTTAACTTATTTGCTGTCAGCCAGTTCCTTATATCTGATATACAAGATTGTAGTGAAAACATGGCCTTGTCCAGTTCCCCAGGAATTTTAGGATCAAATGCTGCATATGATTTGATTTGATTTTATTCGTCAGGTATATTGCAATACAAACATAACCAGGTACCATGACAGGATAGCCCATGAAAGCCGAAATGGCTTATTTCCAATGGGGTCCTTACCTAAATAACTGATTAAAAAATACACTAAGAAAACACATTAGTACGGCTACAAGACTATCGTACACGTACGACAAGTAATAAGAATGTACTAATTAAAAGTAGCAAAATAAAACATAACATTTTTTATAAAATAGGCGAAGATTACATAAATGTGAAAACAAGACTTACTCAACGGAAAAAACTATATACAGAAAATCATAATGAAACTATCGATAATAAACGTTGGTTACATACAACTGAATGTCATCAGCATAAACATGATACGAAACATTATGGTACCGGGCGATGTCGCCAACTGGGAGAATATAAACTGTGAAACCAGTGGGACCTACAACTGAGCCCTGGGGTAAACCAAACCTAGAAATGGTTGGATCTGAAAGTTCCCCATCTATGTCGACTTGTGCTGTCCAGCCATCAAGATAAGACTGAAACCAATTCAACGCAGTGCCCCTAACACCAATTCTCTTTGACAAACGACAAATAAAAATTTTGTGGTCAATCGTATCGAAGGCTGCTGATAAATCTACAAGTACCACAATAACTACTTTGTTTGAGTTCAATGAAAACATAATATCGTTTTTAACCTTAATCAATGCAGATTCAGTACGTTTGGGTCTATAAGCAGACTGGTGTGGATCAGCAAGATTATAGATAAATATCTAAATAGTAAAAAATCAAACTTCAGCTGGGGGTGTTTCATAAAGCTGTTCATAAGTTACGCACGACTTTATGCACGACTGGTGATCAGTTCTTGTACTAAATGATTGAGAATCTGATTAGTATAGCACCAAAGAACATGTTCCAGTTGTTCATAAAGTCATTCGTAACTTTACGAACAGCTTGATGAAACACCCCCCCCCCCCTAGGTATAGATTAACCCGTCAATAACAATAGTGTCTCCGCTGTATGCAAAAGCGTCATGAGCAGTATAGAACTTTAAAGGAGAATTAACCCCTGAGTACAAATTTACTTATATTGAAAGGTGTAATATATTCCTACTTATTGGCCTAAATCATTTTCTAATAAGATATCAGAAAAGGGTATAAATAAAGATATTCCAACACCCGGTATCGTCTCCTACTCATTTACATGGGGGTTGCCATTTTCTTGCTGATTTGGATTTGTACATGAACCATTGAGAAATGTTCCGGTCAGGAAGATATTTTGAATCCAAGACCTAAATTGCTTTTCTTCATTACCTAAAATCCCATATGTGACGAAAAATATAAAGTGGGTGTTTACATGATTTATAAAAATTAAATCTTTATAATGATACTTTTAAATTGTCTGGTTTTGCTTAACAAAAATCTATTTTCTTGGGTTTGCCAAACAGAGCAGTATGCAGCATGCATTCTGACTTTTCAAGTCCCATTATCCGAAAGCAGGTGAATGCATAGTTTGCTGCTATAGATGCTCAGGGAAGAAGCATCCATAAAATTTGAATTAATTTGCTCCGTCCATTGCGTCACAGTATCTAGAAAATAGATTTATATTAAGCGAATATCGATTTTCAACAGAAATATATAAGGAAATCTTCAGTTTAAAAATAAATTGACATATCTATTCTATATTTTTAATCTCAAATGGGTTTTTAATTTTGAAAAAGGCAATTGGGCATTTGGATTAAGAAAATCTTCTTGTACACATAAAAAAATGGCAGCCCCCATGTATTGCTAGCAGACGATACATATTGCTAGCAGATGATAAATTTTGCTCAGAAAATCTTGATTCGTATCGATCTCGTATATTTTGACGCGAAGCCATATAGTCTAACAAGTAGGAATAAATAACACCTTTCAACACTATCGTCTTTATTGTTTGAGGTTAATTCTCCTTTAATACACAATGAAACGAACGCGCTGTACGATAAACGCGGCCAATGATTACATTAACATTTTACAAAATTAATCACATTAGTTTTTCTAGTACCTATTTCTTCATAGCTTATTTAGTTTTGTGTAGCACGAGGGAATACCACCAAACGAAAAATACATTCACCCTCTTTTTGTTCGTACTATTTTATGGTAAACAGAAAGAAGAAGAAGCATAAAATAGTTAAGAAGAAGATAGAATTCATGTCTGTTGTATTAGCGATTTCAATTAATTTGAAATAACTCTTTTAAAGCAGGGAATTACTCGACATACTATATAATTATATTATTTTCTATTCATGGGTGTTGCATTGCCTCCGGCAGTTAATGATTTTCTCTAGCCCTCCTTTTAGACAATTAAGATTTCAGCATCTTTTGATAGCATAACCGTAGCCATAAACACTAGTACTAGATATTTAACAGAAGTAAAAAAAAAAAAAAAAAAAATATATATATATATAAATACACACCAGTTGACATGCATTCCTATAAAGTCGTCGCTGCTTGCTGTATCTTTCATGTATTAATTTGGCTTCAAGCATATACATAAACGAAACACTAGGGGGGGGGGGGGGGGGTATTCAACAATCGCCATCTGAAAAACTCTCCCACAATGTCAGTGCGGGCTATTGCGGCGATCCACCTGCTAAACGAGATAAATGAGAACTTCCGCCGCATCGCTCAGTCGGCGTGTTGAGAACTGTTACGAGCAGCTCCCTTCCCGTATCCCAGTTTCCCTGTCTTATATTTACGTAGACAGCACAACAACAGATTACTCTGGAAAACCGGTTGTAAGTTAATAAAACTCCATGTTGAATCTCTTTTTTGGTCTCGATCGTCCACATCGATCTCGACCTATTGAACTCGCCCTCATCACACTCCCCTCCATAAAAACATACTTCGGAGTGTAACGAAGAAAGTATGTACATAACATCTCGTATAACACAGAAACTTTCTATAAACGAACACGTTATAACTCCATTACATAGTATAGAACCTTATACGAAAATATACATGTTCCGTCCCGGTTAGTAAAATTCTATCTATTGATCCTTTTAGACTGAATCGATTCAAATACAGTCGTTTTCAGCAATAATGTGAACTAAATATAATGCAAAAGGCATAGAAACGACTGTAGAGCATCTAAACACAGCATTGGCTTGCTAGCTGTTCCTATAAATAGCGCAAGCCTCATTATAAATGCAGAAATTGTGTTCAAGAATCAGAGTTGCAATGTCAGGTGGAGGGGTAATGAACACTTCATTACCATTGATCATTGATGTCTGAATATAAAACTTACTTTTTTACTTTTCATCTTGTGAAAGAGCATAGAAATCGCCGCTTTCTGAAGCTGAAGAATTAACACACGATTATTATTTTCTCTCTCTCCTTCTATATCATGCACCTGTTTCATAATCTCGACAGTTGTCTTTCTTTCTTTTGAAATCTAAATCTCTTTTCTGTTCGCTATTTACTTTATAAACAACGATGGAATGAAACAGATTCATAATAAAGAAATGTTATCCTGCTCTAGTTCATTCTACCTTTAAAAAATGTTTCTAAAAGCGTCTTTCTTTTCTTTTCGCCATGTCAAAGAGGTATAGAATTTGCCCCTTTCAAAGAACAAGAATTAAGTCACATCCTGCGTGCCCGAGACGATTGGTTTTTCTTCTCTCTCATTGTCCTTCTAAATCACGCGCTTGTTGCATAATCTCCACACAGGTCCTTTTCTGTATGGTTGAAAAGCTACATTTCTTTTATCCTCAATTCCTCATGTTCAACAGCGGGATAAAGATAAACTGCTTCTTAGCACCGCTCTATAGTTAATAGAGCTTTTAAAAAAATAATTATAAGTCTTAATAATAACTAAATTTTGTAAAAATGAACGCCCACACAATTCTCTTTCCTAAATCTTTCACATATATCATAATTTTTACAGTTCTTCTTAATTCTTTTTTTGAAAGCTAACTCTTTCTTGTCTGTTCGGCTTTTTAAACGAATAAGAGAATTGGCCGCTAATTATCATGTTGTCTGGCGGTATGAACATGATGAAGATAAACTGCGTTTTAGCTTGAAAGTCATCGTTTCTCTCCACTCTAGTTAACTCAAGCTTAAAACAAATCAGGTGCTTGTTTAATTATCGCAACCAAGGGCCTTTTCATTCTATTTTAAAAAATAATTTTCTTTTATTTTTCGGCTGTTAAAAAGAGTGACAGAATTGGTCGATAAACTGCGTGTTAGCTTGAAAGTCATCGTTTCTCTCCACTCTAGTTAACTCAAGCTTAAAACAAGTCAGATACTTGTTTAATTATCGCAACCAAGGGCCTTTTCATTCTAGTTTTAAAAAATAATTTTCTTTTATTTTTCGGCTGTTAAAAAGAGTGACAGAATTGGTCGCTTATTATCGTCATGTTAAACAGCGGGATGAAGATAAACTGCTTCTTAACGCCGTTCTAGTTAACTAGAGCTTTAAAAAATAAATAATAATGACAACTGCTTTTTGTAAAATTTGACATCCAGACAATTCTCTCTCTCCTAAATCTTTCACCTGTATCATAATTTCAACAGTTCTTCTTAATTCTGTTTTGAAAGCTAACTCTTTCTTTTCTGTTCGGCTTTTTAAAGGAATAAGAGAATTGGCCGCTAATTATCATGTTAACTGGCGGTATGAACATGAAGAAGATAAACTGCGTCTTAGCTTGAAAGTCATCGTTTCTCTCCACTCTAGTTAACTCAAGCTTAAAACAAATCAGGTGCTTGTTTAATTATCGCAACCAAGGGCCTTTTCATTCTAGTTTTAATAATTTTCTTTTATTTTCGGCTGTTAAAAAGAGTGACAGAATTGGTCGATAAACTGCGTCTTAGCTTGAAAGTCATCGTTTCTCTCCACTCTAGTTAACTTAAGCTTAAAACAAATTATATACTTGTTTAATTATCGCAACCAAGGGCCTTTTCATTCTAGTTTTAAAAAATAATTTTATTTTATTTTTCGGCTGTTAAAAAGAGTGACAGAATTGGTCGATAAACTGCGTCTTAGCTTGAAAGTCATCGTTTCTCTCCACTCTAGTTAACTTAAGCTTAAAACAAATTAGATACTTGTTTAATTATCGCAACCAAGGGCCTGTTCATTCTAGTTTAAAAAAAATAATTTTCTTTTATTTTTCGGCTGTTAAAAAGAGTGACAGAATTGGTCGCTTATTATCGTCATGTTCTCTCAAAAATAAAAGAGTGAATTTTCACTCTATTTTCACTCCCCAGGGAGTCACGTCAGTGATCACTTGTTTAGGAGTGAATATTGAGTGAATATCGAGTGCTCTCTACAAATAAAAGAGTGCTTTTCACTCTATTTTCAGTCCATTTTCACTCACCCGGGGAGTCACGTCAGTGATCACTCGATTTTTTTTAGAGAGTTCAACAGCGGGATGAAGATAAACTGCTTCTTAACGCCGTTCTAGCTAACTAGAGCTTTAAAAAATAAATAATAATGACAACTGCTTTTTGTAAAATATGACTTCCAGACAATTCTCTCTCTCTCCTAAATCTTTCACCTGTATCATAATTTCAACAGTTCTTTTTAATTCTGATTTGAAAGCTAACTCTTTCTTTTTTGTTCGGCTTTTTAAACGAATAAGAGTCCACTATAACAATAAGTCTCTGTTTGCAATGGTTTGTGATTATCAAAGAATCACTCCAAAGTTCTGGTTTTCTTCTTCACGTGCAATTCCAGTTTATTCACAAGAAATGTTCAACTGTTCAAGCACATGTACATTATTCCACACTAGGGTAGTTCACTCTCCCATAGGATTGTTGAAATGTTTAGTACAATTCTTTCCAAAGATTACACGCGAGATAAAGCGTCTGCAATAACATTGTCCTTTCCTGGCACATGTTGAATGTCCAAGCTGTACTCTTGTAGCAGCAAACTCCATCGTCTCAGTCTTTGGTTTTTGTTTTTCATTTTGTTGACAAATGTCAGGGAGTTATGATCAGTTAGTACCCTGACTGGATGTTGAGATCCACTGACGTACACGTCAAAATGTTCAAGTTCAAGTATCAAGGCTAGTGTTTCCTTCTCAACAGTAGAATAGTTCTTCTGACTTGCACAAAATTTCTTCGAGAAGAATGATATGGGACGGTCGACTCCATCTGCATCTTTTTGAGTCAACACGGCACGAGCACCCACATCACTCGCATCCACCACGAGGCCGAATGGCTGGTTGAAATCCGGAGCCATCAGTACAGGGTTGACTAGCATCATGTCGAGTCCGATGCTCGGAGCAACGGACGGCCAGAGGGGATTGGTTGTTGGTTGGAGCCGGCGTCTTCACACAGGGGGTGAGGTAAAGGTCCCATCCTGTCTAAGATCACCTGGGCCTCTCCTGCAGGATCCTCCTTCCGCTTCTGTAGGGGTCCTGCCGCTGCCTCAGCAGAAAATGGCTTGACTCCGCCACATTCAACAATGCCTATATGACCAGGAAATTGCCTCTCACTACCTGTGAAATCCTCTGTCATATTATTCACTGCTAACTGTGCAGCAGACAACTGTTGAAACAACATCACCTTCCTCTCAACATGCTTCTCACATGTGTTAGGATTAGTCACAAAATTGTCAAGATAGGCTACACATCCTTTCAAACCGGTAACCAACTCATTCACCATCCTCGATAACATCGTTGGATCCTCTTTCATACTCGGTGATAATGGTTTTGATTTTTCCTCAAACTGGGCAAGATTAACAGAATTAACAAATTGAACCCTGGATTCTGAACATCAACATTCAAATCGACATCCAACTCACAGTCATCACTCTTAGTCTTAGTCTCAGGCTCTATGTGATCAGTCACACTTCTCTCTCGGCACGTCTCATTCTTCTCTTTATCATCAACCATGGAAACGACTACATCAGCCGCTCTTACAACAGGGCTTTCACTTACCACAGGACCCGACATTGAAACTTTGTCTCATGCAAGATCATTTCCCTAGATAATCGAGACACTCAGACTCTGTACCGGAAGTAACTTCTGCACTCCAAAGATTACTTCTCCTGAGACCAGATCAGAACACCGATCAACAACATGAAGGGGTACTTGAACAAATCCACCCACTCCCTCCAACAACACATTAGAGTCTGTAGAAGAAGATTCACCAAAAGGCAGTACACTATCTAGGATCAAAGACTGAGCTGCACCAATATCTCTAAGAGTCTTGACCTTTCTGGCATATTCACATCCCACCAAAGACACATATCCAACTGATATGTATGGTTCATACTGCGCTTGAACCTTCGCAAAGTCAACTGACTTTATTCTATTGTGCCGAGCACCACACACACAGTGGTGTAGTGGAGCGTATACGCTTGTATACGCCGTATACGTAAAAAAGAAATTGGACTTTTTCGGGTATACGCGCGTATACTTAAAAGAAATTACCAGGTTTTAAAATTTAAAAATATATGAATATAGGAAAAAAAGAAGAATTGTATGAAATTTATGAAATATCGTCGAAATTCATACTCTGTGAGTTGTGTTCCACAGAATTAATTTGTGTTGGCGATCCATATACTCGACAAACTTTTGACAAATCAAACGTACGTATTGCAGTATGATTGCGTATTATTTTTTACGTATACATCCGATCCATATCCGGCCGGGCCCGCGGCGCGCGTGTGATGTGCATGTGGCGGACGCGACGACGTGTGCCCAGCCCGAGGCCACTGGCCACTGGCGCGAGCTGGCTATAATTTTACTAGTCCTTATAGCCGCTAGGCCATCATCATGGCTCATGCGCCGTACAAAATATACAATGTACAACTTCAAGGCCAAAGGAGGCGGAGCTGATTTCGTGCAGTGGCCAGGTCCCAGGACCAACTAAGGAATTTCAGCCTTTGAAGTTTGAGGAAAATTGTGGGTGCAACATCCCTATGCATAGGCCCTATATTTTTGTTGCATAAGCACTTAGAATTGCAGAACTTTTTGAGGGATTTATTTCAAAGAACAATTCTAAACAAATATATTGTGTTCATATGTTGTTTCTCTGCAGTTTTCCTCAGTAAAATATCCAAATGCTTTTGGATGTGCGTGTATAATCAGGGCAATGTGAACGTTGCATTGTATGAACTTCAAATCTATACTCATCTTTGCACTTCTAAAACGAATTCAGGTCTCAAAAAGCACAACTCAGTTGGAGTTAATTGTTAAACAGTTCATTGTGTTCAATTACCAAAGCTGCACTGTTTGCACATCAAAAAAAGTTTTTAAAAAATGTTATTAACATTGGGTAGTGTCAGATCTATGCACTGTTTTTGCAATGTCTGGCGATAGATACTGTTCTGTATAAATATAGATAGGTTGGTTAAGAACTTACACAAACATAATTACTCAAATTCAATGGCTTGGTGTATATTCAAATCTTGAAAATATGATTTATTAATTAGATTTCATCTTTTAACTGACAAATATATTCAGAATAAATTTCACATGACAATTCAAAGAGTATAATAAAGTCATATGCAAAAACTATATATATATATTCAAATGTAAATGATCCATTCATTCTGTCACATAAATGTTCTTGTGATAATTCAAAGCATTAAACATGTAAATATCACTGTAAAGGGTTTACCAAAACAAAAAAAATACCACTCATTTCAGTAAAATACACTATTACCCTCTTTTGGTATAGCAGTACTGCAAATACCCCAAAAGTCCAAAAAATAATGAGCTCACGCAAATAATCAAACTTTTCCTCCTGGGAAAATCTAGAAAATCATACTTTTTAGCACGTGCAGTATTTAACAATTTAAATAAATGTCTGCGACTGTCCTCAACCCATATGGAATCTCCTTACATTCTTGTCTTCCTGTGCTCGAGAATGTCCATGGGTGTTCAAGGAGTTGTGTCGCCTGTTCCCGAAAGCTTGCTCAAAGTATGACGTTGGATTCCGTTGTAAATGTAGCTTGTCCAGACGAAGGATCTCGTCTCAGAGGTAAGACGATCTGCCCTGGAAGATCTGTCCAAGAAGATTTTGGAATTCCCAGAATTCCCTGAACCCAGCTGCCTGACTACTGTTAAAACAATATTACAGCCGAAGAGTTACAGCATAATGTTTACGCTATATTCTAAATATATCTCCATATTATCTTTATGATTGTTTAACTCTAAGAAAATTATTCAAATTCCAAAATTAATCAGAGAATGAATATTCACAATTTTACCTCATTCTCTTATATGCTCCAAATGCATAGATATCCATAACGTGTTTTCAGGATAATATTCCAATATATATATATATATATATGTATATACAAATATGTCAAAATAAACCTTGGATTTCATCAATATAAATGTAAAATCTTTGTTAAAGCTATATACATAACACATCTTCCCTTAGCAGTCAAAAACATCCTAAACAATCTTATATTCAGTTGACTAATTCTAAGTAAATATAACCAAAATTGCTACACTAAATCTTTTTCAAAATCTACGAAATTAAAATACACATATTAAATGATTAAGTTCAATGACTTCTTGCCACAATGCAAACTTAGACGTTTTCAATGATATAACTGACCTTGATTCCTATGCCCCGCCCGAATTTATAATTTGTACAAGAAAATATGGGTTAATTAATGGGAAATATTACTAAAATGAAACTTACTGGTGTCATAGCCATGATGTGGAGCTGTGAGAAGTTTTGTCCTGGCCTGTTTTGCCCGGATTTCAGGATAGATGCCAACCAAAAGAAATTACTTGCTGCACATCTCATCTCCTCACACACTCACTCAGCACGCAGGTCCTGCCTTGACCAGTGCCAAAGTTGCTCTCCCAGTGGCAAGCTCATACAACATACAATTCCTCATGCACAGCTCATTGCACAAGGTACCACTGCTCAGCACACATCATTCACATAACTCTCCTATTCAACCAGAGCACTCTAGCCTGTGAGCCTATTGTTCCCTTGGGTTGAAAGTGATGCTATTCCCTAGTAATTGCTCAATTGAAATTCCTGGTTACTTTGTGACAGGTAGGTATCTTCATGAATATTTTGCTCAAGCTCCCAACAAAATGTATGAAATGAGTAAAGATGTTGTGCACTTGTACATTGCCTCTTTAACAAACAAGACGTCAGTGGAAGTGACAGTGTGTTTTGTAAAAATCTGTATTAACAATTAAATAATTACCTCATACACTATAGCACAACCTTTACAGGTGATGAGAATTTGCCCCGCCCCCCACTAAGTATTATTTAGGGTACGCGTATGCTTGTTCCCTCCCTCTGAAAGCACCCCCGTATCTCAGGGCTGCCAAAATTTCTGAACCCCCCTATCGCGGGCTTTGTGCGGGCTTTTCCTGCCTTGGAGACCCCCCTAAATTCAGAACACTGCTCAATGTACCCCCTATCTCAGGTGAGCTCTCATTCCAACCCCACATCTCAGGACAGACACCACCCCCCCCCCCTTTACCGGAGATTTTGGGAACACGCATGCGGTCCCTTCGACCTCCGAGTGGGTGGGGGGGGGGGGGGGGAGGGGGGCGGGGATTTGCAGAAACTAGAACAATCATTATTATGACAACGGTTTGATAATATTTGGATTAGTTTGTGCATTTTGGACATATGGTTGATGCAATGATTGGTCTGAAAATACGACTCACTAACCCTCACTAATGCTTGATGCCTTTTGCAAAAACTAAGATTTAATTATTTTGATGTGATATTTATTGTGAAAAAGATGCCTTTGAAATCGTGTTTATAATCAGGGCACTGTGAATGTTACACTGTCTAAACTACAAACTTACTACTTGCATTCACTTCTACAACTAATGCATAACTAATAACAACCACTGGCGTAGACAGGGGGCACAAGGGGGCCATGCCCCCTATTAAGCCACTACAAAAAAAAAAGCGAGAGCGAAAAAGCGGGAGAAGTGAGAGAGTTTTCGCGCTTCGAGCGGGAAGGGGGAAATAACTCTCCTCTCCCTACACCAACCCCTGTCACATACAGTGCAGTATTGCGTCCTAATAACTGAAAAGCAGTCATGGCTTCGAACTATTCCGCCTAAACAAATTGTTTGCTACAATCCGTTTTCTTTCTCTTAAATTTGCTAAAACATCAGAGCTTTCGCGCTTCGCGCGGGAAGGGGGAAATAACTCTCCTCTCCCTGCACCAACCCCTGTCACATACAGTGCAGTATTGCGTCCTAATAACTGAAAAGCAGTCATGGCTTCGAACTATTCCGCCTAAACAAATTGTTTGCTACAATCCGTTTTCTTTCTCTTAAATTTGCTAAAACATCAGAGCTTTCGCGCTTCGCGCGGGAAGGGATAAACTCCCACTCCCTGCACCCATCCTTGTTATAGTGGAGTATTACGTCCAAAATAACTGAAAAGCAGCCAGGGCGTCGAACTAACATTTCGCCTAAAAAGCTGCTAAAACGTTTGAGCTTTCGCGCTTCGCGCGGGAAGGGAGAAACTCCCACTCCCTGCACCCATCCTTGTTATAGTGGAGTATTACGTCCAAAATAACTGAAAAGCAGCCAGTGCGTCGAACTAACATTTCGCCTAAAAAGCTGCTAAAACGTTAGAGCTTTCGCGCTTCGCGCGGGAAGGAGGGAAACTCCTCCTTCCTGCACCCACCCCTATTACATACCGTGCAATATTGCTCCAAATAATTGAAAAAGCAGTCGGTTCGTCGAACTATAACTTTCCGCCTTTGTTTGCTACAAGCCGTTATCTTTCTCTCAAATTTGCTAAAATATCAGAGCTTTCGCGCTTCGCGCGGGAAGGGGGAACACCCCCCCCCCTCCCTGCGCCCATCCCTGTTGCAGTGCAGTATTACGCCCAAATAACTGAAAAGCAGTCCGGACGTCGAAATAACTTTCCGCCTAAAAAAGGTGCTACGAGCCGTTATCTTTCTCTCAAATTTGCTATAATACGTCAGAGCTTTCGCGCTCCGAGCGGGAAGGGGGGAATCTTCCCCCTCCCTGCACCCACCCCCTGGGGAGCACGCACCAATTAAAGGGTTCAAAATTTGCAAAAAATAAAGATGTAATTGCTTTGCTCGATATATCATGTATGTGTCATAATTATGACTCCTGCTAAATATTGCGCCCCCGATGTAAGGTAATTAAAGTGTATAAAACAGCATTTGAAAGAAATCTCAATTTCAGGTACCCTTGCTGAATTTCTCGACTCTTTCTCAAGCCTTTCAGGGTTTTCGTTAGTTTTGCTCCCGATTGTAGAAGTGAGTGAATAGAAAACCGCTTATCAATGCATAAAATTCGAGCTTCTCTACCGCTCAATTGCAAAATTTCCTGGGTAAAATGCACAAGAAATTGCGTTTTTTTTTTATTAAAAATGAAAAATTTGCCGCTCGGTCGCTTTGCTCCCTCGCTGACGTAGATAGGTTTGGGCACTCGGGGGGGGGGGGGGGGGGTGCATGTGAGCGTGTGTGTGAGTGTGTGTGTGTGTGTGTGTGTGTGTGACGATGTGTGTGGGTGTGATGGTGAGTGTGCGTGTGTTTTCTTGTCAGGTCACGGGGGGTTATTGTGTTTTTGAATCACCACAGCACGGTGCATCGCCTCGTCGCAACTTGGTGCTCTGAGGATTGGGCTATCAGTATAAGGGAGTATACCCAAAAAAATATTTACGACTACAACACTGCACACACACCACTTTTCCTAGATTGCATGACATGATTCACCAATCCCATCGGTTGTGCATTTTCTTTTTCCTTTTTCGCTTTTAGAACAGGACAACTAGACTTGAAATGCCCTACTTTCTTGCAGTAATAGCAACTCTTGTCACTGTTCGCAGTCTCTCACTCAGACCCACTGGTCATCCTCACTCTCTGTCAGATCTTGTTTCTTACCGTTTTTCTGACCTTAACCTCGACCTTGACCATGGCTTCTACGGAAACTACCGCGAGTATTCTGTGCACCAGACTTAGAATTTCTATGGCTATGAGTAAGAACATACTCATCGGCGAGACTTGCCGCTTTACCCAAAATCTGAAACCCTTAGTTCCTCCAGATGTGAACGCACCTCCTGAGGCAATGACCTCTTGAATTCCTCCAGGAGTATCAACTCACGCAGCTCCTTGAATTCCGTAACTTCAAGCGACTGACACCATCGGTCAAACTGAATTTCTTTTGTTTTCGCAAATTCCCTATAATAATAATAATAATAATAATAATAATAATATTCAGCTTTTATATAGCGCCTAATACATCGGAGATGTCTCTAAGCGCTTTACAGATATATTATTACCCTGGTCATCGGATTCTGGCATGCCCGCACACAATGTATGCACATTCTCCGCTCCCTGGGGAGTATTCCAGCCAGTCGCCTGTTAAGCGCACACATGCTAAGCAAAGGACTTTAACTTTCGCCATCCTACCGGGTACCCATTTAACACCTGGGTGGAGAGTGGCAAATGTAGATTAACGTCTTGCCAAAGGACGCTAGTGCTGCGGTGGGATTCGAACCCCGGACCTCGTGGTTCACAGTCCAGGGACTTATCCACTGATCCACAACACCTCTACACAACAGCTATGCGACTGTGATTCAAGTTTTCGTGAATTTCTAAACTTTTGACGATACGCTTCCGGAACGAGCGCGTAGGCATGCAAAATAGCATTTTTCACCGTGTCATAATGACACACTTCTTCATTAGACAAAGCCGAATATGCATCACGAGCTTTACCTTTCAGTTGCGACTGTAACAAGTGTGACCATTTCTCACGCGGCCAATCCAAACTCTGAGCAACTTTCTCAAAATGGAGAAAATACCTCTCCACATCTGTTTCCTCAAACACTGGAACCATCCGAACATGCTTCGAAACGTCAAAACGAGGCTGACCCTGCCTAACCTGCTCTCTCTCATCAGCACTTGCTCGCTCTCTTTGCAACACCACTTGTTCTCGCTGCAACTGAACTCTTGCTATCTCAAGCTCAAGTTCTCGTATGCGTACTTTGTCTGAAACCGACCTACCAGTAGACTGAGAATCTACCAGGGACTGAGAACGTGGAGGAGTCTGTTCCGCCTCCTCAAAAGGCAACACCTCTTCCTCTATCAGAAATTCAAGAACTGAATTCAATATGCTGGATTTCAGCATATACTGTTTTACACCAGGAACTTCATAGTGAGCTCCTAAAGCCAACAAATCATTCTTCCTTAAGCCCAATTGCTCTGCAGATGGACTTCTTTCAAATTCTCCTACCGAAAATTCATCAGCCATCATGCACAACCTAGTCATTCAACAAAACCAAGAAAAACTAGACACTTGGCCGCTATACACACAACCAAAACCCTTCCAAACCGAAGGAACCTAGTTTCTAAAATATGAAAGAAACAAACCTGACTGCTATACACACAGCCCGACCTCAGCCAAACTGAGAAACCTAGTCTACACAATATACCGTGAAACTAGCATAGAACCTGGCCCTTGGCTGTTATACACGGAACCAACCAGAAACAACCTAGATTTTTCAATTCCCGAAAAAGCTATCATCCATGGCTGTCATAAACCCCAGCCACAAAATTCCACTAAACCAAGTGAAAAAATATCCTGGACGTCACTACCTCATTCACGGCCCGTGCGAGAATTCTACCACACCGGGAGATAAGCCGCACCACCATACACAACGTGCTATACACACACGCCGCATCAAGTCAAAAGTACCAACGGAAAAAATAACCCACGTTGAGCTCATATACCGTCTCAACGTTTATCACCATTCAGTACAATCATGAACAATCAGCAGATAATAGACTGGAAAGTCCAACAGTCTTACAAACTGTACACAAGCAAAAAAAAACTCTGTTTCAAGCACACAAGCGCGAGCTAGTGAGTAGTGCAACACCGTGCAAACCACACGGCATGGTCAGCGACCACCAACAAACACACATACACACAGCGTGTATACATGCAACACACATTACGCTACCGCAGCGAATGCAAGACGACGAAGATCGACCACGACGGGAAATCTCAACAACATACTTACAAAAAACCGGTCAAAAACACACCATTGTCTACAGGAAAACAACCACTAGACTTCCGGACAAGCCCCCATTTTGTTACGGGCCGCTCCCTACCCGTATCCCAGGTTCCCTGTCTTATATTTACGTAGACAGCACAACAACAGATTACTCTGGAAAACCGGTTGTAAGTTAATAAAACTCCATGTTGAATCTCTTTTTGGTCTCGATCGTCCCAGTCGATCTCGACCTATTGAACTCGCCCTCATCACAAGAACAAAGCCGCTCCGCAGGCGCGCCGAATCATTCGGCGCCGTCGAGGGCCCGCCACTGTAAAAACTTTTCGTAAGGCGCCTTACTACGCTCCCTTTTCTCAATGTAGACTTAGGTGCTTATGAACAGCAAGTAGAATGCCCATAATACATATACATTGTAGACCTACATCAACTCTAGATCCAGGGGTGGATCCAGGAATCAGGATTTTGTCAAAGGAGGCACATATCTCAGAAAGCTTTCTGACAAGCAAAGAAGAAGAAGATTTTTTGGGGTCCAGTTTTCCTTCGAATTCTCTGACAAGCAAAAGGGGATGCCACCCCCCTAAATCTGCCACTGCTAGATCTTTGACATCCCTATATTGCAGATTTGTAGCCCTACTGAAAAAAATCTCTCTGAAAATTTCAGTTTTATTGCTTTATATCAAATTGATGTAATTCAATACAATACAATAATCATTTAGTACGCCCTTCCCATAAGGCTCGGAGCGTTTACAAAATATTTAAATTATAGAACACATTATATTTTTGTTTATACAAACACAAATCAGACAATGATTATTGTCTTTCTCCTCTTTTTTTATTGGCCTGTAACTTAGACTGCTTCTAGATCTAGTGGAAATGTTTTGATTAAAGGGAGCGACAAGTCGCAATCTATGGGCGGTTTTACTGTTGGCTGCTCCTTTCTCTGGATCAAAGTTCAAAGCGACTTCAATTTATCGCGCGCAGCTAATAAAAGTTCGCACATTGACCCAGATTTGAGTAAACAAGATCGCCCGTTCTTTATTCCAGTATTTGAATCTCATTGGTCGGTTACGTATGTAGGGATTCGAGTTAACAATCAAGCGAGGAATTCGGCGATAACATTCCTTCGGTAGCGCACGATTGGACCTGAATGTATCCGAATTTCCCCGAGTCAGGCCAACTGGTCAGGCCCATGGATTACGACTTGCCAGTCCCTTTAAAACAAAGAAATACAAAACCACCTAAAACAAACAAATAACAAAACAAAAAGATATGGAGGAGTCTAATAGTAGACCAGCCAAGAAGATTTTTTTTACTTTGGACGGCATTTTTGGGTAATGCTCGGCGTTCATGCTTAAAGTCTTGCAAAAATACTAACGAATAACGCACGGGCGGATGCCACGCGCATTTTTGCCTAAAAATGCCATTTTTGGCTCAAAATTTGAAAGAATGTAAAAAATCACAATTTTTAATTTTTTGACCTAATATGTAATACCTGATTCAGACTTTTCAAGTGATATCAGATTTATTTTGATTTTCAAGTTATAAACCCTATTAATATACGATTGAAAGTTGGATATTACACACACATGTATGGTGTAATGAAACATAAAACTGTGATTTACTCAAAATAATAGGTTGTGAAAACTACCAATATTTCAAAGTTTTTTACCCAACGTAAATTTGTCATTTTAAACACTTTTTCTTGATTAAACATATCATGTATATTGTCATGTCACACACAGAAAAGAAATTATCCGATAAGGTGATAGATAACTCATTTTATGTTATCCCAAATGGAACAATGTGTTTTTACTGGGTGCGCATTTTGACTGAAAAACACTATTTGGAGGTACATCTAGAGTGCATAATGTACATAAGGCAATTATACCATGTTTATCAGTATAGTTTATGGGCCAAAAACTGAAATGTCTCCACCCCCTTAGAAATAATCTTAAATATTTTTTTTTTGCTGTTAGATGGGACCATTAACTATCAGAATATGCTTCTTTGCCCTAAAATAAGAGGTGGGCGTGGCCACAAGGGCTATTACCATGGCAACGGATCAAAAACAGTAGAATGTAAGAAAATGTCATGTATTCGTGATTAAGAAAGGACAAAAACACATTTTAAAATAATGTATCAAAAGTTTCTCACTTGATAAAAACTGAAATAAGAGTTACAAAAGGTGTCCATCATGTTTGAAAATGGCTGTTGCTATGGAAACAGTAAGATAAAACCCACATTTGAGCAAAAAAAAAACAACCAACGATGCTACCGAAAAAGGTAGTTAATACATTTGTATTGTACATGATTATCTTCTCCAGTTTTACAGGACACTCACTTATCAAAATTTGTTTAAGTAAAGGGATGATGGAGGAGACCACTAAATGTGTAGGCCGTTACCATGGTAACAAATAAATTTATTGCATTTCTAATGAAATACAGAACTATATTTGTTTTCAACATGAAATACTGGTAAACATCTAATAATTGTTACCGCCTGTTTAATTATATTCAAAAGTTTAGTTTGGAATAGAGTTTGGAATTTGATTTATTAAAAAAAATATGTTGCCATGGAAACAGAATTAATGAAGATGACATCTTTCAACTAAAGGAGGAAATGTAACTAACCAATACAAAATATATAGCAATTAGATTAACACACACCGTCAGCGATTAGAATCTGCTCGTTGGCTGTAAATGTGACCACTATCATAATAGCTGTTACCAAAATTTGGTAGCTGATACAAAAAGTGGTGTTGTCTTTCTACCAAAATTTCTGTTTACTTGATTCCAATCTAGATCCAGAAGATTTGTGTCCCCTATTAAATGGGTGATACCAAAATTTTCACATTGAACATGATGACAAGACCTGCTACTTGCCTCACTGAAAATTTTATTTATATACAGTGCGTATCAGAAAAACTTAAGTAGCTTCTAATTAAAAAGTTATAACCTCTATGAGCTTGAAATTTATTTCATAGTAAACAACAACTTATATTCTGTGCAATGATACCAGTATTGTCAAACTCCTCTTGTACCAAGTTTGGGCTGAAGTAGCGAGTGTGAGTCAAACCAACTATGTATTAGTTACTTCAGTTGGAAAACAATTACTGAGTTATTTTCAATTGATTATGTGCATTTGAATAGAAAAGGGGTTAAAGTCAACTCAAACTCAAGAAAGGGCTCATTACAAGCTAAATTTAAGATGTTTTTTTGCCATTTGATAACACAATGTTGGCTTCATCTACATCCTTTTTTAAGGAAAGCCTTTTTGCTGAGTCATTAAAAATGGACATTTTTATTTCTCAACGCGTATCCTTCCTTTTCTTCTTGTTAGTCTTTAGTTCAGTAAACATTTCAGTCCAGACAGTTTTTATTTATCACGGGACAAGAAGATATAAGGCTATTGAAATAAATTAAATATTGTCATGTGGATTGAAACAAGGTCATATGGAAGCTTAGATCACTTTTAACAATGAAGCATTGAAGCACAAAGGAGAATTTAACTTTTTTTAAAATTATTTTAGACTAAAGTAGCAACATTCGTTGCTTCAGCGTCAGCCCACACTTGGAACAAGGAGATTTTGATTGTTTGACTCTTTTTAAAAACCCTGGTGCTCAGTCATCCATGGCAGACATGTCATGAATGAGGTACTACTAGACAGACAATAAGCTATTCTTCACCATGAAATAAATTTCAAAGTCACATTGATTACAACATTTTAATTAGAAGCTATCAGAGCTGTGTATACTTTTTTGATACGCATTGTATTTTATGTATCTATTTATTTATTTATTTGAACTGATTCACAGAGGATAAAAGCATGATCAGTATAAAACTGTTTTGCATCATGTTCCTGATGCAACAGGAATAAACAATAAGGTATAGAATAAATTGGTAACAATTTTATAAGAAAATATAAGTAATATAGTTACATAATAAAAATATAAGTAATAAAATAAGAAGTAAAAACAACAATAATAAACGGCTATGAATATTTAAAAACTAACCAATTGAGTATATTATGTAATGTTAAGCCTAATGTGGAATGTGGATAACATCCATGTACTAATGAGACTACAGGATTACAAAAAAAATGACCGTAATTTTGTGGACTGTCATCTAAAATAAGAACCGTAAAAAGTCAGAGTACTTTTGAAATTTATTTTTGAAAGTCACACATAGATCAGACATACATACATGTATATATCGATGCTATTCATTAGGGTTAGCTGGTAACTATATACGGTATAATTACAAATTTATTGTTGATGTAGAGGGTAGCGACTTAAAATCACGAGTTGGCAACTAATCAATATTGCTCACAGTCTGGGGGGGGGGGGGGGGGAGTAGACACCAGCAGAAAAAGAACTTCTGTGTGAAAGGGGGCATGCACAAGGGGGGCATTAACAGAAAAGGGAAAGGCATAAATGGAAACGTTAAAATGAATACATAAGTTTTACACATTACATACCCTACATTTTGAAGCCATCTCGGGAAAGATTCAAATAATCCTATTTGTTTCTCTCTTTCCATGACAGTGTGAGGGTCTGTATATTCCTTTAATTTCCAATCGAGCATAGCGGGCTGTGACCCCCAGTGGTGGATCGGGGGGGGGGGGGGGGTGGGGGGCTTTTGGCGGAGCTTTTTAACATCTAGGACTTCGGCCCCCTATTTGGCCTTTCATTTTTTCTTTCCTTTTTTCGCGCGTATCTCTCTTTCACATCGAGACTCCCCCCACTTTGAAAAATCCTGGATCCGCCGGTGACATCAGATTCTTATGAAGATGAAAAAAGTACAATTATGTCATCATGAAAGACTGGATAGACCCGGGGCGTCGCTAGGCCTTTCTGAGTTGGGGGCGGGGGGGGGGGGGGGGAGTGTCGAGATCACTAATTTACCGACGAACCTGAGTCTTTGTGCCACCGATAACCGATAAACCTTTGCTTGTGAACGACAACATTATTTTTTTTTTGGGGGGGGGGGGGGGGCATGTGCAGAAGCAAGTAATAGAATAATTTGTTCTCAACCTATATCAACCGTGAGTCTATTTTCATTTAATGATGAATAATAATACATAACATTTATATTGCGCTGAATATATTTCTAAGCGCCGAATTAGTATTATTACCCTGGCTTTAGCCCAGGTGCCCTATAAGGCGCTGAAAGCAGTCAAGGAATAAGTTCCTACCATGTACCCATTTACTACACCTGGGTGGAGAGTGGTGAATGTAGATGAATGTCTTGCCAAAGGACATTCGTGCCGTGGCGGGACTCGAACCGCGAACCATGAGATCCATCATGAGATCCACAGTCCGGTGACGTATTCACTAGACCCCACCACACCTCTATTTGATAAATATAATTCGAATATTTTTTTTTCCTTGCCAATTTCTAATTAAAGCACCACCTACAATGACTTGTTCCACATCAAATGAGTGTTAATTTCATATTCGCGAGCGAGCCCCTTCCTAATGTTCGATTTTAATAATTATCATATTTAAGGGAATGTTAGGTTTTGACTGGGCGATCGAGTGTAGAGAACGAGCGAAAAAAATAGTAATAACTCTCATTGAAAGAAATTGGCAGCATAAACGGAATTTTCTTGGCAAGAGGCGGGGCGGGCTTGTCTAAGTAAAACAGGTAACTCTCAGAATTAATAGGGGAATAATAGATGAAGGGGTACTTATCAGCTTATGAGAATGAAAAGAAGCACTTATCGAAGGAAAAGGGGCACGTATCAGATCTGAATAGGGGTTTTATCAAAAAGGAACATTTTTAGAGGTGAAAAGGGAACATTCCCAAACATGGGTGTCGATCCCGGGCGGGTGGGGGGGGGGGGGGGTGGGCTGGGGGTATATTCCCCCTGAAATTTGAGGTGGGGGATGGCCTGTATAATCCCCCAATATTTTTGGATGTGAGAATTACGATACATTAGATATTTGAAAAAGTCCCTGGTGTGGGAGGGGGATATCCCCCCCCCCCCCGCACCTTCCTCTCGCCGGTCATCCCCCAATCATGAACACAGATTCACCCCCCTGTTCCCAAGGAAATTTATAATAAATGACCTTAAATTAAATTCCATGTATACAACTAAGGATTTATTTTGTAATATATACGATCTATTGTAAGATAAAAATCATCTCTGTCTTTCATTATGAAAATATAAAGTCATATCCCGTCAATACGGAGCCCCTAAGGGGACATAAAATGACACGAGTTTTTTTTTTTGTATCTCGGGGCCCCGACTTATTAACTCGGGGCCCCGACTTATTAACTCGGGGCCCCGACTTATTATCTCGGGGCCCCGACTTAATTATCTCCATACGATACCATGCATATGTACGGGGCTCCGTACATTATGCATACACTACCAGCCGTATCAACAATCCCCATGCTGTTTTACCGCGCCATGCTTGCCTAAGTCGGTTCTAGGACTCCTACCCCCTGGACAACCCCCCCCGGATAACCACCCCTAGGATAACCACCCTCTAGGACAACTACCCCCTAGGACAACTACCCCCAGGACAACCACCCTCTAGGAAAAGTACCCCAAATTGGACTTAACATCACATTGAACAAGATTGTGCTCGTTCGCTACGCTCGCTCGCCAAAATAGAATAAATATGGCCTTTAGCAAAATTTCTGCCCGGACCTGCAACAATAAAGCCCAGATAATATACCAAATTTTATTAAAAGAGAAGTGTTTGTTTTCGCTCATGCTTGCTCGCTTAATTGTTCCTCCTCCAACTTCCAACAATAAAACTTTTTTACTAAAACAACAACAAAAACTAGTTTATATATACTATCATTTAAAAAGAATTGTTTGTTTTTGTTTTTTTTCTTCAATGCATGAAGGCAGGTATTCCCATGTGCAATATCAACTCTCTATTAGATGTTTTGCATGATCAACAATTAAGGGGGGGGGGGGCGGGAAGGAAAACAAATATTCCAGCCGTTTGTCACACACCCCCACCCCCTCTCCCTCACGCACTCTACAATTATGCAACTCGTTACAAAGCTACCAGCCAATCGAGTATTAAAGGAAACTAGCATTGTGGTTGGTCGATTTTAAAAAATAGTATGGGGTATACAATCATGTTAAGATGGATGAGAAATTCTACTACAATGCACCATCAAACACCGAGTTTAAACACCCAACTTTTAAAACAAAAATGTAATACCAGGGGAAATCTCCCCCCCCCCCCCCCCCGTGATCATGCGTATAGACACATTTAACTCACGTGGTGAGGTGAATTTTATCATAATAATGCACCAAAATCCTATTTATAACCAGATTTCCAAAATAATAATAATAATTACCCTAAGTCGTTAATGTCCCGGTGGTAGTTACCTTAGGTCGTATTTGTCAAGAAGATGTCCTAAAGAGTGGATGCCCCAAGGGGTAGTTGTCCGGGGGGGGGGGGGGGGGCGTGTTTTCGTTTTACACCGTAAAACAGCATGGGGATTGTTGATACGGCTGGTAGTGTATGCATAATGTACGGAGCCCCGTACATATGCATGGTATCGTATGGAGATAATTAAGTCGGGGCCCCGAGTTAATAAGTTGGGGCCCCGAGATAATAAGTCGGGGCCCCGAGTTAATAAGTCGGGGCCCCGAGATAATAAGTCGGGGCCCCGAGATAATACGTCGGGGCCCCGAGATAATAAGTCGGGGCCCCGAGTTAATAAGTCGGGGCCCCGAGATAATAAGTCGGGGCCCCGAGTTAATAAGTCGGGGCCCCGAGATAATAAGTCGGGGCCCCGAGTTATTAACTCGGGGCCCCGAGATAAAAAAAAAAAAAATCGTGTCATTTTATGTCCCCTTAGGGGCTCTGTACATCAAAGATAAAATGTGCTGACTGTGTGGTAATTTCTATTTGCACAGATTTGCACATTCATTGACTTGTATATTAGAATAAATGTACATTACTCCACTAGAGTCCCGGTTGTTTTACTGTGTTTACATAATACAATACACAATATCATACAGAGTATTGTCTTCACATAACCCTCTTAATACTTAAGTTTGCTTTTCCCAAGATATAATTCCATTATCTCTATATGGATACAGGACACATCATCACTGAATATTGTTGCTTATTTCTCTCACTTTCTGATATGATGTTCCACCTCATGGAGATTAACCCATTGCATTCATATGACTTTATATTTTTTTTAAAGGAAAATCCTATGTGGACCGCACAGTGAATTTATAATGAACCATAATGATTTGTATTAATGTTATAATGTTCATATAACATTATATCATATTTCCAGTTATAGTTAACGATAACTTATATTATAAAAATGAAATAAAGTTTGGCTTTTGCACGACAAATTAAAAGAAAAACGAGATATCAAAGAATTTTGCAACCATTGATTTAGTATGCAATATCGCAAATTGTAACTTACAATTTTGGAGTAAATATGATTCAGCATTATTTAAATAATTACAAGTATAATGTTAAAAACTGATGATTAATCCTTGAATAATTTTGCATAATGAGTATAATCATTTCATTTGTAGACTTTAATTTATTATTTATTCATTTATTTTTTGAACTTGATGTATTAGTGTACTTCGATAGTATTTTGTTGCTCTGATAATAAGCTTCACATTAGCATCAAACTGCATACATACCATGTTAAAAGAGAGGGGTTTTATCATCCATATGTTCTGTGTCTCTGACAGTAGGCCCGATCAGACTTCACCGATTTGCACTGCAATAAAATAGTTGGACACTGCCAGGGGCAGATTTGGGAGTGCAATTATAGGGAACTGCTATGTGACCGGTCCATCCATCCTACAACGTATAATTATGTAGGCAAGTTTTCTTACACATTCAATATGATTTTGATACATTTTCAATATACCTTGGCGAGACCGACTTCCGAGTGGTCGACCAAATTTTGATGGGGTGGGTGCTAATGTTCTGTATATCTCAAAATCAGCTTTACAGCTTTTAAAGTTTGTGAGCGAGCAACAATTTTGACACTGTTTAGTCAAAACACTTCTTTCTAATATCTCGAAAGATTTTAATTGAAAGCTCAGAATATATACGGTATATTAAGAATGGACATTTGCTTGCATGTTGTTCAATTAGGAATGTGTGATAATTTTCAAATTCCAATAGTTTCGTGATGTGTAACTCATTATTAACCATGACAACGTCCTTGAGGAACACATCCGCAACCAACTTTAAAGGCCAAGTTTACCCCCCAAAATTGAGTTAAATCAATAAAATTAAATTAAACAAAAAAAGGTAAAAATATTAATGTTAATGTTTTGCATTGTTTCATGATATGCATATAATTTCATACAGTGCATGTTATGCATATCACTGTTTTATGAAACAATGCAAAACAGAATGCCGTAAATTTCTTATTTTTATCCGATTTTGATATTTTTTTACTGTTTCGTTTATTTAATTTAACTCTATTGATTCCACTCAACGCATTATTTGGGTGGACTTGGACTTTAAGACAAACAAGCTGATTCTGATAGCTACGGTGAAAAAATAATATAAGATTCGTAAACAAATTTTTAGGCATTTTACTCCCAGTGTTAAAGATCGTATGCTCGATCTGTAATGAAAAACACAAGTCAGAAAAAATTGGAACCAGCGGGATTCGAACCTGTCATCTACTGCTTGCCGGGTAGCGACTTAACCACCAGGCTATTCTGGTTCACGGCCAAGTCACGATGAACTGGAATCAAATACCCAATATCCTCTTCTTTCTGACTCATTAATATTCAACGGTCCGCCGTAGACAATGGTTAGTAAACGAAGAAGCTTGATGGGAGGAATTTAATTTGTAAACAAATTTTTAGGCATTTTACTCCCAGTGTTAAACATCGTATGCTCGATCTGTAATGAAAAACACAAGTCAGAAAAAATTGGAACCAGCGGGATTCGAACCTGTCATCTACTGCTTGCCGGGCAGCGACTTAACCACCGGGCTATTCTGGTTCACGGCCAAGTCACGATGAACTGGAATCAAATACCCAAGATCCTCTTCTTTCTGACTCATTAATATTCAACGGTCCGCCGTAGACAATGGTTAGTAAACGAAGAAGCTTGATGGGAGGAATTTAATTTGTAAACAATTTTTTAGGCATTTTACTCCCAGTGTTAAAGATCGTATGCTCGATCTGTAATGAAACACACAAGTCAGAAAAAATTGGAACCAGCGGGATTCGAACCTGTCATCTACTGCTTGCCGGGCAGCGACTTAACCACCAGGCTATTCTGGTTCATGGGAGTAAAATGCCTAAAAATTTGTTTACAAATTAAATTCCTCCCATCAAGCTTCTTCGTTTACTAATATAAGATTCATTTGATATTGTTCAAATTCAGTTTATTTTGTATTGGTAGGTCACATTTCTTTCTTTGAAAGATTTCATCTTCATTAACATTCTGTTTCCATGACAACAGTTTTTATAAATCAAATTTAGCTCTACTCCAATTAACTAAAATTTTTAATATAATCAAACAGACGGCAAAAGATTTCATGTTGAAAACAACCATAGTATTTTGTTTAATAGAAATACAACACAATAATATATTTGTTACCATGGTAACGGCCTACACATGTAGTAGTCACGTCTATCACCCATTTACTAAAATAAGTTATAAGTGAGTGTCCTGTAAGAGAAAATAATAATGGTCAATATCAATACTTACCTCTTTTTAAGGTAGCATCAAGGGAGTTTGCTCAAATATCAGTTTTGTTCTTACTGTTTCCATAGCAACAGCCATTTTCAAACATGATGGACACCTTTTGTAACTCTTATTTCAGTTTTTATCAAGTGAGAAACTTTTGATACATTATTTTAAAATGTTACAATGTGTTTTTGTCCTTTCTTAATCACGAATACATGACATTTTCTTACATTCTACTGTTTTTGATCCGTTGCCATGGTAATAGCCCTTGTGGCCACGCCCACCTCTTATTTTAGGGCAAAGAAGCATATTCTGATAGTTAATGGTCCCATCTAACAGCAAAAAAAATATTTAAGATTATTTCTAAGGGGGTGGAGACATTTCAGTTTTTGGCCCATGGACTATACTGATAAACATGGTATAATTGTCTTATGTACATATGCACTCTCGATGTACTTCCAAATAGTGTTTTTCAGTCAAAATGCGCACCCAGTAAAAACACATTGTTCCATTTGGGATAACATAAAATGAGTTATCTATCACCTTATCGGATAATTTCTTTTCTGTGTGTGACATGACAATATACATGATATGTTTAATCAAGAAAAGGTGTTTAAAATGACAAATTTACGTTGGGTAAAAAACTTTGAAATATTGGTAGTTTTCACAACCTATTATTTTGAGTAAATCACAGTTTTATGTTTCATTACGCCATACATGTGTGTGTAATATCCAACTTTCAATTGTATATTAATAGGGTTTATAACTTGAAAATCAAAATAAATCTGATATCACTTGAAAAGTCTTAATCAGGTGTTACATATTAGGTCAAAAAATTAAAAATTGTGATTTTTTACATTCTTTCAAATTTTGAGCCAAAAATGACATTTTTAGGCAAAAATGCGCGTGGCATCCGCCCGTACGTTATTCGTCAGTATTTTTGCAAGACTTTAAGCATGGATGCCGAGCATTACCCCAAAATGCCGTCGAATCTTTTTCTAGAGCCTTTTTGGATGTTTGGCTGGTCTACTATAACCTTTAGACTGAAAAATGAAGCTTAATTAAGTCGAACTGAAAACTTTTTTGTGCTTGTCAGAGAATTATGGAGGGAAACTGGACCCATAAAATCTGATACCCCACCCTCCTCCACTGAGCAACTTTCGGAGGGCTGGCGAGAAGAAAAAAATCTTGCCACCCCTCACAGGAAGTGTACACTGCTGGACCGATTGGTATAATTGCAGCGGATGAGAGAGGGCGCAAAAAATATTTACTCGAATCGTAGGAGGCTCTTTTCAATCTTAGACTTGAATACCTCTGGTGATGGGCTGTTGATGACTTCAGGGGGGAGGTGATTCCAAGCCAAGTGAGTACTCACAAAAAAAATGATTGTTTTAGTTGATCAGTGTTGGTATGTTAGCCATTAGCCATTATGCTAGGCGTAATGCGTAAGGCGTAATGCGGTGATAGAACATTGATTATACGAATTTATGAATTTAACACATTGAATTTTGCCTCTGGTACATTAGAAATATAATAGTCAACTGGAATTTAGTTAGAGTTTCTTCTAACCGCTAGGCTGGGCTTGCCTTCGGGCAATGGTCGTCTGCTAGCGCACGATCTCATCGGTAGACGTCGTCCACATTAGGTCATCGATTTTTTTTTTTGGTCAAAATCATGCATATTCCCGGGGATTTGTGCGGGGTTTATTGGACTCATCGAGCCTCAATTATACCCTTTCAGAGCTTTAAATTTCATGTAAATCACATTTTTCATAATTTCAAATAAATACTAGTGGAATTAAAATCATTTCAAAACCCCTGATTTCATGTGTTAACCTATGGGAACTGGAAGGCCAAAAGCATATTTCCGGGGATTTATGGGGGCTTTACTGGACCCATCAAGCCTTAATTATACCTTATCAGAGTTTTAAATTTCATGTAAATCACATTTTTTACAAACAAAGGGAATTATAATCACCCTATTAGAAATTCCTTGTTTTCGCGTGTTAACCTATGGCAGGCGAGCCGGTTTTGGTCAAAAGCATGCATATTCCCGGGGATTTATGGGGGTTTACTGGACTCATCAAGCCTTAATTATACCTTTTCAGAGCTTTAAATTTCATGTAAATCACATTTTTTATATTTTCAAATAGAAAATATGGGAATTATAATCATCCTAAAATTCCTCGTTTTCGCGTGTAAACCTATGGCAGGAGAGACTTTTTGGGGGTCAAAGCATTCATATTCCCGGGGATTTATGCGGGATTTATTCAAATAGTTGAGTCTTAATTATACATTTTCAAAGCTTTAAATTGTATTCAAGGCACGTTTTTCAAAATTTTGATTTAATTCTGGGGGAATTATAATCATTAAAAATGAAATCCCCGTTTTTGCGTGTTAACCTATGGGGGATGGAAGGCCAAAAGCATGCATATTCCGGGGATTTATGCGGGGTCCCTTGCACTTTTATAGCCTTCATTAAGCCTTTTCAGAGTCTCAAATTACATGTAAGCCACATTTACACTAAATTCAAGGTAATACTAGAGGAACTATAATCATTTTTAAAATCCATGTTTTCACGTGTTAACCCTATGGCAGATGACTCTGGCAAAAAGCAGGCATGATCCAAGGGATTCATAGCGGCATTTATTAACAAAAAAGGTTCAAGACATGTTTTTTGAACTATCCATCCTGTTTCTCGTGCAAAAATCAGATTTGAAAAAGATAGAGTAAGATATGAAATATCAAGAAAAAGTGAGACATCTTTTCACGTGTCGATATATACCTATGGGGAACGTCTTTTTCCGAGTCTGTTTTTAACACAGAAAATTACGCCTCGAAAATGTACTACGGAAGTAGGTGAGAGTAATCTGTCTTGATACTATTAAAACTTTTTTGGTCTTTATACTCACTGAATGGAATGCGAATACACAAGGTCAACGAGAGTGTGGGAGAGGGTCATATCATATGTTTTTTCACGCTGCCTTCCTCTTTCTATCTATTCCCCCTCTGAGCCCTCTCTCTTTCATCTTTTCCGCATTAAGGGCTTATTATAAGTTTTTTAATAATTCAATATCTTATGGTAAAGATTGAGTACCGACTTACAGTTCATGTACACATCGTAAAGCCACTGTAAATGATCTTAAAAGCTCTTGCCTTTCCTGTTTCAACCGTAATCGCAGATAATCTGATGAAATCGAAACATAATCAAAGACCATTTTGAAGATTATGGAAGGGAAAATTAAGCATGACTTCGAGGTTTGTAACTATTATGATTAGAAAAAAAAGGTAAGTCCATTAAAAGGAATACGGATTCGATAAGGTCGTGCCCCTGTTCTTAAAGTGCGGCCCACGGGCCACTTGCGGCCAGCCAAAATATCTAGTAACAAAAAAAAAAGGTTTTATGTCATATGTGAATACATATATATTGAATATCATCATACCTATTGGGATTTTTAAAGCTATCAACATTTTTGCGCGCTCGCCTCTTGAGCTCGCAAAAAGCATATCACAATTATCCGTTCCCTGTCCTCTATGTAGGCCTATAGTTTGAAAAAAACAATAACAAAGAAAAAATAAGAATAATTATTCATGCTATAAAACGGGAGGGGTAAGACTCCGTGGCTCGTGACCTATTTTCAGGAATATTTCTGGCCCGCCAGACAAAATTATTAAGAACTCAGGAGGTAGTGTCATTTTATGTTTTGTTTTTAAGCAGGCCTTTAAGCTCTGGAAAGACTACCCTGTTTTTAAATGAAACTTAATAAATAAATAAAGGATTATGTTTTTTACAAACTAACATACTTACAGTTCCTGTGCATCTTTTGAAGCCTCTGTAAACAATCTCATGTGTGTCTTGAAAAACATTTTTCTATTTCAGCCTAGGATGTGGCAGCAATTTATCTGACGTAATGGAAAAATAAGGCGGCACCATCAACGACCGCTGTGGAAATTCTGAAAGGAAACTCAAATATAAATGAATAGTTCGGCTCATAAACATGCTACATCCATGAAACTAAGTTATGAGAAAACAAAGATTTCTTAATTCACCTATATCGCAATATAAGTTTGAAATGAAACTTGGCCTAATTGTACTACTGTGTAATGTTATTATGTTTATTCAGTAATGATTAAAAAAAAATCTAGTTGCCTTAGTTTTTGATAATTCATCAATTACTTTTGAAAATCTGGGAATATAAATGTTTTAGAACTAAACTCTTAAAGCGTAGGTGAGGTTTATCTATGTTGTACAGATGTTGAAACGATTAAAGGAAAGTTGCTAGATTAGGTAGTGCAATATCAATGGATAAACTGTACATGATTTCTTTGATCTGATTGACCTCTTTCTCTCTTCTTTTTAAGCATCCCTTTTCGTCATTCATTAGAGGGGGGGGGGGGGGATGACCCTTGTGACCTATGTAGCTATCCTTCTCTGCTTTCGTACAACTATGTCAATGTTAAATATGTTCCTTATCGCAAAGTGCTTATTAGGATTTTGTTTTTCATTTTTATATCGTACAAGAAAACTACGTGTAGAATTAACTTAATATGAGCAAGTAAAAATTAAGTAAAGACTAATAATTCCAGAACATAAACTGGCCTTTTTTTCTTCAAACTTAGCAATGTTGCAGGTAATCTGACGAAATAGAAAACTAATGTTGCGCCATCAACGACCCTTTTCGGAGATTATGACAGGGAAAAGCAAACATGAAAGTGCGGTTTGTGTCCATATGCTTGGAAAAGCTAAACTATTAAACGAATGTGAATTCGATTATGTACTGCAATATCAAGCTCTGAAAGCAGTTATATCCAGGAGATAGATCATGGGCAGCCTTGACTCTCAACAGTAGGGCAATGAATCCAAGAAACCTTCAACAATTTCTCATTTCCTGAAATCCAGGAACTCGAGTCATGAACCTATTTCTCGTTTCTCAATTTCAAGAAACTCGCGCCATGAACGTATCTGTCATCTTCTGTTTCATTTTGGTAAAATCAGCTTCTCATTTTACTCGATGGAATATTTAAAAAGGGCATAATGCAAATTATATCCAAAGTACTTAAAAGATAACATTTTAAAAAGGACGATGAGTGAGATATTTCTTCCCGAGCATTGGGAGATTTCCCCAATGCACAATATTTATGTTACACGAGGTAGACGTATTTTCAAACACGTCAGAACATTTCAAAATACATGAACAGAGTAATGATGTTAAAGATTTTGTTATCATCTTCATAAAAGCAATGTTTGTATCTTGTGCATATTGATTTTAAAAAAAGGGGGGGGGGGTGAAAAAGAAATAGTATAAAGTGGTAGGATGACAACCGATTATATTAATTGATTTAGGAAGAGGTCACGTTAGAAGAGCCGTGTTACACGGAATGTTTGTCGGAGAAATCTCATTAAAACATAAATTAAGACGGTAATCATTCCATCTTCTCATGCTTGGATCTTAACAAATTATGCACTTGGTAATATTTTTTTTATAGGGAGGTGATAGTGTAGTGAGAGCCTGAGAAGAGTCCTTATAACAGAAGTAGGTTGAATGAGAGAAAGAAAGAAAGTAAGAGAGGGAAAAGCAAATAGAAGATAAAGAGAGAAAGAGAAAGAGGGGAGAAAGAGAGAGAGAGAGATAAAGGGATATGAAGTGATGTGATATATACTACAGTACGTATTAACAAAACACTCTTTGAAAATATTCTCCTAAATCCCGATTGAACAATATGATATGATTTTTTTCTTATAAAATTATAGTGTTTGTTTCATCTGATGACACTATGAGTATTGACAATATTTTACGCTTGAGTGAGTAAAACTCGGAAAAATTGTTTGCTGATAAAATGCCTCAGTCTTGAATTTGATTAAAGTGCCTATCAGACAGTAACTACATGCTCTCTGTTCACGGCCAATAATTGGTTTGAACAATCATTTACTCCTAAATCCTATAACTAGCAGCATCCCCCCCCCCCCCCCCCCACACACAGCGCGCACTCTCAAGCACCCAAGACAAAATATTGCAGATTATGTCGTTCTGCACACAATTACATTTTTGAAAGAGCACGTTGAAAATAGCCAAATTGCAATACGGTACTTGCAGATAGTTGTTCAAAAAGAGAGGCAGAAAAATCTGGTTTTGAACATTTAATTTGATTCCTTAAATATCTTTGCCCAATATCCTCCCGCCCATATTCAGGATACATTACTGTCTGGAACAAGTGGAACGGATGCACTGTAATGCATGATGATATATTCAACATACTGTTTAATTAAGGAAATGTTAGAACATGAATAAATAAATTCTCCTTCTCGTTTGAATTCTTATTCTTATTATTATTATGGCGTCTTGTAACTTTTGGTAAATTTGAAGAAGAAATATGTAAATGTTAGGGTTCTCCCCCTGTTAATGCATTCAGTGTTCAGGTAAACATGGGTATTGATGCAGATGATTTGGGCTGGAAAGACACCACCTGCAATGGTGGCAGCGGGTTGTGAGGGGTGGGGGTAGTGGCGTATCCAATACTGGGTGAAGCTGTCGTAGCTCCTTCTTGAATGCCCAATAAAAATTAGTACAGTTTGCAATGCTCATAATGCTTGTAAAAAATGGAGCTGTCATAAAAGATACATTTAACCCCTGACTTGGGAGGATCCCGCCTCCATCCTTATTATCAATTTCTGGTTACACCACTCTTTGTGTACATTACTAGCTATAGGGTTAAGGATTAAATGATTGTGCAAAGCAATTATTGATAGTTAACAGAGAACATTCAGTTACTACCTAATACACACTTTGAACAGATTCAAGACCGAGACATTTTTGCGCACTGAAACCATTTTTTAAGAATTTGGTACAAAAGTAGACAGTACTCACTCTAGCGTAAAATACTTCCAGTACTCATAGTGTCATCCGATGAAAGCGACCATCACCTATAACTGTATAAGAAAAAAAATATTGATATTGTGATATTATTATTCTGAAAGATAATTAAAGTGTGTACTTCCTTTGGATAAATATGTATAAATATTCTATCCATCCTATATCTCAATCCTTTAATGTGTCCCCATCTCTCTCCCCTCTCTCTCTCTCTCTCTAATATTTTCTTTATGTCCCCTTCTCTGTTCTCTATAAGGTATAAACCTCTTTCTACAAACTTACCACCCCTATTTTCTCTCTCTCTCTCTCTATCTCTCTCTGGGAGAGAGGGTAAGGAACTTTTTTCAGGAGTTCCGTTTGAAAAGAGACTGCTTTCGCTCCTGGGACATGCACATAGATAGATAATATAATAAGGAAACAAATCACAAATGTATATTAAAGTAGAAGCTTCACTTACGTATTACATGTTTCCAAACATGTACAATATGCAGGTGGTGGGATACCTATATCAGCATTAACTCTTTCAGTTCCGATGTCATGTATATGTGACAGATAGACTTGTTATTTTCATTCACCAATTGCTCAACCACAATAAATGTGTATGGTGGTCAATGTATATCAGAATGTTGAGCATAAATCAAGCATTATACATTTTTTATGATTATATAATTATAATTATATGCAACCATTGAATTTTGTAGAGAAAATTGCAGATTTTTATCAATTGCAGATTATTTTAAGATATTACCTTATTTCAACATTAAATAATAGTATACACATGAGAAAAACAAAAAATAATGGACAAAAAAGAAACTCAAATGTAATTTGCACTAATTCTTATGCATAAATTTGACAGACAGTAAATAAATGTTTGGTATCATAAGAAATGGTAATACATTTACTACAGGTTTTGTACACAATAGTTTATGAAATAGTAGATGGTTAATGAAGTACAGACATTTTAAAAGTAAGCATAGGTAATATTTTGGGGAGAGCTATAAACCCCATGGCACAGTATAAAAATGATGCACAGGTTGGAGTGGGTCGGTAGGAATTGTGTACACAAGGTACCTCTGAATTGTCTGAACCCACGAGGCGCAGCCGAGTGGGTTTCGGACAAAATTCAGAGGTACCGAGGGTACACAATTCCTACCGACCCACGAAAAATACCTGTGCATCATCTGTTTTATAGAATGGGTAAAAAAAAAAGTGAAAATCAAACTTTTTCCCAATCATGCATCCAGTGAAAGTGAGCCATGCGTCCGGTAAAAAAATTTACCGGACGCATGGCTGAAATTTACCGGACGCATGGCTAATTTACCGGACGCATGGCTCAAATTTACCGGACGCATGGCACTGGTAAATCATTTCCATGCATCATAAATAGATTTTAGAAATTTAATGACTTCCATAGAGAACTGAAAATCTGGCTAATTAGGTTAAATTTCAGAATTTCATTTTATTTCAGTGTTAGAGTCTTGACCCTAAGCCTAGGCTAAGCTAACTACTGTCATGACTGTCAACTTTTTTATTTTAGAATCTGTCACTCATGTCAACAACAAGCCCAAGTTAGATATAATCTAGTCTATTTACATTAAACTAAGCAAGTAATTTAAAGAATTAATGCAAAGAGAACTTCTAGTCTTGCATCAACAAATTTTAAGTCTGGTCAGCCCATAATCCAGGCCAGCCCAGACAGGCCAGTGTATGCTGCGCTGTAGACTGTAGTAGTGAATCACCGTACCGTATGCACTGCAGAGTGCAGTGCAGTGCAGTGCAGCGTACGGTACTGAAGTTTCAGTTTCACACTGCACTAATTTTCATTTAATCGCCTTTTCAGTTTGCTTGTTTTTAAACAGGTAGACCTATAATCGGATTTTATTGGGCTTACCATCAGAATCCGAAGTCAACTATCATTAACATCTGAATTTTGTCTCAAATCTTGCAATTCTCCGTCATTAAAAAGTCGTATATCGCGGCTTTCAGCTCAGACTCTCGCACTCGCTAAAATAAATATCGATAGCATGTTTACAGTGGCTATCGTCAGTGATCGTAATAATTATTGATATCGAACGTGCAGGCCAGTAAAATTCAAGGCACAGCTCTTGACCAATGAGATTGCAGGGATTCTGAAACCCATTCTATAATAAAAGTTAAGAAGGGGCTAGAACATTGCTTAAACACCTAAAATATTACTACAAAATAATATGGAAACATGGGGTAATGATACAGTTGGCCATTTATAATTTATACTTTAGAAGGTAATACTAGAGTGATTTTTGGATATTGATGCATTGTTTAAATTTGAAAAAAAAATCAAATGTACTTGGATCGTATAATGCTGCAATTTCCAAAATGAAGACCTTTATCTGACCATAATTTTTTTTCAAGATCTGGACGAACCGTTTGGCAAAGGTATACAAAATAAATTGATCAATCCTGTTTTGATAAAAAATGTCTTTTTAAATTCATTTTCTTTTACGATGGTTTATATCAAGGTCTTTAAAAAGAAAAAAAAGAATGGAAATAAATATATTGTAAACAGATTTATCTTTCACTGGTGTAACCATGCATTGATTGTTCTTATGAGTGTCCAACTCATAGACAAATTAAAACTTATAGACGGAAAGGTAGCACCCGCGGATTTCCCTCATTTACATATAAGCTGTAGCGTTACCATTCAGGCTAAGCGTATTCGGCCCTGATTCGGCCACGCCCATTTGGTAACATTTCATTTTCCCGAAGCCCCCGATACCAAGAAAGTACCAAGTACCAAGAAAAGTATCGAGAAACGCCTTATGCATTATTCATTTTTGTTTTGCATACTCCGATTTATCAAACTTTGATTGGACAGGACCTTATGAATATGAATGTTATTGAAAAGGACGATTTGACCTCTTTTCGTCACTTCCGCTGTGAATTTGACGTCACCCGCACAGAGTAAAAAAAGTTGTGGAAAGTTTAGAGGTGAGTACACCTGTATTTATGCTTAATTTTCGAAAATTAGAACATATTTATAACGAGTTCTGCCATTGAGAGTAATCTGTTTCTATTTCTCTACATTTTGAAATGATTCTACATAGCTGTATGTCATAAACCAATGTGTAATCTACTCTCGAACTTTCAATTCAATTTCCATCGTCATGAGCTAATGCTGCAGCTCCATTCCCCTTACCACCCTGTCACTCTTGACGGCTTACCCGGACTTTCGGGCGGGACTATCTCGATACGTTTCGATAGATGATCTATTGATTGATGTCAATGCCAATGGCTGACAGATTTCGTAAACCTCGAAATAGATCGAACTTATTCTGTATTTCGATGATTTGGTTATCTAAGTTAGATGTATACACATAGACCCTGTTAATGAGTGTTATATTCTGAAAGACAAAGGGCCCAGGTGAGACCCTTTCTAATTAATTGATTCTGTAGCGTAGGCTGTTCTTGTCAGGATTTTTTTTTTTGAGAATGAGGAGGGGGTTTCATGTTGATACTAGTATTTCCCAGAGACCAGTCCAGGTCAAGGTTTAGTTTGCCTACATGTTACACAGTTTGCTAATACAGGGTTGTAATTTTAACGTAGTGGTTCTTAGTAAGTTAATTTGCTTAGGTCTACTAATGTTAGATGAGCTTTGGCCCACTTTTTTCTTCTAAAGTTGAGCCAAGGCTAGCTAGGCAAGCATCTAATTATCTAGACCGAACGAGAGACAGAAATTTCGGTGTAGGCTAGCATCATGATGATGAGGTTTTATATTTTTTACATTTCAAGAGAGAGAGAGAGAGAGAGAGAGAGAGGGGTACGTGGGGGGGGGGGGGGGGGGGGGGGTACATAAATTAGTGTTGATTCTAGACCAGAATCAAAGGCCTTTTTAAAGAGGTAATAAATCTCCCCTGAGTAATAGCTGGATGGTCTTTGTTTCAGTATTGCATTCATTTAATAGTCTCATCATGTTGACTTTGATTTCCATCAGATAAACATGGCAAGGAACTAACCTGTGGCTGATCTACTTGAAGATCTACTAGTAGTACTAGGTCTCCTTACATAACTTAACAACTGTTGGAGGTGCCGGATGAAGTGGAAAGTCCTACTATTAAAGACTTTGATGAGACATGAGAAATAAACAGGTAAGTCTAGACCTTACTGCGGCAGCCTGAACGCATAGCGTTCGTGGCAGCATCCCTGGGCTAAGGACTAGACCTAACTAGTTAGACCTATACCTATTACAGCTAAAAATTATAGACTAGGTCTGGTGGTGGTAGTGGATCCAGGATCAGTTAACTGGGGAGGGAGGGGGTGATGATGTGTTCACAATAAAGAGTGGCATTTTTAGTTAACATTGTCCAACCAAAACAACAATTTTTTTTTCTGAGGAATGGACAATTCATTTGTCATTTTTCCTTTATCCACCACTGAGATCTGTTTTCAGTGTAATATGAAATTAGCTGTTTAGTGTCTTTAAATATCAATTATGATATATTTAAGGGATGTTCAGTGGGATGTCATAAATACAAATTTTAGTCCCCTTAATTATTACATTTAACATTTCATTAATTCCTGCAAACAGAAACAAAACAAAATAAGATGGGCGAATGTATGGTATTGATGATATTATTTTCATTATTATTGTTATCATTATGATCATTATTATTGTTAGTAGTAGTAATATTAGGGCCAAATATGACACTATTGATTAGAGTCCATAAATCTATTGTAGTTAGTCTCCTCTTTGAAAAGATGAAGAGGGTGAGGATGAGTGTTTGTGTGATTTTTTTTCTTAATACAGGATAATGCTTCTCTACCTCATCTATTCTACAACAGCCTAATAGCACCCTTCATGATTTTTTTCAACGCCTCTTAGTTACCAGCTTCTCCAAGGTAACATGAGTCAGGGAAATATAATTTTATTTTTTTTGGGGGGGGGGGCAAAACTATATTATTTGCCCTCCTACTGCCCACTTACCACCCCATAATCAACGCCCCTGGTTGCTATTAGTACCTCAATACAATCAAGGTACACATTTTTTGGTTTAAGAAGCCATTTTCTTGTGACTTTACTAATTTAGTTTCTTTTGAATAGCCTTGAAAATTTTATCTGTCCAACTGGACAAACTTCTTTCCTCTTTAAATACTTTTGAGAATTCCCACTTATTATTCTATTAATTTCATTTAAAGAGTCATTGTTAACTATTAATAGGAAACTGTAAATATCAGTCTTTTTTCAAATTCTAATTGTTGCTTGTTAAATTATAAATACACAATGGATGCTATTTTCTAAAATCTTTCCTCTTTTCTTTCAACAAACATGGATTTCTACTTCAGCTCTTCAGTGAAATAGACCCCTGGTTTGATAAACATCTATTTCTTTATACTGAAATCATACCTGGATTCCAGTCTAATATGCATCATTAGAATGGCGGAAGAGGAGTTTTAAAGTTCTTCAATTATATCTTAACCATCTTACCCACCCCCTCCCCATGTCAAATGTTGCAGTCACATGCAGCCATTTTGTGTAGTAGCTCGTTATTGTGAGGAGGTCTTCCTCTTCTATGTGGCCTAGTGACATTACATGGCCGCTTATGAAATAAAGATAAGCACTGCCAGGGCCACTTGGCCTCTCCATTATTATATCTTCTCACCATGTATAACAAATTAATAATAATAATTAACTGATTCTATGAATTTGTGCTAATTGAATTATTATTCTATTATTGATCTACAGAGAAAATCCATACTATTCAACACTTTATTTCAGGGATGCCACTTTTCAGACAAAAGTAGGAATTCCTACTTTATCAACATATTTTTAGCCATAGAAAAACCACTTTTTACGTACACAAGGGCCCATTCTAGATGATTTTCCCACTTTTTTTTATCAATTCTAATTGGCATCCCTGTTATTGTGATCAACAATGTTTTACATACAAAGAACAAAAAGGAGCTCACTAAAGAAATTCTCCACAATGGTGTTACAGTTGATAATCCTGCAGCTATGGCTAAGGTGTTTAATGATTATTTTGTAGATATTGGTACGACTCTTTCTCGAAATATTCCAGAACCTGACAAAGGGTTTCAGTACTTTTTAAAAAACCCAAATCCTAGAACTATTTTCCTAACTCCAATTCTTGAATATGAAGTCAAGGATATTGTAAAAAACTTGAAATCTAAGAAAAGTCCTGGAAGTGATGAACTTACGAATTTTCTCTTGAAAAATGTTATTAATGAAATTTTATCCCCTTTGACTTATATATGCAACCAATCTTTAATTAATGGCCTAGTTCCCCAAAATATGAAAATAGCTAAGGTTGTTCCAGTATTTAAAAAGGGTGACAGACGAGATGTTAGTAATTATCGCCCAATTTCACTTCTGACTTCAATATCTAAAATTCTTGAAAGGCTGATTTACTCTCGTGTAATGAAATTCTTAACTGATTGTCATATTTTATGCGACTCGCAATTTGGGTTTAGAAAAAAACACTCAACAGTTCATGCTATACTTTCTTTTATTGATAAGGTAGCCAATGCTATTGATAATTCCCTGCATACCGTTGGTGTATTCCTGGACCTCTCCAAGGCCTTTGACACGATCAATCACGACATTTTGCTATACAAGTTATCCCACTATGGTGTACGTGGAAAGGCCTAGGAGTGGTTCAGGAGTTACCTAACTGCTAGAAAACAGTTTGTTTCAATAGAAGGTCATAAATCGGATATGAAAACTATATCTTGCGGAGTACCGCAGGGGTCACTCTTAGGCCCGCTGCTATTTATACTCTATATAAATGATTTTAATAATTCATCAAATGACCTGTCCTTTATTCTATTCGCGGATGATTCTAACCTTTTTTTGTCGCACCGTAACCCAAATTCACTACTCAGTCTTATAAACAGAGAATTGCAGTCAGTTCAGACTTGGATCCGAGCAAATAAGTTGTCACTCAATGTAAACAAAACACATTTTATGCTTTTTAGTAACTCTCTAAAATCATTGCCGGGCCATGTACACTAAAGGAAAAAAGAAACTTATAAAAGTTCAAGAGATCACCAAATTAAATTCTCTGCATGGAAATGTACCAAATTTGGATATAATGTTGATTCAATGCATGGCTTTAAATGACAGTCAATAACAAAAAGTTTTCTTCAATGCCACAAAAGAAATGTGCACTGAAGCAAAGGACTCTCTAATCCCCAAGTCACAAAGACAAACTGCAGCCTTGTACACCATATGCATGTCAATGAATGAAACAAAAGAATTTCAAAAGGGATTTGCACCCCTCGAGCAAGAGGATATTGATGTTCTGCCATGGTGCGCCCGTTCACCAGACCTTTCCCCAATTGAACATCTCTGGGAAGAGCTTGGTCGACGTGTGTCAACCCATCAATCAACCCATCAATAGGGAGACGCTCATTGCAGCACTGCAAGAGGAATGGAACAATGTTCCCCAGGCTACCATCGCGAATCTGATCGGAAGCATGCGAAGACGGTGTACAGCTTGCCAGCAAGCTAGAGGTGGACATACTGGCTATTAATCTGTTTGGATATGAACTTGCAAATCCCTTTTTGCTCGTGGGGGGGGGGGGGAGGCGGAGTTTTGTTTTCCTCCATAATTCTCTGACAAGCAAAAAAGAATTTTAAAAAAGGTTATAAAAAGTTCTAAAAGAAAGGGGTGGCACACTTTAGGCCTATACTTTTTTGGGGGGTCAAAAGCTGTTAGGGGGCAGTCTGTCCCCTTCCAACCCCCCCCCCCCCCCCAGTACGCTAGTGGGGGGGGGGGGGGTGAGAACTAAAATGGCCGAATTTTCAAGGTTCATATTTCTCTTTTAAATAAAGGTACATGTATGTTCACAATTATGAGAATTAACAAACTTGGCATCAGTGCGAAAGTTGCCCCTCAAGAAAATCTAAGGATACCTCTTCCTCTACACCTGATATTTTATTCCTACCTTTGCCTTCAATGATTATACCCCCCCCCCTTTTTTTTAAAACTTTATCCTACTGGTCAAAGATAGTAAATTTATTAATTTCTTTGAAAAATTACTTGTTATGAATGTAAAAGTTTTTGTCTTAATTCGTGAGATTCGTGAGATGTGATAAATGTGAACTACATATATTTATCTTAATAACTACGATATACAACTCGTTGAACTCGACCAAGTAATGTTATTTAAGTGGAACGAGTGTAACCCTTTTCTGCTGACGATCCTGTCAATTTGCAATTAATCACATGCTGGGACCTAATTATCATAAAGATTTAATGACACCATTCGTCAATTCGTCAATTATCGATGCGCCGCATTAGCAAAGTAATGAATACATTACCATACATGAATAAATTAAGCGGATTTGACCTTTCTTAGTGCGCATGCGTGACACTGATCCACGTTTTTATTTTACTTGCGTGTAAAGCATATACACTTTAGGGGAGCATCGTACAAAATGAATAATGCATAGGGGCTTCGGGCGCGTTCAAATCGTGCCCAAATGTTACAGCGTAATGGCGGCCGCTTTAGGGGCTTGGTCCAACTAGGAGGGCATCCATTTAATTGAGATGATAATTAATACACTGAGACACAGAATAAGAATATATTACTCATATCTATAATAACCAGAACCCTGATATGTTACGGTTATAATAAAATGAAAACATTTATATGAAGTTAAAGTCAAACACTGGATGCATAGAAAATAACATGGAACAGAACAAAACACTATTGGATACGTAATAAATGTTTATTCATACTTTACAAAGTGTTTTGGCCATGGACAAACCGAACATACACTTGCCTAAAAGTAATTATCGGGCTGTTGAAGAACAGTTCAACATGTTAATATTATAAAGTCAAACAAAGGCATTGCACAATAGAATTTATTTAAAGTTAGACATGAACACTTATAACTACAAGAAGACAGTAAATTGTGCTTGGCATATCAAATAAGAATATAAGTCTTGTAGGGTAAAGGAATGGGAAACGGGATATCAGCATGGATACAGAGGGAAGATGCAAGAGGCCGACAAATTATGAAAGAAGGAGGCGGAGAAGACAATACAATGTTAGGGGAATGGAGAGAAGGGGAAGGGCGAGGACATGAAGCGAGAGAGCAGAGGGAAAGAGAGAAAGAGGAAATGAGGAAGAGACAAGCAGGCAGAGGGAGGAAGAGATTGTATCAAAGGGTATAGGGAAGAGGACATGAACATGAAGATACAGAAAGATGTAACGAGAAGGAGAGTGAGAGAGAGAGGGGGAGAGAAAGAGAGAAGGGTATAAAAAATGAGAGTATCGAAATATGGAAAACAGAGGTTGAGAGCCGCCTATGACGTGCATATGATTATAGCATTATGACAAAATTTAACTATATTTTTCTCCGGTACACCTGCATACAGATTCCAAGATAAGTTGCTCACCCTACAATAGACAAAAGAAATGTTGACATTTCGCATTGATTTTTTGATAAACAAACCAAAAAAAATTAAACACCTGCTAGGGAAATAACATAGTGAAAATCATAGGACCATGGGAAGTGGGAAATGAATATATTTACATCGTGTCGTATATCACTTCAGTTGAAAAGCTCAATATAACAAAATCACAAATAATATAAATTACCATTGCCACGAATTAGCTAAATATCGTAAAAGTTGACCTAATTCAATCGCCAAGAATTAAAGCTATACCAACAACGTAATTATAATTAACAAAAAACAACATTTTATAAATCATACCAATATATAAGTGCATGTAATTGATAAAAAGAGAAAAAGAGAAAATCATCTTATGCCCTTCAAATCTTTAGACGTGTTATCATTCAACAAACACCCTCTGAGCCTGTTTGTTCTAATATGTGGTAACCAATTAATGCTCACGTATACTTAGACCTTTGGTCCTGTGGATTTCTGAGTTGTAAGTGTGTAAATTTGTATCCCTTCCGAACCTTTCTTTAAAAATGGCGAAAAATATTATCTACAATGTGTTCCTTGCGGCATGTGTACTATTTATAATTTTTACAACACTGCTCCTAATCCAGACCAGGAACAAAGGGTCATACTGGACTGTGAAGCACCAAGGCGGACATCACCTATCTATAGAGAATTACAGGATGCCAGATTTTCATAAAGGTATAGATATTAGTTGTTATCGCCTACCCCAAAAAATGTGTGTTATTTTGATCGGCAATTCGAGTTTAAAAGAAAGTCATGTATCTAACGATGATTTAATGATCACCAGCTTGTTATAACGGTTGAGGAAACGTGAACGTTGCCTGCCGTCTGATACTGTGTGTCAAAAGTGGAACAATATTAATAATTCCTAAATGCGTAAAGTTGTATGGGGATATGATGGGACAATTGAAATTGATATAGCGGTTGCATCCACCAAGCAGCGGGGGCCAAAGCGCGCCAATATTACCCCAGATTTAGGTACTAAGCCATTCATTAAGTTGCTCACATCATATTTTTATACATGGGACACATATGCATTTTCTTTATTTCCTTATAGAAGTACACTCTAAATTAGGTTGTCAAAGAGTTTAAAAAAGAGAGAGAGCATGAATGCTTGTTTGGTAAAATTTTACCCGATATTGGGTTACATTTTCCCAACGAATATGCATATTCCCTCCTTTATTAAATATTGTGTAAAGCTTTACCAAAACTTTTTTTAGAGTGTATTACTATTAGATTCCTTCCTAAGCACTAGAAGAACAAATGTGAGAAATTATGACAAGTGACCAATCACGAAAAAGGGGTATTTTCTTCGAAGACATTACACCCCCTCCCCCTCCTCAAAGAGAAGGGCAAAAGTCTGAGTGGACGTGTCAACGTACATGTCGATTTTACTCTCTTTTTTAATTAATGAAACATCTCTTTACTGATTAATTATTCGAAGCTGATATTTTTCGCAGTACACTAGCATGAACCCCAAAACACAGAGTATAGTCTATTTTTGCCGATTTTACTATTATGTGTAATCGTAGTTAAACCTGGGCACAGTATCAATACTATAACATGTGTAAATGTTTAATACACATATTTTGATGCAGCAGGCTACGATGATATACTCCAGTTCCAACAGTCGTTACTCAGCAAACTTGACACTCAATATCCAAGTCAATATGGAAAACCAATATTAGGAAAGAGGTGTATTGAAAGAATGCAAATTATTTCAAATACGATTTAAATACGAGTTGTTTATGATTTGAAAAAAATGATTTATCTGTTTTAAAAAACCTCAATGCTGTTATTTGGACAAAAACATTGTCAGAATGGGCATTTTATCCTTTAAAGGCCAAGTCCACCCTAATATCAAGTTGATTTGAATAAGTAGAGTAAAATTAAACAAGCGAAACAGTGAAAATTTCACTGAAATCAGGTGTAAAATAAGAAAGTTACGGCATTTTGAAGTTTTGCATTATTTCATGAAACAGTGATATGCATAGCATGGGCGGTATGCAAATGAGTGAACCGATGATGTCATGCTCTCACTTTTCCTTATGTATTTTATTATATGAAATATCATATATTTCATTTTTTTGCTTCAATAATGTAAAACATGGTTTGACTCCATAGGGAACATGTAAAATCATCATTAATTTACAAATTATTGTAACTTATTTTCATACAAGGAAGGGATTCTTTATAATCACATCTATAAAAATTGAAATATTTGAAATTTCATATAATAAAATACATAAGGAAATGTGAGTTTGTGACATCATCGGTTCACTCATTTGCATACCGCCCATGCTATGCATATCACTGTTTCATGAAATAATGCAAAACTTCAAAATGCCGTAGCTTTCTTATTTTTACATCCGATATCAGTGAAATTTTCCAACTTGATATTAGGGTGGACTTGGCCTTTAACTGGAGATAATTCTTTGTTCTTAGAGGATTTTTTTTTCAAAACAACGATCAAAAACCTCTTCTAAATGTTTGTACAAATCATAGACTTGATTGCGGTGGTTTGAAATTTAAAGGACCTATGGAATGCAAGTACATGTTGATCTTTGATGATGTGTATTGTTCTGTACATCACAAAATCTACAACCATTTGATCTGAATATGTGTCATATATTTTTAAATATATCTTGTATTTATTTTATTTTACCTGCTAAGCCCCGCCCCTAAAAAATCATTTGGAGTCTGATACTTCACATGACATCATCAGTCAATAATCAGTCACCTAAAACCAGCCAACAATAGACACTGGTATGTACCTACCCCTCAGTTTAGCACCTGCTCACAATAGCATCCATGTTTTAATACAATAGCAACTCATAAACTCTCAATCACAATAGTAGATGCTATGTCAGAAATGCTCCAGCATCACATTAAAAGAGAGGTAATGAAAATCTGTTGTATGAAAACACTCGATGCTATTGTGAGCAAGTACAGTACAGAGAGAAATTTTACATACCAATGTCTTTTCTTTGGCTTGTTTTAGGTGACTGATGATTGACTGATGATGTCATGTGAAGAATCAGACTCCAAAGGATTTTTTAGGGGCGGGGCTTAGCAGGTAAAATAAAATAATTACAAAATATATGAAGCATATTCAGGTTACATGGTTGTAAATTTGTGATGTACACAACAATACACATCAAAGATCAACATGTACTTGCATTCAATAGGTCCTTTAAGAAATACGTAAAAAAGTAATTGTCATAACTTGGGGATCACACGACACTCACTAAATACCACCCCAGAAAAAGATTGATTGTATTCGTAACTCTAAACTCGGAAAAAAATTTCTTCTTCTTTAGCTATCAAACACTCTTTACAATTGTTTAGAACACGTAGATTTTTTTTATTTTTAATTTGTTTTCTATTCATCATTTTGGACATACATTTTCAAGGATAAAAAAACTCTAATGTTTCCGCCATCGGCGAGCAATCAATTTCAAGGCGAACATGTCCATAATGCTAACTGATACCTCTTTCAGAGGAACCTATGCGGATAATATTACTAACTCTTACCCCCTACATGCCTTAAAACCCCTTAGATAAAGACACTGGTCCATATTCTGAACTCTGGGTTAACTTAAACCATTGTCTAAATGTGTGGTTTAACTATGGGCAGCCGAATGTGACACAAATCTCTAACAGTAAATATTCAATTTATCAGCATTTTTGGTACTCACGATTTTAAAAACTGTCTGGGAATGAAAATTACAATAGTTTTCTTATCCATTAAAGCATGAGAACCAGAATCCAGTAAAAATAAGGAACATACAGTGTAAACAAAGTTTTGAATTTTTGACTACCCATAGTTAACCACAGATTTTAATAAACCATGGTTTAAGTTAAACCGGAGTTCAGAATAGGGGCCACTGCCTCTCATGATTTAACTGAATATGATGTTTGCCTTTTGTATACCCCTTGATCATAAAGGATATAGTTGTCGTGTACAACCGAGTACCTAAATGTGGGAGTCGGACGATGTTGTTATTGGCAGTAATCTTGGGAAGACAGAACGGTTACCAGGGACCGACACCTATTATAACCTCTCCTGTGAGTTATGTATCCGTTGTCTTAGAGCACGTTTAGAGCTCCATTTTCATGCAAGAATTACCATATTGATACCCGTTCAGTTCAAAAGGCTTTTGATAAACGGTCGGGCATGAAGTCGCATTATTGTTATAGTATCTTTAAACGCCCCCCCCCCCCCCCCCCATAGTTAATCGAAAGCTTCCACCGTCTAGGCCTATAGACCATGGACAAATCAAAACTTGTCTACCGGCCTAAAAGTATATACCATACAATTGAACGCATGCGCGCCCTGAGCTAATGTGGCAGTATAGCATCGTGATGACTGATTAGTTGATGTGAAATTGGATTATGACAGTGTTAGATTATAGGCAAACTGGATAAGGCCTTGGAATAAAAAAAAGAGGTTTTGTTTGATAAACCAGTATCTACTTACTCATTTTTACAATCCAATGTCACATCAACTCATCAGTCATCACGTTGTTATACTATCACATGACAAATATTACCTCCGGGCGCGCATGCGGATGCGCTTGAAGAATCTATCTATAGTGAATATACCAGGCCCGTAGCCAGGGTTTCTAAAGGGGTGGGTCGTTTTTGGCAAAAGTGGACCTTTTTGTCATAATCAATACAGGTCCTTGTTAGGGGGGTCCGATTAAAGGTGTGTGTGTGTTTTTTTTTTTCATGAAAAAGCTGGCCTCAGCCCAAGAAGGGGGGGGGGGGGGGGGTCCGACCCCTCCGACCCCCTCTGGCTACGGGCTTGTATACTTGTAGGTCGCGCCCATAGACAAGTCTAGGCCTAGATCCATGCCGACCACGCCAGTGGAGACTTTTGATAAACGGTATTTAAAACAAATTTGACTGTTTGAAGACACCATAGTTGTGTTTTGTGATTATTGAACTGCCAAATTTACGCAACAATCACGCGAATTACCCGACCTTTAATATCAAAAGCCTTTCATACTACAGATGTGTCCGGATCCCCCCCCCCCCCCCCCCCAGAAACGAGGTTTCGAAACACGATTTCAAAAATCTCTGTGCGGTGTGCGAATCCAGCGGTAGAGCCCGAATTTGCCTGGAGAAAAGATCTATAAACAGGCTATTGTCAGCCTGTGAAAAAGTGTTTCAAAACTTTGTTACATAACCTTTTTTTTCCTCAAAACGCTGATTCTGGCTTCTCACTTGAGCTATAAGCGCATCCTAATTATAACACGGTCTTGAATTCGAAATTGTTGTTAGTGACTGTTTAAAAATTAATAAAAACAACCCCTTTCCATCATTTGAAATAGGGATTTTACATGAACAATCCACCTTCATTTTGTCAAATTTTCTATACAGTGTACATGGAGAACAAAATGTGAATCATCAAATGTGTTGTTGTAAACATAACACAGACTCTAAATATTTTCTAATCGTATGTGTGTACAAATCATAATTTCTGGTGAATATGATTCTATTCCAAAGCCACATATTATGATTATACCAAATAACGTTTATCCCGTTACAGAATCAAAACCAGTATGAAATCGTGAAACATAACATTACATCAAGCCGACCACCAGCTTTTATCCAAGGGCATGTGGATTTCGTCGATATACCTAACGATATGTCAGTGATCGAATGAATTCTTGTTAAACAACAGTTATATCCGAAAAAAGGAAACCTCGAAATATATCATACCCATTCCCAATAATCATAAAACTCCTCAGTTCGAAAGAAACCTCCAATTGCGATATTGTGAAAGCATTGTTAAGATATCATTTTATTCTACATGCCATAAGGTTTTAAAATTTGTGAAAACTGCAATAAAATCCAATAAATTTTATATCATATTCAATGAAAAGTAACTCCTTCAATCTGTTAGGGTAACATAAAGATAAATTTTAGGCATGAGTGAACACATCCGTTTTTCAAAATTGGACAATTTGCCATTGATGTGTAAATGCCCTTGCAAAACAAAAAGATCAAACTTACACGATGGCTTTATCTTTGATGAGAGACTTGGTTGAAACAGCATGATCGTGCTTTGGCTTGCTCTCTCTCTCTCTTCTGTTAAGTCCAAATTTAAATGGGATCTGAAGTAGCCACAAGGGTGATTAAATATCCAAAATTTATTTTTTTAAATGAAATTGAAGGCCGAGTAAGTTTAATGTAATTACAGTATATGCGACCATGTACCACAAAACCACCCAAAAGGTTCCAGATAATTATGAATTTTTGGTTAAAGTCTGATTCTGAAAGAAAAGATTCTCAGCTTTAAACTGATATATAACTCATTAGCATATATTCCTAATCCACTAAAGAGTAGAGTGCCCAGTCCCAAAGAATGTTATGAGAAATAGGGGTTTAATGTTTGCACTCTACCTAAGCACTCTAACTCACAAGGTATTGTGCAAAGGTGGCCAAATGAGGATTAGAACTCAATATGAATTTATATGAAGGGATTATCAGATTATCCTAAAGTTTGGCATACTAGGAACATCCTGCTCATCATAGTAGACAATATCAATACAAGATTTTACTTGTTTTAAAGTTATGGGAGTCCAAAATGAGTCAAGTATTCAGGGCCGTAAAAAAGGAAAACGAGACGACAAACATATCTTCCAAATATACCACATTGTTTGGTGTCTCAAATTTTCTTATTTACTAAAAAAAATACTGTTGCAGGAAATACCAAAACCTAAATATGACCATTCCGTCCAAAAATACATCTTTATTCAGCTCTAACTGAAAATCACACAGTGCGAATTTTTGGTGGCTTTGAAGTGCTTGGTCACATAATTATGGTTACTCAGTGGCGTAGTGTGTGGGATTAAGGACTCACTGCATTTCCAGGGAACATTATTGTTGGGTTTATTATCGTACCCCCGAAAATGCATTGTCCTTAATCTCCCATGCTACGCCACTTTGGCAGCTCCTTGGCCCATTTGTAGATTTGAAATTTGATTTTCTTTTCAAGTGCAACGAACCATGCAAACTTTGATAATGCTTTGTTTTAATTTTCGGTGCAATATGACTGTGACTTTCGAATTGTTTCACTTATTTATTTTTTGTTCTTGTTGCATTGTTGCAATAACTAGGAACATCCTGCTCATCATAGTGGACAAGTATCAATACAAGATACAATTCTGGTAAAGTTTCACTTTGCGTTCACCTATACCAGGTTGAAAGACAATGAAACTTCCTCCAATTTGATATATGATTTGTTGAGTTTTATTAAATTCTTCTATGGAAAATCTGAACTTGAAAAAGTGTTTACTTTCTTTTTGTGCTGAGTGTATTTGAAAATATTATATCTTTATCTAAAAACCCTCTTTTAGTCATCATTTCTCTTTTCTGTGTTTGCAGAAAATACGTGTTCATTAATTTTATCCGTGACCCATTGGATCGGATGGTTTCTCAGTATTACTATAGTCGGTATGGAGACGACAAGGTCATAGACATGGAAGGGTTACACAATCGAACAAAGCCACAGTTCCTAAACGAGGTATGAAATACAGACAATAGTTGAACTATTTCATTTGTGAAAACATCAACGTACATTATGTGTTGATTTGTTCAACATACTTATTATACTTGCGTATTGTGATATACATATTTCTCCAAGCTTACCTCCGATTTATAATCCAGATTACATTCTCTGAATGAGATGGGATAATGCTGTACTCAAAATTACCCACAATTATGTCGTATTTGATCCATTTAAGCCAGTAGGTACTTATTCAAGTTTGGAAACTACTAATATATACCTGTAAATCATTTTAAAAAAACTACACCAGTGGGGGGAAAAACGACAAAAAACTTCAAAATAGGCAATTGATTATAAAGCATTATGTTGCTAATGAAAATGTATTCTTATAATAATTATGTGCTAATTTGAATCAGAAAGAAAAGAGCTAATAACTTTTGATGAAATGGTGAAATTGCCACTCACTCCAAAAAAGAAAAAAAAATATATTCCTTACATCACATCAATAATCAGTTGAATGCTTCATAGCCTTTACCATAAATTTACATTTTTATTGCTGCTGTATTCGCTGTCGACTTTCGATGAGTGTGTGCTTCGCAATAGATCTGCCTGCGTTCATTACCTTTGTATGACCCAACAACTTCGCCATTTCTGTGGTTTTCATCCAAGATGTCGGTAGGTTTGTTCGGCGAGACTGTTTTTATTTTTAAAATTTGTAATATATATTAGTCAACGTCCACCCTATTTGATTTTTATAGGTCCTGTTTATATGGGGCGGGGGATTTTATGTTGACTTCGTGTAAAGCCCACAATAGCGATTCCTCTAAAAATGATGATTATGATGACAATAATTATTACAATAATAGTTCATATTTTGTAGGAGGTGGTAATGTTTAGCGATGACTGATTGTGTTAAAATCGATATAGATTCCAAAACATAACCGAATTTCTGAGCTGGCTGTATGATTTTGTTTGTATTAATTTCCATCAATGTTGACATTTAATTGAATCGGTAATGCGAAGAGTATACATACGCTTGAACTTTAACACTGAGGTAAAATCTTCTAACCGAGGTCATTAAACAAATCACAATGCATTGAATGTCTTTTTACAAATTATTCGCCATAAAGCATTAATAGCGTATTCAATACAAAATTCCTAAAAAAGACGAATAAATTATCAAAACTTCTTCATTATACACTTTATGCATTAAACACAGGTAGGTGAGGGTGTCAAAACAGAGAGATAGAGATATATAAGGAGAGAGAGAGAGAGAGAGAGACACACTATAAATAAGCAACGACCACATGTAGTCTAAAATACATAACAAGACCCAACTTATACTTTCCCATTAGAATTCCGTCACGGTGGGCCGTAGAAGAAGCTAAACGAAATATAGACAAGTTTTTACTGGTAGGCATAGCAGAAAGATACAGCGAATCGCTTCAACTGCTAGAACATCTCCTACCAGACTTCTTAAAGGGGCTAGTCGCAGAATATCGCAAACCAATTAAAGGTATGTAATGGCTTAAGGTGTATTATGTGCCTTCATTCATTTCAAAGATTTGCATTCGGCTTTGAAAAAATAAAATGAGTCCGTTAATTACGATGTAACATGATACCTAGAAATATAACGAGGCTGAATCAAAAATAAAGAAAAAAAAATCCAGTTCAGATTTCAGTAATAGCAGAAAACCAAAATGATGTGAGGAAAGTTGTGTTGTTATATCATTCACAATGTGAGTGCTGTATTGTTTTGTTTGAATTTGATTTGATACATTATAAGTTATGGATAATTACACTGATTTTTTTTAAAAAGACAAATAAAAGCCCTGGTAGACCAATTTTCAGCACATTACAAGTGTTCGTATAGTGACTGCACTAGCTGTGCTACTTAAGCACCAGTGTAGGTACTACTTGGGACAGCAACGGAAGGTGCTATGAAACTTTTCACCAAAGGTGCTGATAAACACGCATAGGGTGCTGTTGAAGCACCTGAAGTGCGCATCACGTGAGATTCATATATGTACACCTCTATGCACCATTATTAGAAATGGTTACCAAATCATATCAGATAGTAAAACTAAATATTACAAACTCATTGAATGACGTCTGAATCATTGCTCCTTTTATTAATAGACCGAGTAATAGTTGACACGCTGATGGAGACAATCGAGCATTTTGATTAAAAAATTAAATTTGAAAAAAAGCAAAACCTCTAAAACTATGATATAATTTATTGGCTTTATTGGTTTATTTGAATTAGCACTTCTTCTTTTCTTCTGCACCACAAAAGTTTCGTCAGACATTGCACTTTGGGTGCTAAATTTAGCACTACTGGTGCAACTCCTTGCACAGCACCTGCTCTTTAGAACTTCATGTTGTGTGTTGGGGGGGGGGGGGTATCTACTTTTGTGAAAATGGCAACTCTAGCGTGTTTCGGTTCATAAGTTTTAACTTTGTGGTGTGATTATAATTCTTCATAAAAGAATGAACGATATAAAAGACGTTATTTTTGGGTATGGCAGCTGCTGAGAATATAATGGCTATGTCTTGATGGGAATAAAATAATATTACCCAAGGGGTCATTTTTAACATTATTTCAGATGCGAATTTAGTAAACTTTCTCCGAATCTTTCGTTACAGTAATCTCTCTGACAAAATCCAGGAACAAGATTCCACCATCACCAACCGTTGCAGAGACTATGGAAGAAAGACTGAGATACGAATACGAGGTTTATAACTACGCAGTGGACAAGTTTAACTGACTCAAGCAAAATGTTTTTGACTATGCCATGTAGGCAGTACAATATTAAACAAATACTGACTGCTTTGAGGGGCACGGTTCAGATACTACCCAAGGTGATCTACAAATTGCATAGCGCAATCTAGATATCAACGAGGAGCTGTATAGTTTGAACCGCAACCCGAAAATAAGGAGTCGACAGTATTTGTTTTATATACCGCATCCCGCATGGGAATTCTCAAATAGAGATATTTTGACAAAATATGTCGACCAAAATGTATTTATTTGTAGGTAAATTTACCAATTTAGAAGCAGTGCGCGTGTCTCACTGCACGTATCCATTGATAGGTTCATGCCCATCTTGCATTATACGCGCAAAGTAAATCTATCTCCGGTCAATTTTGTCTTGCAATACTGCTCTGCGGTCAGTAGCGAATTTCATGCCTGCAGTTTTGACCAATCAGAGGCCTAGAATCTTAATATGGGGTATATAATATAAGCTGTCATATTGCGACCATATACAGTATTTCATTATTACGTTTGAAAGCATCTTACAATAATCACCGGTGTATAGTTGCAGCTAATAACAAGTAAGACAGAACAGGTAAACGTATCACTGTAGGACTACCTAATTGACCTATCTGCCATATTTCTCATAGGCAATAATCAAATTTCAAATACACTTATTTGGTTGACTCTTGTCACTTTCTTTCTATCAACTGCACACCCTCCTTTGTTCCGTATATTCATCTTACACCCCCCCCCCCCCCTTTGCTAATCCCATTATATCCTGTCATAATTCAGACTAATACAGCGTATTCAACCAGCCCACGCTCGAAGATACACACACACACACACGTAAACACACACAGTGGCGTAGCTAGAGTCCAGCCATTGAGGGGGCACTGGCATAGCACTGGCATCATGGGGAAGGGGGCACAGGTCTTAATAAAAAAATCCAATGTGAATTTGCGAAGTCACTAATGAAGGGGAGGGTGCGGGAAGGGGTACAATCGCTTTCTTTTCTCTTCCTTTTTCTTTCCCCTTCTCTTTTTCTCACCTTTTCTCTTTTCTTTCCCTTTTTTCCCTTTTTCGCAATTCGATTTCTTATTTTATTTATCTTTTATTTATTTCTTTATTTATTTATTTTTTTTTTTTGGGGGGGGGGGGAGGGGGCACGTACCCTAGAGTCGCCTATGTAGCTACGCCATTGCATTCAAATATACTCCCTCGCTCATACACCATATTCCTTTGGTTGCTAGAGTCGGTCATCTTTCACCTCTACCTGTCTTCGTTCCCTTCATGTTATTTTGGTTTCTCTGGGCAACCATAATGTCTAGCCCTTCAAAGTAAAAAAAAGGGAGGGGGGGGGGGGGTTACGAATGGTTTGTTTTAATGATACTTTAGTAAAAGCCTGATAAAACGGACACACGGCAGGGTAAATATTATACATTGAAATAATGTTTGTTTACACTATATTTACGAATTAATCTACCAAATAATACTTGCAGTTTGTGGTATCTTATGTGTGTTTTATATTTTCCGTTTTTAATAAAAGTACGGAATCTTCCGCGATTTTTTACTTTTTAGATATTGCAACATTAATTTATTTACTGTGGTAGATATCATTTTCAATCAAAATCATGATTATTTTGACATTGATATTATATTAAAATTGAAAGTAGCTGCAAACACAACACTTCAAACAAGTTAGGTCTAAGAATCCATAGATTTTTTTATAATTAAAATGAGTTAGCAGTACATAATGCCAATTAACTTATCCTGAAGCTTGTATCATTCACGGATGCTTCTGACCCGCCTCGTGCCATCACTTCCCATCACGACGCCGCCAACCGCCTCTTAAAAACTACCGCAACAATGAAATGTTATACGAATCCTGTGTCTAAAACTTGAAATGTTGGGATCCAAAATGATAAATCCATTAAAACAATATAATGATAATAATAAAAATAAATCAGAATTGACATTTCTGCAAGAATGTACTCTGTTACAGTACTACTTAAGAATAACTTTCTATAGGAAAGTACACCCCCCCCCCCCCCACAAAAAAAAAATAAATAAATAAATAAAACAACAGAAAACAGAAAACAGAAAGGCAATACAATGAGTTTGGTTCCAAAACATCATGCACCATGAAACAACGTCTATTTCTTTGAACAAAACGTCTGTTTGGAGCAAGAAGGGCATTAACTCTGTGTTAAAGTATATGAGTTACCGCCCTTCTGGCTCCAAACAGGCGGAAATAGGACAATTTTAGAACCTTGTGTTTCTCAAATATTTTGGCAAGCATTCCTGACAAACCCTACCGTGCCACCCATTCTGTACATCCCCCCCCCCCCCCCCCCCCCTTGTCTGGCCACCCGAAAACGGCAAAGTCAGACTTTAACCTCCATGCATGTTTATCACCATTTTATCATACCTTCTCTTCATCCTACGCAATTAATTTCTACACAAAATATATTCTCTAATATATCCTTTCAATGAAAACATTAAAAGTAATTCATTCCCCCCCCCCTAAATTCACAAACTAAATGATTTAAAAATCTTACTTTTTTGGGTCAAAACTCTCATTTTCTTCTCTGTTTATACATGTAAACCCTATTGACCCATGTCAGAGCATTATAATAGGAATGTTCCATTCAGGAAAAATAGGGGTGTTGCATTAGCAAGTTCATTGGACCAATCCAAGGGTGCGTTTATCAACTCTTTCTTTCGGCAGAAACAGGTTTTTCAAAGGGCTTTCAGTGATTTTTTTAGAGATGATAACGCAAAGCTGTTGTGATTATGGGGTTCGGAAAGCCTTTTTGAAAGTCGCAAATTTGTGCTTTCCGAAACAGGTTACAGAAACAGGTTACAAAAAGAGAGATAAACGCAAAGCTGTTTTGAAACGACTTTATACGGACGTGTTTCCACAGTGTACACTACCTACGTACGCTGCACTATACTAGCGACAGCCAAAACAAAAAAGCGCGCGCCGTATAGACCCTTCTCCTCGGGTCAAACTGCGCAATGCATCTGCGCAGTGACAACGTCGGTTTTCGACTTGTCGATGAGATGATAAACGCAACGTATTTTGAAAGCCGTTTCCAAAGGGCTTTGGAAAGGGCTTTGGAAAGGGCTTTTGGAAAGCCGTTTCAAACTGGGGAAAGATGATAAACGCGACCCAAGTGAAAAATAGGGGTTCTGTCAGAAATGTACGGAGGGGCTAGAATTAGAAAAAATAAGAAGAATAAAAAATTAGCGTGATATCATGTATCCCTACAAAATATACCTATTGTACAGTTTTAGAGTCCATTCAAATTGATAACCATTTAGGTATTACAGGGAGATAATCTGGGCTGAGAGCTTTCTATTCATAGTGTTTCTTTTCTTTGACAAAAAGTCTTTGTAGAACCCTGCCTCTTTGTCCTATTACATAACGCTCCTTTGTTTCATTTCCTGTCGTAGAAATGCCTATAGGATGGAGTTTTTGTATTATAAGCATGTATTTACTACATGGTGATCACAGTTTATACAAGTAGGAGGGTGGGATTATAATGTACATTCCAAGTTATGTTTTGGGAGAGTAGAAATAAAATATACATATATATGCATGTATATATTTCACTTATTACACAGGGCTTTTTAAGGGGGGTGGATATAAGATATGAGATCATCACTTGCAAGAGGGGCAGGGACCTTGGCTGGAGCAGGCTGAGCCTGAGGGATGTCACTCTCTTCGCAATCACTGTCGTCTGATTCTGTCTCCGACTCGGAACTTATGTCCATAGGTTCCACGTCAAAGTCTCGATTTTCGCTGACATTGTCGGCAACATAGAGATCATGGTATAGTTGTCGTGCTTCATCTCCGTCATATAGGCCTACCTTTCGCGGTTGTTTTCTGGTCATGGTTGGAGCATTCGAATTTAATATCAATTAGCGCAAAGTAGAAGGCTGGCTGTATAATCTGACGTCCGCTTGATTTAGCGTTTTGGTTTTCGCTGGTGCACGTACGATGCTAGCTTTCGATAGCGCTAGCGAATGGAAGCGGTAAATATACAGTCCACGTAAAGGACCTTTGTAGGGTCCAGCGAAGTGTTACAATGCATTCTGCGATATGTTTTCCGCGCGTGCGAGATCAGGAAAGTTACCGTAGTACATTATGCCTCCGTGATCTGACTTTCTACCCAAGAAATCATGTTTTCGCACTAAATTCAAATGTAACCCCATATAAAACTGACTCGAAATCGTAAGTTGATAAAACAATGAAGCTTTTCATGTATTTAGAAAACTACAATATTTTGGCAATAATTTGAAATTTGATGTTAAATGTGATGATACTTGGCGGGCGGCAGATGCCCCCCCCCCCCCCCCCGGCCAGCTGTAAGGATAACTCCCTGGCGGATATAACCGCCCACGGCCCGCTAGGGGTTAAGAAAGAAAGTGGGTACGCTGAGAGGATTTACGCAGATTCTTTTTTTTAACTCCTTATCCCCACTTATTTGCCTGTTATTAGCACATAAAATAGCTTTTCATTATTGTTAATTTTTGCCGCGGCAGTTTACCGAACCATTTACACGAGGGCCAAAATGACTGGCAGGACCTCGACTGAGGGTCCAGTTGCTTACGTAGGACGACGATTAGCACAAGGTGTGGTCATTTTTGTCCCACAGGACTATTATCCCCGGACAAATACCCCCCGGTCAATCACCTCCAAGGGAAAAATTACCCCCATAAAATGACGATTCCCCCGATTCCCCCCCGCCCCCGAACAAAATTTTAGCCCCCAGACAACTACTCCCTGGACAATCCCCTCCCCAGAATCCGGAAGGTAGTTGTCCCGGGGGGGGGGGGGGGGATTGTCCAGGGGGTAATTGCCCTGGGGGTCATTGACTTCGGGATAGTTGTACAGGCTGGGGTAGTTATCGGGGGGGGGGGGGGGTGGGGGTAGTTGTCCCTGGGTAATTGTCCAGACACGCAGTACCTAGATGTAGCATGATTTATAATCTCGGATTTTATGTTCTATTATACACCGACTCTTTTTCTCAGGATAGGGGGATGAGTTCCCCTCCCGACCATATTAACTGCAAAGAAAGTGGTCAGTCGTCGTCTATAATTGGGTCTGGGTTACCTCAGTGATACACCAACGATTTTGAATCAAATTGATTTCCGAAAGTCGCAACATTATCCTGGCTAAATTTTCCTGAGATTTTAGTGTTTTTCAAAGATGTCGCTATCCGCCATTCAGTAAATCTTGAACCCAACCCCCACCTCCCCCTCTGTGTTTTTATGTCTTCAAGTCTATATCCCAAATCTTTTTGTTGTCGTATGGCATAATATTTTGTGAGCGCTACCTTTGATTAAATGGTATAAAGGTTAAATATGGAATTGTGTTAACTGTCTTTTTTTATCCATCACATAGCAAACATGGTGAATGTTTAAAATCATGTTTATTTACTTCTCATTTGTAGTCTATGTTTGGTTATGTTAATCTAAATATTTGAATTCGTTATTCGTACTACTTGATCCATAAGGACGTGCTTATTAATGAGGTGATATTTCTCATAGCAGTTGAGTTAACATATATTTAAACTTGACTAAATTTGATCGAATGAAGCTCAGATGAAGATACTTTGTCTTGATTTAAGTCAGTTCTTTTCCAACATAATAGATGCCGTAGGACCAGCATGGTGCCGAAGATTTGTGAACGTTCAATAATAAAGTAATTTATCTAATACGTACAATCCGATTATGTTCTTTTTTCATCTCCGCGCAACGGGCCATTTATTTATTATCATTTTTGAAAGCTTTAACGTAGTGTAGCTACAAGCTGTCAACATCAAGTCCATTCTACCAAGGAGGAATTAGAAAACTGGCGAATTCAGCATAGATTTGGTATTTGGAAATAAAACTATGATTTGATTAGTAGGTCAGATTACAAGTCCTAGCTAATGGTGTTGGCCTGTTACAGCTAATGTAACATTTTAGACTCTTTAATGATTTTAGACTCTTTAATGAGACATGGATTAAATTGATGATGATAATAATGATAATGATCATGATAATGATGATAAAAGTAATTATGGTTATAATAATAATAATAATCGTGATGAAATTTTTAATGTCAATGTTAATAAGAGTAAAAAAAATATAACAAAAACGGTTTCTTTCGACAAACCAAACTCTTATTTATGATCATTATTTTTTTTTACATGTACATGTAATAATGCTGTCAATAAAGAAATTAAAATAGAAATTTTCATTAAGTTGCTATAATATGCATTCGTTGTATACATTATTTCTTCAAACAATTTAATTTCCCATGGAAAACAAAAATTAAAAAAAAGAAACTAGGGTAATTGAAAATCAGTTCAGATCACATAAAAAACATATCAGTTTAATTGCAAAGATTCTACAGCGATATAACAATGGCCTTCCCTGAGAATTGACCAGTAACAGACGAGCATGACAAGCACGAATGATCAGGCACTGACCTTTATTTTCCCACAAAATAAAAGGTGGTTTACTGCTTTTTGAGCCCTGTACATAAAGGGGTCAAGATTTCATTTCCAGAAAGTGCGAAGACATGTTATTATTTTTTAATAATGCGCCCAGTATCCCATTAGATAGCCATATAGTAGCTTTAAATTTTACTAGAAATCGATTATTACAAAGCACGAGATTTAATGCTTTTCTGAAAACTGGTATTTATGGTTATACCATGTTTCGGACCCAAAAAGCTTTAATATAACTTTTATTAAATTTCACCGATTTACCACAATGTTTTTCAAGTGGGTCCAGCTGTTCCTAGTTCTACTAATATTCGGATTCTTGGTGATTAATGCTATATAGCTTCTGATAGCAAACGGATGTACTCTTCCCTCGCAAACAAGAAACGCAGACATTTTAGACGGAAATACGTCATTTATGTTGTCGTCAATCAAGACAGCTCTCACTCTTGACCAAGAAGAGAAAGTGCAGACAACGGCTGACACGAAAATGAAGCATGAAAGTTCGAAGGATACCCATGAGAGAGAAAGTAACCGAAGCATCCCAAAGATTTAACCCATACGATCTGCGTAGCAGTGCCGCGTACATCTGCACTAGCCCGTGCTCGCGTGCCACACAACCTTCTATAGTAACCTCCGTACCTGTGCCACGCACATAGTATCATTGCTTGTTCACGCTTAAAGTAGCTATTCAAAGAAAATCACTAGAAACTGGGAAGCTTACAGATGGCAATCGTATAAGTTTTATGTGAACTGCGTATCTGATGATTATAAAAACAACACAAATAAAAGCTCTTCTCAGCATCTGGAATATCCGAGGATTCGCCAGAAATATAGCGATATTTTGATGTCGTCACACTCGGGATCGATCCTGTTTAAGCAGACGACGTCCTATAATGAATGAACGTAATTGCAATGCAATTATTTATCAAATTATAAAGAGTTTGGTGTACTTAAACATGACCTTATTTCACACCATTATAAAGGGAAAGTGAAACTGATTCTGATAGCTAAAACCGTTTGATTGTAAATACACAGGAGAAGGGTCAATGATCAATGAAATAAACCCCACTTTCAAATTGAAAAGCCCTCCGAATAATACCAGGATGGTATTCGTTCCCTCTTGAAACGCCGAACATGCCCCGGTGCAAGCAGCTGAAAATACAATGGCGTCCCTCCCACCCCGACAAATTTTGGACAGTCTTTCAAACCTAACATCTATTCTTCAATAGAAAAAGAACAAGAATCAGTTAGTCTATTTCCAATTTACTGATATTTGCTTGATAAATTGACATTTATTACAATTATTTACTGACATTCATCACTTTTTGTGCAGAATATTCCGTTATAGAAATGGTGAGATTTATATAACCCTCAGTCTTTTCCTCTCAGTATTAAAGGAATCATAATCTAGCGAAAGTAATAAGAAAAAAGTATTTATTCGCAATGTTTTTAATGGACTTGAAGCAATTGTCTAGATCGATACTTGCACATATCTTTCTCATTTTTTTTCTCAATTTACTCATATTCATCACTGACAAACTGATATTTATTAGAAATGTTGTTAATCTACTTATCACTAAACAAATTCCTCAAGTACTGTAGTCTTTTTTTTTCAATTTTACTGACATTCATCACTTGACTAATTGGTATATATTACAATTATTTACGGACATTCATCATTCTTTGAGCTGAATCTCCGTTATAAAAAATGGTTAGATTATTTATAATCTTTAGTCTTTTCCTCTCAGTATGAAAGAAATTATAATCTACCGAAAGTAATAAAAAAAAAAATTATTCGCGATGTTTTTTAATGTACTTGAAACATTTGTCTAGATCGATACTTGCGTACATATCTTTCTCATTTTTTTCCCAATTTACTGATATTCATCACTGACAAATATATATTTATTGGCAACGTTGTTAATCTACTTATTGATAAACAAATGCCTCAAGTATTGTAGTCTTTTTCCAATTTTACTGATATTCATTACTTGATTAATTGATATTTATTACAATTATTTACGGACATTCATCATTTTTTGTGCTGAATATTCGGTATAAAAATGGTTACATTTTTATAACCCTCTCAGTAATAAAGGAATTGTAGTCTAGCGAAAGTGATAGGAAAGGGAAAGTATTCGCAATTTTTTTGGTGTGCTTGAGGCGTTTGTCTGGATCGATGGTTGCGTATGTCTTTCTTATTTTTTCGGTTTACTGATGTTCATCGCTTGACAAATTGATATTTGTTGGCAATGTTTTAATCTACTTCTTAGCTGGACAAATGCTTCAAGTAGTCTTTTTCCAATTTCACTGATATTCAACACTTGATAAATTGATATTACAATTATCTACGGACATTCATCATTTTTGTGCTGAATCTCCGTTATAAAAAATGGTTAGATTTTTTATAACCTTCAGTCTTTTCCTCTCAGTATTAAAGGAATTATAATCTACCAAAAGTAATAAGAAAAAAAAGGAATTTATTCGCAATGTTTTTAATGGACTTGAAGCATATGTCTGGATCGATACTTGCGTATATCTTTCTCATTTTTTTTTCCAATTTACTGATATTCATCACTGACAAATATATATTTATTGGCAATGTTGTTAATCTGCTTATTGATAAACAAATGCCTCAAGTATTGTAGTTTTTTTTCCAATTTTTATTGATATTCATCACTTGATTAATTGATATTTATTATAATTATTTACGGACATTCATCATTTTTTGTGCTGAATCTCCGTTATAAAAAATGGTTAGATTTTTTATAACCCTCAGTCTTTTCCTCTTAGTATTAAAGGAATTATAATCTACCAAAAGTAATAAGAAAAAAAAATATTCGCAATGTTTTTAATGGACTTGAAGCATTTGTGTAGATCGATACTTGCGTATATCTTTTTTCTTTTTTTTTCTTTGAATTTATTGATATTCATCACTGACAGATTGATATTTATTAGCAATGTTGTTAATCTACTTATTGCTAAACAATGCCTCAAGTACTGTAGTTTTATTTTCCAATTTTAATGATATTCATCAATTGATTAATTAATATTTATTACAATTATTTACTGACATTCATCACTTTTTGTGCTGAATATTCGTTATAAAATTGGTTAGAGTTTTTATAACCCTCAGTCTTTTCCTCTAAAGGAATTATAATCTAGCGATAGTTATAAGATGAAAGAATTTATTCGCAATGTTTTTAATGTACTTGAAGCATTTGTCTACATTGATACCTGTGTATGTCTGTTTCATTTTTCCCCCTTTGTCTTACAATCACTGATAATCTGTCGCATGCAAATGTAAATAGGAAGAAGATAGGAATAAGGAGAAAGAACAGGGGAAGGAAGAGTATTTGAAAACTGTGTTTACTTCCTCTAATGAGAGGCTTTGTGGGTACTCCACTATGAATCGATACTGACATCTTGTCTTTGTTTTGTTTTGACTTTGTTTTTTGTTTTTGTTTTTGTTTTGTTTTTTGTTAAATCGTAAATTGCATGATTCGGTTGCACCGAATTTAGTCTTGTTCCAATTTACTGATATGCATTACGCACCGAATGGTAATACGTTAGAGATAAGTTTTTTCTTCTTTTGAAAGCTTTTTTTTTTTATGAGAAGCAAAGTCTTGTAAAAATTACAAATCTTCAACTACAATTTCTATGTTTGCTTGTTTGCTTCTTTTTTTTTTTAACATTACCTTGTTTTAACATTACCTTTATGGATTTACAATAATATTATAATTGAACCTTTTCTATTTAGTACATCTGTAATACATTATAAGGTTCTATATGCAAACATGTACAACTTTTCTCTCTGCACTGTTCTTTTTCATGAAAAGAATCATTCTCCAATTCTATTTCGAAATAAATTCACTCGAATCATGTATTTCTGTAACAAAGTACAAAGTAAGTATGATATTACTGTATTATTATTTAAAACTTCATAAACGTTATTTGATGCAGCAGTGCCGAGACAAAAGTTCATTAAGGGTTCCATATTAGTTATGAATGTATTTTATGGCTGAGGTGCTCAAGATTAGTGAACTTGTCATTATGAAAGTTAATCATTTGATTAACGCTTTAGGAACTCATCATCATCATCATCATTCATCCTTATGTCACCTCCCATCTTTACATCGTCATTCCATTCTCTTTCCATCTCATGACCATTACCACTGTCATACTAGTACGACACAGAAACTTTACATGCGAACTTGCTGTTACACTTTTAATCACAATAGATTGGTAATAATACCAGTTTTTTATGACTACTGATCTAGACCAGTTATCTATTTTCAATACCAACAATTTATCCTCTGATAGTAACTATTACTCAATTGACGAATTTACTTTTAGTTTTCAAAAAACAGGGAATAGATTTAGTTTACTTCATGTAAATGCTAGAAGTCTAAGCAAAAATTTTGATTCTCTGGAAACATTGCTATATACTTTGAACAATTTTCCCTTTTCAATTATTGGTGTCACGGAAACTTGGCTTCATAATACTTCGCCCAACCTATTTAACTTACAAAATTATACACTGATCAGACATGATCGAGAAGAAAAGAGAGGAGGGGGTATAGCATTTTATGTCAATGAACAACTACAATTTAAATTCCGAAAGGAAATATCATTAACACAAACTGAATCATTGTTTTTAGAAATCATAAATTCAAACAACAAAAATATAATCGTTGGATTAATTTACAGACCCCCTCATGGTTCTATAAATTCATTTTGTGAAGATCTTGATATATGCCTCCATACTCTTTCGGGAGAAGGCAAACAATTATATCTAATGGGTGACTTTAATATAGACTTGTTATCTCATAGTAGTTATCATGATACACTTCTTCATATTATTTATGCTAATAGTTGTTATCCGCATATAAATAAACCAACCAGGATAGATGGTCAATCTTCAACCCTTATAGATAATATTTTTTCTAACATCTTTGACAAAGACATGACGAGTGGATTACTATACTCCGATATATCCGACCATTTGCCAATTTTTTAAATATGTAACAATGACACTTCAAATAAAAAAACTCCAACATGTACAGAAAGCAAACACCCCAAAATATTGAATCCCTCAAAAGTGATCTAGCAAGAGAAGAATGGTTGGATATTTATAGTGAGTCAGATGCAAATATTGCATACGAAACTTTTAATAAAAAGTTACAGAAGTATTACGACAAAAATTTTCCTCTGGTATCTGTATACAAGAACAATAAACGTTGTAAAATGCCATGGATAACAAAATCAATTCTGCGATCCATACACACAAGGAACAAACTTTATAAGGCTTATTTAACAAACTCTACTACTCTTAATAAAAACAAATATAAAACGTACCGGAACAAATTAACTAATATCATTCTAACTTCTCGTAAAATGTACTATTCCGATAAACTTAACCGAGTGAAATCTAATATGAAATCTACTTGGGAGATTATAAATGATCTGATTGGCAAGAAAACAAAAAATTTACCTACTAATAATTTTACAATGGATAATACAGCAATACAGTCTGAAGATATAGCTCATACCTTTAATTCCTTTTTTGTAAATATAGGACCTAATTTAGCAAATAAACTCAATAAACCGAACGAAAATTTTACTAAATTTCTTCCTGAACCTACAACTTCTTCACTGTTTTTTAATCCCACAAATCCAAATGAAATAATCGAAATAACAAAAAATCTCAAGTCAAGTAAATCGCAAGGCCATGATAGAATCAGTGCTTTTCTCCTGAAACAAATTATACATTTTCTCGTTTCTCCGCTAACTCACATATTTAATATATCTATGAACACCGGGAAATGTCCTGAGTCCCTAAAAATTGCAAAGGTAAATCCCGTTTTCAAAAAAGACAACCCCCGCGAAATAAGTAATTACAGACCTATATCAATTCTTCCCAGTATATCAAAAATCCTAGAAAAGATTATTTACAAAAGGTTGTATAACTTTTTAGATACATTTCATTTTCTAAATCTAAATCAATATGGTTTCAGAAAAAGACATTCAACCGACCTATCTTTAGTACAATTATATGATAAAATAACGAATGCCATAGCCAATAAAGAACACGTAATAGGAGTATTCATGGACTTATCAAAAGCCTTTGATACGCTTGACCACCATATTTTACTTTAAAAAACTTCACTCTTATGGAGTTCGTGGAGTTGCCCTCTCCTGGTTTGAGAGCTATTTATCTAATAGACAACAATATGTAGTGTATAATGATGTTTCTTCAAATTTCCTACCAATCCAATGCGGTGTTCCACAAGGGTCAATACTAGGCCCTTTACTCTTTCTATTATATATTAATGATTTAACAAATACAACGCCTCTTTTATCTTTCATATTATTTGCAGATGACACAAACATTTTCTGTTCACATCATAATTTAAATACCCTTGTAAATACACTTAATAATGAGTTACCAAAGTTATCTTTGTGGTTCAAATGCAATAAATTGTCCCTTAATTTAGATAAAACCAATTTCATGTATTTTAAGCACGTAAATTCTCATGTCATTGATTTTCCTTACGACATACTTATAGATAATGTACCTCTTGAAAGAAAGATACAAACAACATTTTTGGGCGTCATTATCGATGAAAATTTATATTGGAACGAACATATACGTCATATAACTGCTTCTATTTCTAGGAATATTGGTATACTTTACAAAGTAAAGAGATTTGTCTCTTGTAAAACGCTCATTATGCTTTATAATTCATTGATATTACCATATATAACATATTGCAATTTAGTATGGGCCACCACCAACAAAACAAAAATCAACTCTATTTACTTATTACAAAAGAAAGCCCTTCGCATATGTACTGGTTCACCATATTTATCTCACACTAGACCAATATTTTACCAACTGAAAACTCTAACAGTATTCGACATCAATTCACTACAAAGTTTACTGTTTATATTTAAGTATCTAAATAACTTGCTCCCTCTTTCATTTCAAAACTTTTATAATTTAAATAACACTATTCACTCCTACCCTACTCGCAATTCCTCCAATTTTCATCTTTTCAACCCAAAGTTACTGATTGCCCATAGATCAATAAGACACCATGGTCCAGACCTATGGAACTCTCTCCCAGAATTCATTAAATCCTGTTGTTCCCTTTACTCATTTAAAGCCAAAGTTAAAACGATGTTACTATCTGAATATACAACGTAAATTTCTGTGTCAACTCTTCATCATCATCATCATCATCACCATTTTATCATCAATATGCTCTTAACTTAGGATTTCAATTATTTATCCATTCTGCTTATTTGAACATGTTTTAGCTATTTCACAATATTTGTCTGGGGCTGCCATATTCTCAAGCAAACTGCTTATAATGGCAGTCCTTCTTCCGCTAATGATTTTATATGTTATGAATTACAATAATTTGACAATTTATCATTTCGTGTTTGTTTTTGAAAAATAATTGTTACATATACATGTACTTGTTTATGATTCAGTGTCAAAAAGTACTCTTGTATTTTATTTTATATACATTACCGAAAAATGTTGTACTAATATGTATGCAGAAGAAAATAAATCAAATCAAATCAAATCAAATCAAATCAAATCAAATCAAATCAAAACCCTGGGACGACCACTGCGCTGACGATCGTTGGTGCTGTTGGTTGCATTGTATCGCTCCCGCAGTCTCTCTACTGTCCGAACGCTGCATTGAAGTCGTTGGCAATGACTCTAGGACGTTGGCCAGCATGAAGACGTCCGATGGCTTGTTCCCTCTGGTTTCGAGTCAGACGTGGCATGGTGACAGCGCTCAGGAAACGAATGACAGGATGAAGGTTTTGGGTCCCTTTTAAACCCACTGGATAGAGGATGTGCATGTGCATCATGCTTTTCAAAAAGCTGCGCTCGAGTGCACTACCGTGTTCACGGAAAGGATATGAGTTTTAATCCTACACATAAATCACATTTTGTTATGATGATGTGTTATGGACGGTCAATGCCATATCTGTGATGTTAAAAAAAGCATAAAATGTGATTTTACGTATCAAATTCCAATATCATGTGTAAAAGATATCAATTTGAAAAGTGCGACGTTTCTTTTGTAGTTCAGTATACATATAATTGTGAAAAATTAAAATGAGAGAATAATGGTTGTGTAGATTAATCAGAGTTCCCCAGAGCTGTCCGCCCTTTTTAAAATTTTTGCAAAGGTTGAGAAAAGGCACTGGCGTTCTAAGCCACGGGTTCAATTAATCTGCTGCCTGTGGGAACAGGGTGGTCCCTGTAATTATACCTAAGGAAATCAAAGAATCCAGTAGTCAATGGGTTAACTAAACCTACACGCAATTAAACTCATGGGACTGGGCATAACATATTGAAGTGCAATTTTAGCGAGTTGCATGATGCGCTGACAACTCCACAAAAACAACAACAACATCAAAACAACTTGAAATAAATAGGAGAAAAACATGGAGCCTTAGTTTGCATTTTTTATAAACGGATTCTAAAAGGAAGGCAGAAAAAACAATTACCGAATTTGTGTTTTCTATTGTTCAAGTGGTCGGACAACGACGAAGTGACCTTTTACCTACCTTTGCGCATTACCCACCTGGTACTAAATTCGTTTGCATGTTATCGTTTATTTTTATAACATTGAAAGTCAAATAACTCAAGATTACCGTTGACAAATACTACGCAGAAATATAAAACAATTATTTAAAAAATTATTTTTAAAAGGTGCACTATGTGCCTCTCGAGATTGAAGTACCTTGAATGTATACATAACCGTAGAAATAAATAAACTTAATCGCACTACAGTGGATCAGCTCTAGAACGCAAGCATCAATAATGCGATAAAAATATATAAACTAGACCTGGGAGCCTGCCCCCCCCCCCCCCCCCCCCCCAGCAAAGAAAACAAGAAATATAATAAAATAAAATAACAAATAATATATTTTTCATGCTCAGTAATCCTCAGAAACGTTTGTAATACTTTGAATTGCCAAGCTGTATTATCCAAAGACCAACTTCTGTACAATAATATCAAATCAGAAAAAACCCTTACAACTAATTAAAACGTCAGGACATGTTTCAATGACTGATCGCCTAAGGCAAAATGGTCACTTTTTAAAAAGTTTGTAATGCTATTTTGATATCCTAGTTTTCCAATTCTATCCAGAAGACAATGATATAGTGTTGCGCCTTTCCCCAAGCTTTTAGTATATGCACCTGCACAGACCTTTTATTTTCTTTCAGAAACATATGTACGATTTATTTGAAATATAAAATTATTTTCTATGGTAAAGAATGAAAATGATTCTTTTGTAAAGGTGCATAAACCAAGAATAGGCACATGTAACCTACCCAGAGGCATGAAAAAATAAATTTCTTGGTGATAAAAGTAGAAATTTATCATGAATGACATCATAAACTCTTTACTGAGTTGCCACTTTTTCTTAATCTAATATCGTACCATTGTTTTTAATGTCATCGAAAATGATTAGATGTCCGATTTTCCTCAAAAACATATCTGATCTTTTTACCTGAAATCGCTGCTTTTATCAAAAGTTAATTAGTTTGGGCCTAGATTGAGTTCTTACAAATCTTTCTTTCACTCTCTCCCTCTCTCTCTTTCTCTCTATTATGGTCTCTACATTCAATCGTTGAAAAATGTATAACTGTAATGCGTAGAGCTACATTTAAAGAAAATCTGATGCCCTCCCCAATAAAAAGTGATGTTTCAACTGTGCCCCTGCCCCTCCCCACCAAAAAGTCCTGGCTAAGCCTACGACTGCACTGTGTATATTGCCAACTGCTTATTGTAAAAACCGGTCAGACTAGTGTACTGTGAAGCGTAGGTCTCGTGCGTTTGTAATTTACTCGTCGAACTTAGTGAGCAGAATGGCGACAAGTGTTTCATACAAATTGGTAGCAACGGCATGTGTATTGGTTATCATTTTTATTGCACTGCTCTTGAGCCAGACTATGGACACAGAATCATATAGGAATGTCATGAACCGAGGCGGACAACATTTATTTACGGAGGATAACACGAAGCCAAACATGAAGAAAGGCATCCGGTTAGGTAGTAAGAGTTACATCTTTTTCTAAAATACATTCTGATTACTAGATTTGTTGTGTGTTTTTTTGCAAAAGAACTGAATTTTTCAGCTGATGTAAATGGTTACCGCTTGAAGAAACGTGATAATTATCGATTATTCAAAAGTGAAAACATAATAAGAAATATTTAGCCTTTTCTATCAAATTAATGACGGTTACATGTACCAAACCGCTCACACCGATTGCGGGGCTCACGCCATTCAGGTTATGCACATACCTAACTTTTAATCGAGTTATTCATTTGACTTTAAATCAATGGGAATCTGTGAGCAAAGAGCATACACTAGTACTGTACTTTATTGTTTTGGATACTGGATATTTTAATATGAATCAATGATTTCTCACATCTATTTTATCGTGATAGCGTTTTGGATACTGGATATTTTAATATGAATCAATGATTTCTCACATCTATTTTATCGTGATAGCAACATAGGCATACGGACACAGTATATACAGGGGGTGGGGGTGACGCCTTTTGCCCAATTGTCAATACGAAATTTCCATTCTCTAAACTTTGCGAGCCAGCATTCTTTTCTTTTTGTGGACGGCATTTTTGTAGTGAAAATGTTATTTCGTCATTTCGAATATGAGGTAACGGTTTGCCAGAATATTGGTAATTTCAAAATTTTCAGGGGACAGGGCTCCAGCGCCCTTAGTCCCCACCCCACCTCATATGCCTATGACTGCAACTGTATATTTGACAGATGACATGGATGAAGCAGGCAATCATGATATTCGCGACCTCCAACAACCGTTAATCTATAAACCTGAGGTTCGATGTCTGAGTCACTATGGAAAACCAACTTTAGAAAAAGTAAGTATCGACTGAATATATTGAATATTCGATCCTTTTCGTAATTCAAAAGTACACTTAATATAGCTTTAAATATAATATTAAATATCAGTGTAGATGTTCGCTACTGGGCCACTGTCTGTAATATCATTTTATAGCCCAATGGTTTATCCAAATATCAATCATAATATAACATAAAGACATTATTTTGTCTTCATTTCTATTGGAGTCATTTTTTACAGTTCGGTTTACGTTGTAAAAGAGAATAAGAGAGTATGAGAAAATGAAAGCCTGTGAGAGGGGGAGGGAAGGGATAGTGAGAGAGAGAGAGAGAGAGAGAAAGAGAGCTGGGGGCAAAAGGAATGGGATATTCTTATTAAGACAGAATAGGACTGGTAATAAATGAATTATATGTTCAGCTGCTTTTGTTGGTTACTAGTTAATTCAGTTCAAAATGCGGAGGCCATTTGTTTCCCCTTTTCGTACAATTGGTAGCCATTAGGCCCTATTGTGCTGATGGGCAAGCCCCTATAATGTTTTCTTCGCCTGTCATTAAACTGCTACGGCAGAATATTACAAATAACTTAGCGTAAGTTATTTATATTGGTGGCGTATCCACGAATACAGGGGGAGGGGGGTGCTCACACCTGACGAACAAAATATCAGATGCCTTCTATTCTGAATTTTCGGACAAGCAAAAAAACAAAAAAGAATTCCTTTCATTCGATGTGTATAACTAAAATATGTAAGATTTGGTTTTGGCTGGCACGTAGGGGCACGTGGATTCCCCGATACGCTACCAATGAAAATAAGAGAATCTTGGATACTCCACTCTTAATTAATGTTTATATTTATATAAGGAATTGCTCGACCGCATTCTCATTTTATTAAAGCCTTTTTCTGTCTTGACTTTTAACAGATTAGGGCCAATACATTTACATTACATGTCTATATTCCCTATAATTTCCATAAATCATATCAATGAAATATTCTGATTTAGAAAAATAAAGATAGCATTTTATTTATTTTTAATTTTTTACTTTTCTCGATATTCCCGTCAGATATCGCAGTGTTTGATCATATAGAGCTTAATATCAGGGAACATGTTTGGACCACCCTCCCCCCACACACATTAATATTAATAGATATTTCACAGCAAATAACTTTAACAAACATACAAACACCTCTCTAGCTCCCGCTATCACTTTGCTCGATTGAAAGCAGAAATATTTTTGACATTTTAAATTTATAATTTATAATTTAAATTTATAATTCCCTGACAAGCAAAAAAAAAACAAAACAAAAAAGGTCTTCATTCTAAAAGGGGGGGGGCACAATCCACAAAATGGCGGATCGTCTATGGTCAAAACGCATACTTTTCTTACAAAGGGGGGGGGACGGGCCGGAAGTGCCCCCCCCCCCAAAAAAAAAAAAAAAAAAAAAAAAAATGCAAAATGATGGATCCGGGGGCCCTGGGAAGGGACGGTGAGGACCGGGGTGGACATGCCTCCCACCAAAAAAAAGTTAAGAAAACATTATGTGGTAATTTTATGCTTCTGTAGCGTTAATGCATTTTTTTTGGGGGGGGTTAAATAATTTTATGCATTTAAGATCAATTCCTCTTTATTTAGCTAATTCAAAATAGCTGACATTTTTTATACAGCTGGTGACAACCAGGCATTTCCTGGTTACATTGTACATGTGATACATTACCATTATCTAAACATGTGTTTTACATTGTACTAGTATTACGTAACACCTGTCTGCATCTCCCTGTACATACTAAATTGTCCATGACAGTAGCTATTTCTATGCTCTTTTGTGTTTTGGTCATGTGAACATCACATGCCAATTTTGTCCTTAATTAGCATTTTCAGTACTTTTCCACTACATGTTTATATAAAGTGAAAGTCTGTGCTTTTTTTTACTCACTCCTACATCAGTCACTGAGAAGGTACACTAGACATTGAAGCTTATTTTTAACCGGGTACGATTCCCGAAGAACTTTCTTCAGCAACCTGCTGACACCTGGCTTAGCTCTTTTAGCCAGCTTTTGGTAACGGACTTTTATTTCACGGCATACAACGAAGCTACTTCATCTCTGCAACTAGATTCTTCAAGGGAGCAGAATTGAGAAACTTTCTGGACACCTTCATTCTATGAGTACCTATAGAGCCGTAAACCTATCTCATCTGAACTCACAACAGACTCGGGCTCACCGCTGCATTCTGCGGGCGAATTCAACATGTCCATCTACGCTGTCCTAGGTTTCGACGAACATTGACTCTGTTGCTGCCGTGAGTTTTACACCCAAGCATTCTTGCCAGGCAACCCAAAACTGAGGGCATATTATTTCTCACTTTTTGAGCAATTTATTATATTTGTTGTACCTAGTGCTGAATTACATTAGTGATCATTTTTTTTAAAGAATTGTTAATTTGAATTGGCACCAGTTTTGATTGCCATCTTGCACCAACCAGGCGCACATATTTTTTGATATATATATATATATATATATATATCACATAAGTTATACCCATTTAACGATTCCTTTTTTTGTATTTCGTTTACTCATATTTTGTGAGCCATAAGTTTCGCCATATTAGCTTGTGCTCACACTACTCATTTTTTATGCTTATTACAGCGGCGGCCTTCCGCTATAGAAACAGAGCCACTTAAGCATTTACTTTGTATATTTATTTGAAATTGTTTTGGTGAATATATATAAAACATTAAACCACCAGCAATTAATTTGATTGTGTTAATGTTCATTCATTTCTTGTGAGATCAAATTAAGTTTAAATTTAGTGAGGAGGTTGTTGAACACGCATATATATTTTTAGTTTGAATTTTTTGTTAAATACACCATACCATCCCCACAAAAGTGGTGACCCCGACGTGATCTCACAAGGGTTGAAGTATATTTGTCTTTGAATTTTCATTGGTTTATCGGACCTGGTTTTGTCAACGCACGTGCTACGTGGTCGCAAGCCATGCCTGACAGCGAGTCAGACAGTTCAACTTCAGTAGTTGGGGCCGTTAGCATAAAGCTTCCGCAATTCTGGAGTTCCGATCCGCAACTTTGGTTCGCCCAAATTGAATCTCAATTTGCTACGCGCCAAATAACAGTGGAGACAACAAAATACCACTATGTTATTTCTGCTTTGCAGCCGGAAGTTGCGCAAGAGGTACGGGACCTCCTCATAAATCCACCCGCGATTACGCCTTACTCTATTCTAAAGGAGCAGCTTATTTCCCGCACCACGGCTTCCGAGCAGCGCCGTGTACAAATGCTCCTCACTGAGGAAGAGTTAGGCGACAGAAAACCGTCGCAACTCCTGCGCCGCATGGAGCAGCTTGTTGGAGCTAAGAAAATTGAGAAGGGAATTTTGAAACAATTGTTTCTTCAGCGCATGCCCTCTAACGTGCGCTTAATTCTCGCTTCGACTAGCGACACATTGTCATTAAGCGAATTGGCAGAGTTAGCCGATAAGATTATTGAGGTCCACGTCCCAACCGTAGGGACAGTTTCCGCAGAGGTACCTACCACCTCACTCGCCGCACAGGTGGTGCATCCCACCGTCGCACCAGTGACCGCAGCCGCCGGTCCTGACCCCATAGAGGAGTTGCGCAAAGACGTACACCAGTTGTTTAAGATGGTGACGGACTTGCAGCGACAAGTTTTTCGTCCACAGCGCAACATTCGTAATCGTAGCAAGTCACCGTCACGTTCTAAGGTGACCGCTGAATCACAAGCAGATGCACTAGCATCAAACTTGTGTTTCTACCACGAACGCTTCGGGGACAAGGCAAACCGTTGCCGATCTCCCTGCGCCCGATCACGTGAATTTTCGGAAAACGCCAAAGCCAGTCGGTAGGCGCGACGACCCGAACTGGTGCATGCGATGGTCGCCTATTCTACATTACGGATGTAAATTCACGGAGGAAATTCTTAATTGACACAGGCGCTGCAGTAAGCGTTTTTCCGCCATCCAAGCAGGAGACGAAAAAAGTATCAACGCTTACTCTGCGAGCCGCGAATGGAACGCCCATTGCCACATATGGTCAACGGTCACTGACCCTTGATTTAGGCCTACGCCGCACTTGCCGCTGGGTATTTACCATAGCGAACGTGCCCTCCCCGATCATAGGCGCCGATTTTTTGCACCATTTTCAGTTCTTAGTTGATGTGCACAAACGCCGACTAATTGACCCGCTGACCAACCTGTCGGTGGTTGGTAAACCGTCCAGAGAACCGGCTATCAGTCCAGTCTACGGAGATCGCGAGACTGACAATCAATTCGAACACATGCTCATGCACGACTTCGTTGATATTACCCGCCCGGTATATCACTCCGAAGATGTTAAGCACAATGTGACGCATCACATTGACACAAACGGACCCCCTGTCGCAGCACGCCCGCGCAGGCTTGTTGGGGACAAGCTGCAAATTGCACGCGACGAATTCAATCACATGTTGGAGCTAGGTATTGTTAGACCTTCTAAAAGTAATTGGTCTTCGCCGTTGCACATGGTGCCTAAGAAGTCACCGGGGGACTGGCGCCCGTGCGGCGATTACCGTGCTTTGAATCGGATCACCATTCCCGATCGATACCCTGTTCCGCATTTACATGATTTTGCGTCCGAACTCCACGACAAGAAGGTCTTCTCAAAAATAGACCTTGTTCGTGCATATCATCAGATCCCCGTCGAGTCCGATGATATGCACAAGACTGCCATAACAACTCCGTTCGGTTTGTACGAATTCACGCGAATGCCTTTCGGATTGCGTAATGCCGCTCAGACGTTTCAAAGATTCATAGACCAAGTCTTGCGTGGATTACCTTTCGTCTATGCGTATATAGATGACTTGCTTGTTGCGAGTGAAGACATGCAGCAGCACGAGCAGCATTTGCGCTTGCTGTTCACGCGCCTGCAAGCATACGGCGTCGTAGTGAACCCTAGAAAGTGTTCATTCGGGTTGACCGAACTCGATTTTCTTGGCCATCACATTGACCAAGAAGGCATCCGCCCTTTGCCCGAGAAAGTAGCGGCAATACAGAACTGCGAGATACCCACTTCCGTTAAGCGTCTGCGAGGCTTCTTGGGCCTGGTTAATCTTTACCGTCGATTTATTCCCGACTGCGCCAAGACGCTGTTGCCACTCACCGACCTCCTTGGTGGGCACGGTAAGCGTTCAAGGAAACCTCTTAATTGGACACCTGAATGCGATACAGCATTCAACGCGATCAAGGAGCAGCTAGCACTTGTTACGATGCTTGCATATCCCGACACGAACGCGCTTCTCAGTCTCATGGTAGATGCATCGGACCGCGCTATAGGCGGGGTTGTACAACAACTCAAAGGTACCGCTTGGCAGCCGATCGCGTTCTTTTCACGAAAGTTACTGCCCGCAGAAACTCGATACAGTACTTTCGGGCGCGAACTTTTGGCCGTATATTTGACCATTAAGCATTTCCGCTACATGCTTGATGGGCGCACGTTTTGCGTCTTTACAGACCATAAGCCGCTGATTCACTCGTTCCGCGCTCATCCCGACCGTCATAGCCCGCGCGAGATCAGACATCTCGACTACATATCGCAGTTCACAACTGATTTGCGCCATGTCAAAGGGACTGACAATGTAGTGGCTGATGTTTTATCGCGGCCCGAAGTGAACACATTGCACGCATTGCACTCTGACACGCAAATCGATTTCAAAGCCATGGCGCAGGCCCAGGAAACCGACCCAGAGTTGCAAACGTTGCTAAACTCAACCAACCCATCGGGTTTAGTACTTGAAAAAGTACCTCTCATCTCTGTAGGAGGGGAGATTATGTGCGATGTATCACACAATATGACTCGACCGTTCGTTCCCGTTGAACACCGTCGCGCAGTGTTCAATGCCATACATGGGTTATCACACCCTGGCGTACGCGCATCCGTGAAAGCCGTCACTTCACGATTCGTATGGCCCAGCATCAAAAAGGACGTCCGGAAATGGGCCCAACACTGTGTGTCGTGTCAAAAGTCGAAAATACATCGACATGTGAAAGCGCCTATGGGCACATTCAGCGCACCTGACGCGCGATTCGCACATATACATCTTGATTTAGTTGGTCCGCTGCCGCCGTCAAACGGTAACATGTACCTTTTGACATGTATAGACAGATATACCCGATGGCCCGAAGCCATTCCGATACCGGACCAGTCTGCAGAGACGGTAGCACGCGCATTCGTGGACAGGTGGATTGCTGTGTTCGGGGCACCGGACACCATTACTACCGACCGTGGTAGGCAATTCGAGTCCCACTTATTCAAGGAGCTCGCGAAGCTTTTAGGGACCACGAGAGTCCGCACCACATCGTACCATCCTGCGGCCAACGGGATGGTGGAGCGTTTTCACCGGCAATTGAAATCTGCTCTCAAAGCGCACGAAAACCAAACGAATTGGACCGAGCACTTGCCGCTAACACTACTTGGTATCCGCTCCACGGTAAAGGAGGACTTAGCATGTTCCCCTGCCGAGCTTGTTTTTGGCACAACGCTGCGTTTGCCTGGACAGTTCATTGCTCCAGTGAAAACTGAACTCGATCCGAGGGATTATGTTTCTCGCTTGAAACGGCATATGAACGCATGCAAACTTACTCCGACTCGATCTAACCAAGGGACTACTTATGTTCCAAAGAATCTGTTCCGAACTTCGCACGTGTTTGTTCGCGACGACACGGTACGTAAACCGTTGCAGCAACCGTATAAGGGACCGTTCCGAGTCTTAAAGCGCAATGAAAAGTTTTTTACGCTTGACATACGTGGTAAACGCGAGCAAGTCAGTTTGGACCGATTAAAGGTCGCCTACGTAGAAAAGGAAGATGGAAACGAAACCATGCGAAACTTCCATGCGCTGGCTGCTCGTAGTCCACCAGCAGCCGATGTTGGACAACCGTCCGCTGCAACGACTAGTTTACCTGCAAAGCCGCAAACTAGTGCAGCAGCACACAGCGCTGATAAGACACAGGTCCGGATAACCAGGTCAGGACGACATGTCCACTGGCCCACAAAGTACAAAGATTATTGTGCTTTTTGATTTAGATATTATGTCGTTCTCAAGTAATTCATTTCATTACTCGCTCACTAGGAGGGGGTTAATTGTAGCGTTAATGCATTTTTTTTTGGGGGGGTTAAATAATTTTATGCATTTAAGATCAATTCCTCTTTATTTAGCTAATTCAAAATAGCTGACTTTTTATACAGCTGGTGACAACCAGGCATTTCCTGGTTACATTGTACATGTGATACATTACCATTATCTAAACATGTGTTTTACATTGTACTAGTATTACGTAACACCTGTCTGCATCTCCCTGTACATACTAAATTTTCCATGACAGTAGCTATTTCTATGCTCTTTTGTGTTTTGGTCATGTGAACATCACATGCCAATTTTGTCCTTAATTAGCATTTTCTGTACTTTTCCACTACATGTTTATATAAAGTGAAAGTCTGTGCTTTTTTTACTCACTCCTACATCAGTCACTGAGAAGGTACACTAGACATTGAAGCTTATTTTTTACCGGGTACGATTCCCGAAGAACTTTCTTCAGCAACCTGCTGACACCTGGCTTAGCTCTTTTAGCCAGCTTTTGGTAACGGACTTTTATTTCACGGCATACAACGAAGCTACTTCATCTCTGCAACTAGATTCTTCAAGGGAGCAGAATTGAGAAACTTTCTGGACACCTTCATTCCATCGAGTACCTATAGAGCCGTAAACCTATCTCATCTGAACTCACAACAGACTCGGGCTCACCGCTGCATTCTGCGGGCGAATTCAACATGTCCATCTACGCTGTCCTAGGTTTCGACGAACATTGACTCTGTTGCTGCCGTGAGTTTTACACCCAAACATTCTTGCCAGGCAACCCAAAACTGAGGGCATATTATTTCTCACTTTTTGAGCAATTTATTATATTTGTTGTACCTAGTGCTGAATTACATTAGTGATCATTTTTTTTAAAGAATTGTTAATTTGAATTGGCACCAGTTTTGATTGCCATCTTGCACCAACCAGGCGCACATATTTTTTGATATATATATATATATATATATATATCACATAAGTTATACCCATTTAACGATTCCTTTTTTTGTATTTCGTTTACTCATATTTTGTGAGCCATAAGTTTCGCCATATTAGCTTGTGCTCACACTACTCTACATTTTTTATGCTTATTACAGCGGCGGCCTTCCGCTATAGAAACAGAGCCACTTAAGCATTTACTTTGTATATTTATTTGAAATTGTTTTGGTGAATATATATAAAACATTAAACCACCAGCAATTAATTTGATTGTGTTAATGTTCATTCATTTCTTGTGAGATCAAATTAAGTTTAAATTTAGTGAGGAGGTTGTTGAACACGCATATATATTTTTAGTTTGAATTTTTTGTTAAATACACCATACCATCCCCACACTTCTTTAACTCTCTCACAAAAGCTCTAGGCCTATATCGCTTTAAAGTGTCAAGCTGCAATATCAACCAGCCGACTTTGGTACTATTATAACTGGATTTCAATAGGAGTAGAAAATCTGATAAACAATTAAAAGTTTCAGGCCACTGTAGCTAAACAACACAACTTTGTCAAGAGTCTTTCTTCCCATTCCTTCACTATTCATACATTTCAGTGAGCAATTTGATACCTTAGATTTTCAATATTATACAAAAAAATAAATAATTTGCCTTAATTTCCCCAACTGAAGAAGATTATTTTATGAAGATGCATGAACTCTAGAGCATGCACATAAATTTTTACAATGCGCAAAGGGATGAAGAGATTGATTTCTTGGTGATCAGTACTGAAGATTTACTATTTTTAAGTTATCAAACTAACGTAATCTCTTCGGTAAGTTCCTATTTTTTTTTAATAGGATGTTCCACATTAAGTTCCTCTGACTTCTCATCACATGTTACCGATTGCCATTGTTTATATGAATATATCTCTGTGTCAAAAATTGAACCTAAAAATTAATTCCTAATTGAGTAAAGTTGTATGGGTGAATCAATATGGCATTTTTTTGGCGTAGCCTACCGGGGGGGGGGGGGGGGGGGGCAAGGACGCTCTAAAATATAGACCCCGGGTTTAAACATTGCTCACATCACATCCAAGAAAAACACATACAATTTGTTATATTCCTAATAGATCTGATATCCCTGTTATCCATAAATATTTAAAACAAACTCTTAGAAATATTGAATGAGGCTGATCACGAAAATGGGTATATATTTAGGATAAATCCCCCCCCCCCCCCCATGATAAAAACACAAACAAAACAGAACAAAACAAAAACAAAAACGAAAAGCCCTCGGTCGAACGACTCTGAGCAAAGGTTTATTGGACTTTTTTCAGACTTTCAAAAATTAAAGCTGGTATTTGTAACCACAAACGGGCATTAGCCCCAACCATACAGAACAAATCTGAATTGTGTTGTCGCACTTGAGCCCCGACAAAGAATGAATAATTATTATTAATACAACATGTGTTCATTTTTCATGAATACATTTGACAGACCCAGCAGGCTATGAGTATAATTATGTTGCAGGTCTAACAGTCGCTACTCCACAACCTTGACGCTCAATGCTCAAGTCACTATGGAAACCCAATTTTTGGAAACATTTGTATTGAAAGTTTGCTGTTCCCTTTATATTTTGGTTGGTATGATTTGAATATGAGTTGTTAAAGACCTGGTCCGAAGCGATAAATCAAATAGGTGAATTATATATCAATCTGAAGCTTAGGGGACACAGAAGAGGAAAATCACCACTATTTATCCAGAAATTGCCATGCGGAAGAAAAATAGTGGTTTGAAATCTGGAATTCCGGTGGAATTCAAGTGCTTCAAAACCCTGAAGTTACATCGCGAATAAGAGCCTTCGAGCGGATGACGTCATGTTATGTAGCGATCGATCGCGAGCCTGTGATCTTTCTGCACACAGTAGGCGATGTCAATACGGAATGGTACGTAACTCGATGAGACTTTGTGTCTTAATTTACTAATTAAAATGATTATTTTAATTAAAACTGAATAGAATAGATATGAATGGGGATTAATCGTCGTTCCATTTAATTTTGGGGCTGTTATGAGTCGATTATGCTCTTCACGTTTGTAGGCATGTCTCGCACAATAATGAGTGCATTGCTTGTGTTAGGTTTTAACTTTGTCATGTTTGTTAAACTTTAGATTTGGTTTAGTCTAGATTCAGCAAAATTATAGCCATCAAAATGCGAAAGGAATCATTCTTACCATATATTTAGACGAGATTCTTCGATTCTTTGTAAAATATTTATTGCAGGAATCTTGAAATTGCATTTTCGGATGCATGGACTGCATACGTGGCTGGCCTGCATCAGGGCTATCATAGCATGTCTATGCCGCCCGCGCTGCGGGTAACCTACCTACCGGGAGCTGCCGCGAACGCTAGGTTTAATAGTAGGTATACTATAGCTATGGCCGCAGTTGTCGAAGTTGACAGTCGACGATGTCCTCGCGTTAAACTTACAGCCAAGCTCAAAATATTGGTTCATTTTGAAGAAATTAATACTTTATATATAAATCACAAATGGCCAAATTCGCTAAGCCCAGTCGCCATTTATATCCGCCAGATCAAGTTTAGTAAAGTTTCTTGCTTTATTTTGTGATAGTAGGCCTAGTAGTACTGAACGTCGATCAAATTTAGTCTTGCTCTAGCCGAGTCTAGGTGAACATGGTGACAGAGTTTGCTGATTCTAAACATTCTGCTATAGTTTCAGATCATTATTGAAATCATCAATAAGAAATCACAAAACTTACCAATCTTCTACATTTCCATGCATTCTGTTGTCACGGTTTTGCAAATCTCTATCTCAGTCCTACATTTTCCTCTTGCCTTGGCAGTGGCTCATACTCCCACGCTAATACCCCTAACCTTGCCCCTTCACATGCGGCAGCATCCCCGTCTTTATCACCGGCCAGATCACTATTGTCCTCGTCACTGTCACTACTGCCGCTGCCAGAGCTCGATTCACTTTCATAGTTTCCCTCATCTTCTCCTCACCATCCTCTACCTCCTCGTATTCACAGTCCATCAGCAAATCATCCTTATCTTCTTCGATCACAACTGACGCCATGACAACTCAAAACTTTTGTAAAAAAACTTTATTATTCAGCGTTCAATGGACTTCTCCCCGCTCAACTTGTGTTGTTTATGTACAAATACTAAGTTCAAGTTCTAGCGGGTCTTCATAACATGACGTCATAGGTTTGCGATTTATTTCGGACCGGCTCACCCGTAAATGGCGGGGAGGCTGAAAATTATTTTTTGTTTTGCTTATTGTGCAATTACGAAATGTCTCATGGGTCTTAATCATATATTTTTGTATTCTACGTCCAATAAGCTTTCCATTGATGTATAGTTGTTCAGTCACCGGACCAGGTCTTTAAGGAGTTGAAAACCTGATATATGTTTTAAGAATGAGGTATACAATGTTGTAACCCCCCCCCCCCCCCCCCCCCCAGAATGGCATGGAAAGAAGGAAAAATTTTTAGTCACTGATTGATTAAAATTGTTTCTCCATGGAGATAAATGTTTTCAAAGATAACATTTTAAAAATCTTTTTAAAATGTTGTATAAATATTATATCATAGGCAGGATAAGGATAATACACAAAACATTGGTATCTTATTGATAAAACTTAGTATTTCAGGCTAATCTGGACTTCAACATCTGGATGTTAATATTTCCAATCCATACATATATATTATGTGTAGCAAATCAGACATAAATAATACGCAAATCTTTGTTTTTTTCTATTTAACGATTAATAGGCATATCACTGTGCATGTTTCCTACGTCTGCCGCACAGTGCAGCACACGCAACGTATTAACACTGATTTTGACACTTGGTTGAGCTGCATCACTTTGAAAAAAAAACCCTTGTAGAAAATGGAATAGCCTCAAGTGTTTCATTCATCACAATATACTGATATTACCATATAAGGTAGCTAAAATGACCCCTGACCTGTTGACAGTTCAGACATTTCAAAAGCTTCTTCAGAAGAAGTGTTATGATAGCTAGAATGGATTTCAAGAAACTGTGCTTGGCTCCGCTAAAAATCGGTAATTTTTAATTTTTAACTCCTTTATATGTGTCCCAACGGGTCGGAATCAGGCAGAAGTCGCAATCGGTCCTTGTCTAGAAACACGGGTTTTAATGAAAATGTCATTTTGTACCAATTTTTTTTTTTTTACATATTCCGAAGCTTTGATTATTCCTCTACCACGTCCCGAAATTTAAAGCCAAAATACCATGTCTAAGTACCTCAAAATAATGTTTTAAATCACCTCTTCCAAATGGCATCGACGGGAGTTTCATCTTCGCAAAAACGACAGATCCTCAGCAGCAAGCTTTGCGCACGTCTCTTTTGTTACTAGGGCCCTGAGTGACGTGACATAATGGCAGTTCGCCGACCTCGCACCCTGTGATTGGTCGGCGCTCTAATTGCCTAATGCATATTTATTTTTCTTAAAAGCTCGTGTTGTTGCCAAACGTTATCTTGGCCCGCCGTCTTTGAGCGCTGTGATTGGTTACTCATAATTATCGTTATGCATATGCATATACCTGCGGGGCGACCATGGCTTCGGGGGCGAGTGCTGGCACACGCATAAAAAGCGCACAGAGAATGTGTGATGACGTCAATTCACTTTCGAACAATATTTTTGTTTATATTTCTTTCTTCCTTTATTTCTTTCTTTTCTGCAATGGCGAACATTTTAGTCGGGAAATAACATTACTGAGATGGAGGCGGCTTCAGTCCAGCTTTTTAAAAACTTTTGGTGTTACACATACGCCGAGCCGCCTCCGGAGGCAGCCTCAGTCCACTTTCAGGTTCTTTAATTTTCTCTCTGGAGAATGTAAAAAAATAAAAATAAACCTGCGAAGCAATACGTCACAATAACCCCCACTCGCCCCCCCCCCCCCTCCCCCGCCCCAAGCCCAATCGTGGCGGTGATCTATTAACGCGTTTCAAGTTTTCAAATACAGTTTAAAGGATCATTATGGTCTATAGACAGGCCAGTAACTAGGGGAGGGGGGCTGAATCCCCCTCCAGCAAAAAAAAAGGGGGGATAATTCAGACCTACCCCACTACCCCAGTTGATGAGTAGTGATCTGCTTGTCAAAGGGAAAAAAGGAAGCCATGGGGGTGGAAGGGAAAATTCAAAGTGATATATATATTCAATATAATTCTTTCTGTCCATTTGTTATTCCGGCATATAACGGAGGGGGGGGGGGGGGTTGAAAATGGGCTGAAAGTTAAAATTTCCTCCCCTCAGCAGATATCAACTTGAACACTGTAGGAAAATTAGAAGAAAAATTAGAAAAAAAAGGGACACCAAATACCATGCACAGAATAAATAGTGATTGTTTAGTTTTGGTATAATCATACCAACTGACTTTTAAAAGAACAAGGAGGTCACATGTAGGGGAGAAAGTAAGGAGATGAGAAAGTAATAGAATTTTCACTCCATTGAGTTTGTTCCTGCAACTTCATACTATCGCACTGAAATCAGATGGCATTTTGAGCAAATCTTGTAGGCTTCTGTTATTTGTTCACAAAATCACACTTCTCACACGGAAAATAGTGCAAAGGTCCACTTTTTCGAATTCTGACCCCTGCCCCCCCCCCCCCACCCCCCACAAAAACGTCTTATAGTTACGGGCCAACTGTATGTTGGCATAGTAACCAGCTCCGTCGCACTGGATCAAAGAGACTTGACATTCGCAAGCATGCCATCTAAATTTATTGTAACCACGTTTCTTTGTTTATGTATGAATAAGCTGGGATTTTTTTGACAATGCAGAACAATACACTGTCCGAGACGGTCGTTCAACGTGTAAGTTTTTTGTTACTAGGCCACCGGCGCACTGTTTGAACCTCCGCCCTATTGACCCAGTGCGACCGTGAACAGTATTGAAGAGGAAGGCGCTGGCTTTCTAACAGATCCCCATACAAAGGCGCCCATTGTTCTATGTATTGATCCGTGGGTGACTGTATGCTGGCATCAACACTTATTTGCACCACTGAATGGTTAAATCCTCAATAACATAAAACTAGAATTTTACATCCACATGCAACACATAGCCACAATTATTTATTTTTTAAATCATTTTTTATGTGTGAAAAGTGCATGAACAAATTGCAGGGCTAGGGAAATAACGTTATCGCATGAATATTCGACGTTAACACTTTTATCCCGTCTGAGCATTTTAATGTTGAAACGACCGAACATACACAAGTACACACAAATAAAATAAATAAAAAAAATAAATAGAACTCAAAAAAATCGATAAAATAATTCCATTATATTTTACATGACGAACACTTTTTATTCAATCTGAAAATACTCGGACGAAAAATAATTTGAAATCTGTTGTTTTGACGGATTATGCTGCACATAATTCACATTCCCTTTAATTTTTTGTTAACTAGACTTTCAGCAAGTGTACAGGGCCGGCGGAACGTTTTTCAGATTGGTGGGGAGGGGGGGGGGGGGAGGCAAATGAGGGGGAAAATTTGGCGACAATATTGGTTAAAAAGGTTTAGAAAAAAATACCTTTTTCATCGGCATTGTCGATATTTCAGGCTTAATTTTTTTTAACAAGCCTAAAAAAGTAACCACGGCAACTACCATAGCAACCATTTATAATACATTCAGTTAGCAAAACTTACGCCCCCTGCAAATATTGGGGCGGCCAATTTTTTTTTACGCAGTTTCCTATGTCCGATCCAAAAATATTGGAGGGGGGGTCCTGGCCCCACCGGTTCCACCAGCCCTGGTGTACATTATAACTTCAAGGTCATGAGGTTGCGTTTAGGTTTTGATTGATAAAGGTAAACATTTGTAAATCTGTAATCATTTCAGGGCATAGATTATTAAGATTAATTTGGGATTAGTTGTCATTGTCACTGATTCCTCGCTCCATATTGTCTTGTGATTTCAAGCTTATGATGTATCTGCCGAGATGTACTAGTGAAGTTTGTCATGCCTATGTTTCTGGATATCACTTTACAAATACAATTGGGCTGGTGAGGATCAAGCCGATGAAAAAGCCTGGATCATCAAGGATATGCAGGAAATACGAAATAAATAAACATCAAAGCGTGCATGATCTCACAAACAATTAGAACGGCGTTTATGGGTTGAAAATAAAAATAACTTAAGTCGGGGGGGGGGGGGTGGGGGTCGTCGGAATTCTGTGGGAGCTAGATAATCTTGGTTGACACCAAAACTTTTGAAAAGCCCTGAGGAAACTTCCTGTAGCTGATATTTTTAGGGCTCAGTCAGTCTGGTGTACAATGGAAAGACTTATGCTTGAGGCAGTGTTGGTTACAACAAAGTAAGGTAGTGACTTTACCATGCCGGTATACAGAGCATTACATAAGGTCAACTGGTCATAAAACTCATAACGCTTGTTGCTGGGTAAATAGGCCTATGGTGTAAAATTCCCCATGAAAACTGATGATTATCTGAAACGCGGGCAAGGGAGAATTTGATTATTCAAAATCGGAAATCAGGGCGCCGGATTGTTCAGAGAACAAAACTGTTTGCTATTCTGTATCTTTTGGGGGAATTGAGGGACGGCAATCTTCATTATTTTTAAACAATTTATAATCCGAACCTAGATGGTCGTTGTCTAGGGTTTCTTGAAGGAACGATAGAGATAACGACAGAAAGGTCGGACTAATTAAGAGAGAGGGAGAGAGAGAGAGAGAGAGGGAGAGAGAGCGAGAGCGAAAGGGATGTTGTCTTTATAATACTACTAATAATAACAATAATGATGATAATAATAATAATATTAATGATAATTAAAAAATCTTTTTAGGTACAAATTTAAACGGGCATTTCCAAGTGCACTTTTTTCTGTGTAGAAATTAAATAAATTAAATAAATAAAAAGACCTGCTAATCGTTCTAACTTAATCTCAAATATTAATTCAAAATAACCTTACAAAGTGACGATGCAATTGGTAATAACTAGCATGTGATGAAAGAAAAATGGCAGTAAAATTACTGAATCTTGCTAGTGGTTTGATGGAAGAAAAGTTTTTGTGATAAAAAAAAATATATCTTAGAGTTTCGAGACTGTCTTGGTATTCAGTGCTCTCTTTTTTCTCCTTTTTCATAATCTATTTAAATTGTCAAAGATTCCAAATAAACTTGCCCCAGGAAATTAATAAATGAATTAATGAATGAATTGATAAATTGATTAATGATATAAATGAATCATTGCATGGGGTCTCGTCCTTGTTAGCATAATTTATATTTGGCAAGAGATTCCATGTATTTTGCTTTTTGAAAATATGAGGCAAGGAGAAAAAAGGGTCATCTAAAATCCGGGATTGTGCGATTGCGTTTGTAGAGGTCTCAATGGAGCGGGGCTGGGCCACGAGAAAAGAAACGAGAAAGGGCCATGAATACCGCCGTTCAATACCCCTTATTACCTCCCCGTGATCCGCCTACAGCACAAAAGCATAGCTTTCAGTATCTGATAAGCATGCCTTCACAAACGGAGACCGAATTCTAAGCGAAATTCGAGTCATGCGGGTGACAATTCACGCCCACGCTGGCTGGTGTACGCTCATTGTTACCTAACGTATTTTACATACAATTTGCATAATGACGGGTTTTTGCACGCGGCACGCGACCTTGGCACGTGGTCGAGTTCAAGGGAGACGTTGCTAGGGAAGTGCTCAGCGAACCATAACGAGCTACGGGTAGCTTGTTTTCGTTTCGCACCGAAACTTTGAGCACCGTTTTCTCCGTTTTTTAAATTCCTCTGCGGAGCGTTTTCATGTTTTAAATCACTTTTTACAATGACTTCTGTTTTAGTAATATATCCATGTTATACATCATTTTAAAGGTTATTAACTAGAGAATCTAGAACACATGAAAACTGACATTTGCAATTTTGCGACTTCCGCCTGAAACCGTCGCGTTTGGTCACATATGCTCTTGTAGCTGAAAGTCTGTAGCTTTTTGTTATCTAATTCATTTTTTTATACAATGAGTGAAACACTTGATGAAACTCGCTCAAACATGTGAACAGCAACACCGACTTGACTGAATTTGTGTCCCTTATATGAGAAGATGGCTCACCACACGTCAAGACTACACGATCTGTGTGGATGGACGGCACAAGAAATCGACCTCCTTATCAGATTTACAGATTAGCTGGTTTAATATGAATTTGGAATCAAAACTGACAATTTGAAAGAACATTTTTGTCAAAGAAAATACAACACTGCTTGTCAAAGTTTACGCATATTTAATGAGACCATCTAATATCACCACATATTTTTAAATCAAATATATATGTTCTCGTGCTTTTAACCTGTTGTATGGATATAAGATGTAGTTTGAATTACTTTAATGTTTAATACTTGAATTCAGCATGTATTTAAGGAATTTGTGCGTGCCGAAAAATATCGTCACATCCACCTAATTTGCATATTTAATGAGCTAATTTGCATATTTAATGAGATAATCACATTAAAAGTAAATATTTAGATAGAACTTGGGAGACTTAATGACCATACCAAATTTCAGCCATGTGCTACTTTTAGAAGTGGAGATATTCATTTTACGCATATTTAATTAGCTGACTTAGTCATTTTTTGCCAATAAACTAAGTTGCGGGACCGGTGTAAATTTTGAACAAAACAGCATTTTCATGGATCTATTGTACAAATCTGAGATCAGCGACATACCTAATGTTATAAAAATTTGATAAACCAATGAGAGTTGTCTTGATTCTGTAATTTGCAGTTGTTTTAAGTGAGTAATTTGGATTTTGTGGGTGTGCAAAAGTTTGAAAAAACACATGTTTGGCCCAAAATGGCAATTTGTGGCAGGTTTTCGGGATTATTTCCGAAACTTTCCAGAATCATATCTCGAGAACCGTTCATCCAGATTCAGATTTTAGTGTGCTAACACGAAAGGCAGTGGCTTAGCCAGGATTTTTCAATAGGGGGGGGGGGGGGGGGGACGTGAGGATCTAAATCGCAGAGCCCGTATGTGAGCACTCGGTGAGAAATTGGTGATGGAGGGGGGGGGGGGGGGGTGCAGGGAGGGGCAGTCCCCCCCCCCCCTGTTTGTGAAGCGCAAAAGCATGTAACAAGGATGGGCGCAGGGAGGGGGAGTTATATCCCGAAGCGCGAAAATGTTAAAGTTTTAGCAAATTTGGAGAGAACTATAATGGCTCACAACGCTTTTCCCACTTTTCCCGCTTTTTCGCTATCGCTTTTTTTTTCTTAGGGGCTGAATAAGGTAGGGGGCATCCCCCTTTGCCCCCCCCCCCCTGTCTACGTTAGCGAAATGTGATATTTCACGGTTACTTTGGATACTTAATCTTAATATCACGGACCCTACGCTCTTCATCTCAATCCCTCCTTCAACTTCCACGCCGCATTTCATCTACATCCTATGGACGAAGATCACTTTTACATGCCGCCCCTGCATTATGGAACGACTTACCACTTTATATTCGTACAGCAAACAATGTGAACACTTTCAAATCCTTGTTAAAAACCTACTTGTTTAATGTTGCCTACGCTTGAATGTACTGTTTTATAAATGTATCACTAAAATGTTTATGTTGTGTATTAATTATTCAATATAATACATGTATTTTCTCTTCACTTCTAAAAAGCGCTTAGAGGCTTTAGCATTTTGCGCTATATAAGTATCTATTATTATTATTATTAATATGAATGTTGTAAATCTTGGAAGTGGTAATAAACCCATACACTACGGGAACCGGGTGGCTCCTGTTTTAAGCATATGAGAGTTACAGAATTCAGCTAGGCCAAATTATGCAAACTTATGCAATATACAATAATGTACAATCACGGGTGTGTTCCCAATATAAAGATATATTTAAGGATAATTTGGACTGTATAATCTGAATGTGAATATTCCAAGCCGTAAATGTATATTTATTTTATGACACTGATTACAAATTTTATGAACATTGATGCCTAGCCTATATAATCATGCAAATTATTCATATGTATACATATCCGTTACATTAGCTTTTTTTAACTGAAAATGCTTAAATCAAACTGCACGAATTGTGATTCTGATTACCATTTGGTCTAATTACCATTTCGTCTACTTTTTTGTCACTTGGTCTAATACCAGTTCGTCTAATGTCAGTCTAAAACAAGTTGGTCTACGGGCATTTCGTCTAAAATCCACTTGGTCTAGTATCCATTTGGTGTACATGGCATTTATATGGTCTAATGTGTAGTTGGTAGTCCATTTTCCATTAAGTCTAATTGTCAGTTGGGCTAAATGCCAATTAGTCTAAACATCACGTCTTTGTCTAATTATCACAAAGGCTAATTGCCTGTTGGGTTATTCCCTTTTGGTTTGCGCACCTACCAACAACACTATGTGTCATTTTGCTGGCCATCCCTGTAAGAAAAAAAAAGAAGAACTATTTTCAGCTAACTGTAAAAGTCAATTACCAAGGTTTGAAAAAGTTTTGACAGCTATCAAAACATATTATGATATGGAAAATTATATAGCAAAGATAAATCTTACAGAAGATAAGTTTGAGAAAAAAATGTTTTCATTTCACCCAATGTTTCTGAGAGTCTATGTTCTCTTTGCCTATTTTGTACATAATACATTATTGTATACAACGTATATTTTGTCAAACTCTCCAATACACCGCTGTGCGGCTGCATATTAATTTTTTTTATATCACGGTATACTGTATTGTTTAAGTATTTACATTACAATCATGGGGAAAAATATATGTAAGATCTTTTGGTGTTGGTGATGAATAAAGGAACCTGTGGAAGGGTAAAAAAGAAATGAATAAAAAAAAATGCTGCTCGGTCGCTTCGCTTTCTCGCATAACATATTTGGACTCGAGGAGGGGCCGCAAATTCACTGTTTGCCCAGGGCGTCATAATACCTAAATACGCCACTGCCTTAAAAGAAAAAAAAAGAAGGCAGTGAGCATTCAAGTATAAAAGGCATTGTTGTGGGTAGCAGGAGACACTTTCTGGGTGCTTAATTGGAAAGGTGAGGGGGGGGGGGGCATTGTGCCCCCTGCCAACGAGCGAGTTAATTTACGTTTTAGATGAACATATAAGAATAATAATAATAATGATGATGATGATAATAATAGTTGCATACTCTTCTTTCTTCTTCTTCTCCTCCTGTTTTAAGTTTCCTTCTCTCTCTTTCTCTTTTTGGTCACTTGAAAAATCATATGGGGCAACCGCCCCCTGCCCCCCCCCCCCCCCGGTAGCGCCGCACCTGACAATAGCAGTTTGCATAGCTCAAAAGAATCAGAGAAGCTTAATGGCAGAATATTTAGTTCTTGATATGACAACAGTGTGATACCTTTGAGCAGGAATTTAGCGAGAGCTGGGGACACAGTGCCCAAAAGTTTAATAATATTGCAGCCCAAAGCTTGCTCGATACGCTCGCTCGCACTCACTTATTGTAACTCATGGCAGTAACATAAAGTCCTATCTATCTCTTTTATTGAGAGATTGTGCTTGAAATTAAACGCTTTTGCAAGCACCATGCATGACGTTCAACAAGAACATAGTATTTTTGGTCGCTCGCTTGCAAGTTAGGAGTAGAGCAGAATTGCATATTATGCAAAGATTAGAAAATATATCCTTAAAATTTATGTGTTAAATGCAATGTAGGGGTACAGCAAAGTATCAAAACGCCATTTTCCATTCTTGTCTTAATCCTTTATAATTAAGTTCCCCCTTTTCAAAAAAGGCACCCATTTCGTTGAAACCCCAAGTCTGTGGGTCGTCTTGCCCCTCCTATGAAACTACCCTGGCACAGCCTTTAGCTTTTATTGACTACCTGCAGAAACATTTGTACATCGCCGGATATCACATAAGAAACATGAATAACAGATTATCAACCCAACAAACATGATTTGAAGTGCAATACAAAATCAGGTTCTTCTACTTAAGTCATGAAAGGAAGAGGAGACCTATGAATGTTTTAATTATTAAAAAATAATACTAAATAATTGATTTAATAAATTAAATAATATATAAAATGTAGGGATATTGACTGATCTTGATATAAGCAGCAGCAAGGTGAACATTTACGTAGATTACTTCTTTGAAGTTTCATTTTTTAGAGTTTCATTTCTCTGTCCTTTCTCAACTTGCTACTAGATGGACAGAAGAATAAATAGTAATTACACCAAATGGTCATAAGACTATATAAAAATTAGACCAAATGATAAGTAGCCTAACTGGTTAGTTGACGAATTGGATATTAGACCAAATGGTCATTAGATCATATGACAGTCAGACTAAATGATAAGTAGCCTAACTGGTTATTAGACTAAATGGCATTGGACAAAATGATAGGTAGACCATATGGTATTAGCCAAAGTAGGTGTAGCCCAAATGGATATTAGACTATGTGGCTTGTAGACAAAATGACTCTTAGACTATTTTGGAAAGTGAAAATTAGCAGAAGTGAAAAATAAAATATATACTGTGTAATGATTATTCATATTATGAATAATCATTACACAGTCGATGCTTATCTCAGTGCATTTTAAACGAACATGCCAGTTATGTCAAATGACCTTTATCTGCTCATGCGCAAGTCCTAATTACGAAATCGCTTATTAGCACAGAATTGTGCAGGTGCTAAAATCACGGGACGTTTGTCAGCACTTGAAGTGTAAAACGAGCGTCCTAACATTCAGCACTTACTTTTAGCACTCAATTTTCTGCACCTTATCATCTCCCAGACGCAAATGGCACGTGAGGTGTTAGAAATAGCATGTCAAGTGCAAACTTCCAATTAGCACTCGTTTTTCAGCACTTCAGAGCACTTTTAGAGTGTATTAGGCTAAATGGAAATTAGACGAAATGGTAAGTAGACAAACTGGTTGTAGACAAAATGAATTTAGACCACATGGAGTTCGACGAACTGATAATTAGACCAAGTGGTGGTAGACCAAGCGACAGTGTCCCAAATATTAACGCTTTGCATCAATATGCAAATCTTCTATTGTGACTATTCAAATGAAAATTTCAATATCAGATCATATGATTTTGAATATGTCTTAGTAATAAACGTGTATACTCACTGGCGTAGCCAGGGGTTACAGCGCTACAAGCCGTTATCTTTCTCTCAAAACACACACACCGCCTTCCAAACTTCCCGGTCGATCGCGACCCATGCCTGGCTGACCCCGCACGATCAACAAATTTCATGTCAACGACAACGCGTACCGCAGACGGTTGGCCACACCACATATGCTGAAACATGGCATTTCCACTTCATTGACATTGTTTTTCATCATGTTTCATATCCACCACCACAAAATGTATTATTTGATACATTTATTCGCATAAAATTACAGAAGTTTTAAGTATAATGTCTTAAGTGTTAACTTACCAAGCCATGCCTGTGCAGCAGATGATGGCTCTTGCACTAGAGGTGCATAATTAGCACAGATTAATTTTGTGCAGGTGCTAAAATCACGAGACATTGGTCAGCACTTGAATTGTAAAACGAACGACCTGATATTCAGCACGCACTTTTAGAACTCAATTTTCTGCACATTATCATCTCCCAGACGCAAATGCCACGCAAATAGCATGTCAAGTGCAAAACCTCCAATTAGCACTCGCTTTTCAGCACTTCACTTTTTTGTGTGTAAGAAAAAGGTGTTAAAACGTCAGAGCTTTTGCGCTTCGCGCGGAGGGACACCCCCCCCCCCCCCTCCCTGTCACACACAGTGAAGTAGTGCGTCCAAATAACTGAAAAGCAGTCAGGGCTTTGAACTAACATTCCGCCTAAAAAAAAGGTGCTTAAACGTCAGAGCTTTCGCGCTTCACGCGGGAGGGGGAAACTCGCCCTCCCGGCACCCACCCCTGTTACATACAGTACAATATTGCGTCCGAGTAATGGAAAAGCATTCGGGGCGTCGAACTATAACTTTTGGCCTAAAATATTTTTTGCTACAAGCCGTTATCTTTCTCTCAAATTTGCTAAAACGTCAGAGCTTTCGCGCTTCGCGCGGGAAGGGGGACCACCCCCTCCCTGCACCCACCCATGTTAAATTCAGTGCAATATTGCGTCCAAGTAATGGAAAAGCAGTCCGGACGTCGAAATAACTTTCCGCCTAAAAAAGGTTGCTACGAGCCGTTATCTTCGCGAGCAGAAAACGGAAAACATTCAATTTCTAGCAATTTTCAACCTCAGGAGTGGCATTTTTTTCCATTACAAGATGGGCACATTTTATCACTCGAGGGATATTCATTGATTCGGAAAATAGGGGTGGGAGGGAGGGGTGAACGCATCTGCCACCCCCTGGCAGTTGTCATCGGTCCATGTTTTATGTACATTATAATGGGATGCATAGCACCATACAATGGGAATCTAAAGTATTATATTTTTAAAATATTTTTTATGATTTATATAAGACACTCTCTTTCCCCAAAATAAAGGCACTGCTTCACACTAATTCATGTTTGGACAAAGGCTCTGTGATTTTTAACTGAATATGATGTTTGTCTTTCATATACTCCTCGATCATCAGGATATAGTTGTGGTGTACAACCGAGTTCCTAAATGTGGAAGTCGTACGATGTTGGAATTGGCTGCAACCATGGGGCGACGAAACGGTTACAAGGGACCAACATCTATAATCACCTCTTCTGTGAGTATCCGCTGTCCTTCTTCATGATGATTTACTAAGTGATTTTACATAGCGCTTATGTATATAAGTCTTGAGAACCGATGAAAGAGACTCAATGAGCTGATGAACTAATAAAATTGCAGGAATTCTACAATCAGTCTATTTTCTTAAATTTGATTATGGTGTTTATTCTCGTGGATTTCTTTGTGGTTGCATATTCAATTTGTTGTTCTAAACAAAGTAGAAACTTTATAAATAAAAAATGTCCATCGTCTTCATGTGTGAAAATCACGTTCTTCAATAGTGAATATGTTTCTATTTCAAAGGCACATAAGATTGTGCCGATACATGTACAATATGCATACACAAAAGTCATGTTTCTTCCAAATACAGAATCTTAACGAATATGAAATCGTGAAATCGAAGATTTCTTCTGCCCGACCGCCAGCTTTTCTCGAAGGACATGTGTTTTTCATGGATACCCTAAATGACAGGTCAGTGCCCGAAGTAATTTTTGTTTGACAAAATAATATCGTATAGGAATACAACCTATAGATGATAATCATTATCAGATCTCTTTCTTTGAAAGGAAACTGAAACTACGAAACTGTGACAGCATAGTTTTGACATTATTTCGTTGTAACTAAACACAAATAAAAGTCACATCATTTTAAAAAATAAAGTTGAGTTCTGGTCATGCAATTACAGTGTGAAAGAAACTGTCTCAAAGTAATTGGGAAAGGTTGATCATGTCTACATAAGAATTAATAATACTTTTAGGTTTTTAAATTGTAAAAATGATAAGAAATTGACCCAATATTGCTGAAAAGCACATACCCATTAGAAATGGGTATATAGGACTGTACACACATGTGGTATGAATGTTCAGCCCGAACACTAGAGCCATTTGTCGTCATACTGACATAAAAGGAAGGAGAAAGATCAAAAATAATTTTTCACTTTTTCCATAACTCGACCTCCTCTTAACATGTTAAAGGTTGTGACAAATAAAACAGGAAACCCTACTCTTTGTTGATTCTGTTCTGTTTTGTATTTAACTACATCATCCGCTGCCTGCACTAAGGCCGCTACCAGGCTACTATCAATGACTGAAAACGTGTGTGCGTGTGTTTGTGTGTGTGTATTATACACACACTCTCTGACACTCACAAACGCACACACACCCAAATACGCACACATACTCACATCCAAACACACCTATAACAGCTTTATAGAAGGCTGATTATTGGGAAATGTACACTCTAAAAAATGAAGTGCTATTTTTAGCACCTCAAGTTTTTGAGGAAGCACCTGTAAGGGCACGCATAGGGACTGCACAAATTGTGCTAAAGTAGCACTTGTGCAAGTGCTAAAAGTCAACACCAGTCCAAGTGCTACTTTAACACTTTAAGTGTAAGCCTTTTTACACTTCTGGTGCTATTAGACGCATGCAGCTCGCAAAAACCACACTTCTAGTTCATTAAACAAACAGTATGCACAAAATTACACCTGTAGTGCTGAAAACTCACCCTTCTATAGTCTGTTAAACAGCCATACACTAAGGTCTAGATTTTATTTTTAGATTGATATGAACTGGTTGTATACATAGATGATGTGGATTAAAACCATGGCATGTGGATTTAATCATCTGAGAATTACTTCAGACCAAGAAGTGGCAATTTCGGAGATTTAATTGTTCCATTTCGGCAATCCACAATCGTGACAAAAAAAACACACACACACCGCCTTCCAAACTTCCCAGGCCCGGCCGGCGCCCCATGCCTGGTTGACCCTGCATGATCAACAATTTTCATGTCAACGACAACGCGAACCGTAGACGGTTGGCCACACCACACATGCTGAAACATGGCATTTCCACTTCATTGCTTTTCATCATGTTTCATATCCACCACCACAAAAATTAAAGTAAATATCACATTATTTGATACCTTTATTCGCATAAAATTACAGACGTTCTAAATTTAATGTCTTAAATTTTTACTTACCACGGCATGCCTGTGCAGCAGATGATGGCTCTTGCACTACAGTTGCGTAATAAGCGATTTCGTAATTGGCTCATGAGCAACTTTTAGCAAATGACCTTTCCCTTTGTTCATTTGGATGGGCATCTTTTCAAAGAAAGATAATACGTAAGCTTGCCCGACATAGCAACCTACAGAATTCAAACTCTATGAAAGGAAGACCTCGTAGACCAGGTGACTAGAATAGCACGTCAATGAACACTTGAGAAAGCGCATTGTTTGCAAGTTGGCTATCATTTGGCAGACTGTCAAATACCAACCATCAATGAACACAGTCGATGCTTATCTCAGTGAATTTTAAACGAACATGCCAGTTTATGTCAAATGACCTTTATCTGCTCATGCGCAAATCTTAATAACGAAATTAGCACAGAATTGTGCAGGTGCTAAAATAGCATGTCAAGTGCAAACTTCCAATTAGCACTCGTTTTTCAGCACTTCACTTTTTAGAGTGTAAGCGTGGTTAATTTCTGAGAGAATGGGAGAGAGAGAGAGAGAGAGATGGGGGGGGGGGGGGGGGTAAAGAAAGACTTACTATGCTTGTTCCTTACCCGGTGTAATTAGTATCTTTTAACAATCTTTATGTCCTTACAATCTCTATCTTCTTAAAAAATCTTTATCTTCTTATAATGTGCTTATAAAACTGTGGCTCACCTAAGAATTAATAGTGTCAACGTACAATGCATGTATAAATTGAAAGATACTGATATATCAGCGTATTGTTTTTATAATAAATTATGTGATATTATGCTAGCCTTTATTACAGGAGGTAAAATGTTTTTGAAATCTGGAATTTTGATTTCAAAAAGGTATTTTAATATCATCATGTACCTCTCCTCTCTGTGCTTGCAGTAGATACGTGTTCATCAATTTTATCCGTGACCCATTGGATCGAATGGTTTCGCAGTATTACTTCAGCCGGTTTGGTGACGATACATTCAAAAACATGCAGAGGATACACAACCTAACAAAACGAAATTTCCTGAACGAGGTATAAAAATGCAGGCTGCAACTAAACTGATTCATGACTGTTCATCGTATATCTGAAGAGCTCCAGCTAATTTATTTACGTGTTTAAGAGTATGCTATCGATTAGATATCAGTATTTTGAGAATGGTAATTCGTTTTAGTTTATAGCCCCTGTCATTGAATCGAACTTTCCACTTATATACAAATCAAATCAAACTCTAAAAAATCCTAACGTCATTGCAAGTATTATTCATCATAACCCACAACAATAAACATTACAGTCAATTTTAATTACTTTTTGTAGACTTTCGATGAGTGTGTGCTTCGCAATAGATCTACCTGCGTCGGTGACGTTTCTCTGAGCCAACAACTCCGCCATTTGTGTGGTTATCATCCAAAATGTCGGTAGGTGGATAACGCTTTTTTTTCCTTTTATTTTGTAATCAAATGAAATGCACTCTGTATTGGCTATTTATTGGTTTACATTAGTTCTGTGTATGGGAGGGGTGTATTTCATGCTACCTTTGTTTGCAAACCATAAGAGTGATTCCTAATTTGAGGAATAACGAATTGATAGTTGGTCTGCTATGCGCGCAGACAACGTTGATTTGTGACCTGTGACCCTCACCTCGCTTTATACTCTCTTTATAAGCAAGATTTATTTGCGAATTCTGTTTTAAATTGTTTTATCTGTTGATAAGAAAGTGTGATTACAGGTAATAAATGTATGTTATGTAATGCCAAAACCACAGAGAGTGGCTAACGCTATCGGCATTGTATGTACGTCCTGAAGGGACACATTATCAGTGTAATGAGGTGTATGGATAAGGAATGAGTGCCCTGACACCCAGCCCATTTACCTGGGGCGGCTATCAGGAAGGGTAGAATGTTAGCAGTGATAAATATTAAGATTGAAACAGAGATTATATTTAGAATTATAGAATATATATATATATATATAAATATATGAAAAGCGTGAGAGATATAAATGAGACGGGACGTAGCTCTCGGTTAACCTCGATTTTAATACCAAGCTTTCGGCCTCATTTGGCCTTCTTCAGGGTCTACCAAGACAAATCAAAATTAAATGAAAACAAAAATGAATATAGCATGACAATGCGAACATAAATAATGTTCAAATATACATAAGATAGTACCCGCTTCACTTAACGCCATCCGGCGCAATCGTATTATAACAAAAATTTCTTGCGAACAAACCCCATACATCTATATATATATATATACAACTACACACATATATGCTTAGTACACATTGGAGGTTCTCTATAGCGATACATAATAATGTTATTAAACAGATATATGTGATGGTTATTTACCTTCTATACTTGGATGCTGCGCTTCCAACTCTTTGCGTTCGTAAATGAGAAATGGTGATGTGGGGTATGGTCATGGTTATGGTTCATTGATCAACATTAATGCCAAAGGGGGAGAGTGTTCTTAACTTTTTAATCCAGAAAGACTCTCGATGTAGGATAATCTGGCGGGATTTTGTCCTAATTGTCTCAATGGCAGTAATCTTCACATTATTGATTGAATGGTCGGATTGGTTAAAATGGGTTGTATAGGGCAGGGTTTTACGTTTATTGAGTATTTCTGACTTCGTGTTACTAAATCTAGTGTACAGAGATGTTTCGGTCTTGCCCACATATTGTTTGTCGCATTTTGTGCAGGTTATCAAATAAATGATCCAATCCGATTTACAGTGTATTTTAGATGTGATTGGGAAATCTTCTCCCGTGACAGTACTCTTGAATTTTTTACCCTCCATTACAAAGTTGTGAAGCATACAGCGTTTCGCTTCACATTTAAAAAACCCATTTTCATTAGTATCATTTAAATGAGCCGTTTTGGGGTCGCCAGAGAATGTTAGTAGGTCACGGAGGGTACGGGGGCGTCGATACGCAACCATAGGGGGGTCGGAAAGTATTTCCGATAATGAATCCGACTCGTTTAAGATTGTTTGACATCTCTTTAGTGCTGTAGGTAGTTTAACCGTTGCGGGGCTATATGTTATGACGAACGGAGTTCTTTCTATCGTGGGCCGTTCTTTCTTATTCAAAAGATCATTACGGGGAATGGAGAGGGCTTTATCAATTTGACTTCGTGTTTGTTGGGGTGAATAATTACAATTTTCAAAATATTGCTGAAGATTCTCCAAATGCTTCTCTGTGCTTTCGGGTTCAGAGCAGTTGCGTCTTACCCTTAAAGCTTGGCTATAGGGGATACTTTTAAAGACATGCTGAGGGTGACATGAGGAGGGAGGGAGAAATGTATGAGAGTCTGTTTGTTTTGAATACAATTCAGTCTGGAGAGTGCCGTTGTCTAATTTAACCTTCACATCAAGAAAATTCACACTTTCTAAGGATGATTCAAAAGTGAATTTTATTTTCGAATGAATTGAGTTCATTGTACTTTGGAATTGCATTAGAGCTTGGGGGGTTCGAATCCAAATGAATGTTATATCATCGATATATCGCTTCCATGAATTTGGAAGGATAGAATCCGTATGCTGCAAGATTTCTGCTTCAACCTCTCCCATATAAATATTCGCATAGGAGGGCGCAACCCCCCAAGCTCTAATGCAATTCCAAAGTACAATGAACTCAATTCATTCGAAAATAAAATTCACTTTTGAATATATATTATATATATTTATATATATCGTTTGTAACAATCATTGGAATATAAATTGCCGCTCTCAGAATTGATGACGAATGAAGGATTAAGCCTGTAGTATTTCTTTTGTTATATCTGATGAATGTTTATTTGTCTTAATATTTTGTATTTGATTTGATTTAATATTTTGTATTTGATTTGATTTAATTTGATTTGATTTATTTTGCGTTTCAAAATTATTATACATGATACATATCTATCAAATGATCAAACATTAAACAATGTAATAAGTTTAGAAGAGTACAGAAAATAATTTACACAAACGGATCATTATTGAATTAACATATACAATGAAACGGAAGGGAGTATGCTAAGAAACAATGCTTGTATGATGCATACCCTCAAAGACTGTCTTGTTTTGGAATCATCAAAATAGATAAGAAATTTACCCAATCTCGCTGAAAAGCACATGTACTGCACACAGAAATGGGTATATACTACACACACAAGTGGCATGAATGTTCTGCCCGAACATTTCAGCTATTTCTAGTCATATTTGAAGTGCAATCCTTTTCAGGGGACGTTTCTTCTATGATGTTCTTCCAAACTGACCTAAAAGAAATGAGAATGCTCACAAATTATTGTTCACCTTTCCCAGAACTCAAAATTCCCTTTAAGGGATATTTCTGTATATAATAATGACTAGCATTTTAGTGCGTAAATAGAATACCAACTTTATTAAGAAAATGAAAACAAATACACGCAGTCTACATGATAAGTCCCAACATATTATGCTTTCTTATCAGGATTCCATCACAGTGGGCCGTAGAAGAGGCTAAACGAAATATAGACAATTTTTTACTGGTAGGCGTAACAGAACGATACAGCGAAACACTTCAATTGTTAGAACATCTTCTCCCCAACTTCTTAAAGGGTATTGTCGCAGAATATCGAAAACCAAATAAAGGTATGTACTATCTTAAAACCCGCTGACTACTGAATAAACTCATTTCCATAGGCTTAACACAGTGACCACCCGGTTCCCGTAGGCAAAGGATTAATAATATGTACCGTAATGTCACATGTCTTGGCGCACCCATGTAATACAGCTTCATTGCTGTAACGCCCTGTGTCAACTGCCTATAGTCTCTCCGGAGCGAAATGAACGGATGCGCTTGGCTCACAGATATTGTACCACAATAAATAAGGAATAATGATGAGGCGTTTCGCTCGCTGCCGATAGCGCAAACAATGACGGCAGGCAAAGAGAATTATCCACCGTACATTTTATGTTCTGCTAATTTTTTTGGTAGAACAAGAACTTCCTCTTTAGCAGACTAAAAACAAAATCAATAATATGTAATATATTTTCTGTTTTCGATATAACAGAGCTTACGTTCCATAGATGTTGGCCAGACAAATTTTTAGCATGAAAAATACTTTGGAAATTTATCATCTTTGTTCAAAGTTGGCTGTCTTGCCGAGAATGCCTATGCTTCAGTCGTGACGCGCCATTCCTATAACACATAAATCGTGTTTATCATTTTTATTCACAAGCATTTTCGGCATCGTATGACCGGTGATTTCTTAACAACTATGGTATTTTCTGAAAATTATTAATCCAAAACTGTCAAACCCCTCCACGACTGGTGACATTGCGGTATGTGACTCCATTCATATTAAGATATTCGGTTCGATTTTGAAAAAAAAAAATAATATGAGCCCAGTTTTTAACGATTTAACACGATACCATACGTAGGAAGATATTAAACGAAGCTGAACAGAAAGCAAGTCAGAATCGTTGCATTCATTATAATTCTTTTCGTTCCGTGAGCGCTAACTCTATGTTGTCGTAACAAGAGCCCCAGGGGCACGACGCTCACCTGAGGTGGATCAATTCACATCTGGTGCATGTTCTCTCTAGCACATGAACAACTTTCATTCTTCATCTATAGAGGTATCTCTATACACAATACCAAGTCTGAGCTTCCTACCAAGTTCGGTTAAATTCCAATCATGGGTTTTGGAGAAGCTGAAAATGTAAAAAGTTTATGGATGGCGGACAACTTGCCCCACCCCCCCCCCCCCCCCAGTATGTTACCCCCCCCCCCCCTATAGGGCCACCCAGAAAAAAATCTCCATACACAATACCAAGTCTGAGCTATTCCTGGTTCTGGAGAAGATGTTTGAAATTTACATAGCTTTTACACTTGGGGGCTCTCCCCCTGGGCCCCCCTGGGGGCCACATGTACCATTTTAGCACCTTTGGATCCCCTACCCCTAAGGATGATTCCTACCAAGTTTGGTTGAATTCCGATCATGTGTTTTGGAGAAGATCAGAATGTACATTTTGCCTGGCAGCGCCCCCCCCCCCCTCCAGTATGTTACCCCCACAGGGCCCCTATAGGGCCACTCAGAGAAATTTCATGAACAACATTCATTCTTCATCTATAGAGGTATCTCCATACACAATACCAAGTATGAGCTATGCCTGGTTCTGGAGAAGAAGATGTTTGAAATTTACATAGCTTTTACAATTGGGGGCCCTCCCCCTGGGCCCCCCTAGGGGCCACATGTACCATTTTAGCAACTTTGGGTCCCCTACCCCTAAGGATGATTCTTACCAAGTTTGGTTGAATTCCGATCATGTGTTTTGGAGAAGATCAGAATGTAGATTTTGCCTGGCAGCACCCCCCCCCCCCCTCCAGTATGTTACCCCCACAGGGCCCCTATAGGGCCACTCAGAGAAATTTCATGAACAACATTCATTCTTCATCTATAGAGGTATCTCCATACACAATACCAAGTATGAGCTATGCCTGGTTCTGGAGAAGAAGATGTTTGAAATTTACATAGCTTTTACAATTGGGGGCCTTCCCCCTGGGCCCCCCTGGGGGCCACATGTACCATTTTAGCAACTTTGGGTCCCCTACCCCTAAGGATGATTCCTACCAAGTTTGGTTGAATTCCGATCATGTGTTTAGGAGAAGAAGATCAGAATGTACATTTTGCCTGGCAGCGCCCCCCCCCCTCCAGTATGTTACCCCCACAGGGCCCCTATAGGGCCACTCAGAGAAATTTCATGAACAACATTCATTCTTCATCTATAGAGGTATCTCCATACACAATACCAAGTATGAGCTATGCCTGGTTCTGGAGAAGAAGATGTTTGAAATTTACATAGCTTTTACAATTGGGGGCCCTCCCCCTGGGCCCCCCTGGGGGCCACATGTACCATTTTAGCAACTTTGGGTCCCCTACCCCTAAGGATGATTCCTACCAAGTTTGGTTGAATTCCGATCATGGGTTTTGGAGAAGAAGATGAAAATGTAAAAAGTTAACGGACGACGGACGACGGACGACGGACGACGGACGACGCACGACGCACGACGGACGACGGACAAATTTCCATCGCAATAGCTCACTCGAGCCATAGGCTCAGGTGAGCTAATGATAGTTCTTAATATAAATAAGTGCGAACACAAATTAATAGTTTATGAATATATCCCATAAAGAAGGATTAATTTGAGCATCGCTGTTGTTAACATTATAATGACCATTCCCTGATGGAAAATAAAGTGAGACGACAAGTAATAATTTTCCCCCATTTTTTTTCTCAGATCTGTTGTGAAAAATTCCCCAGAATAATTAAAATTGAAATCAATTTTTGTTTTTATTACAGGAAACATGACCTCCTTGACAAAATCCAAGAACAAGATTCCACCGTCAACAGCCGTTGTGGAAGCTATGAAATGGAAACTGAAATACGAATACGAAGTATATAACTACGCACTTAACAAGTTCAATCGCTTGAGACATGACGTATTTGGCGAGTTCGTCTAATATTCACTCTCGCATTATTACGAAAATGTATAGTATGTGATCATGATGTTTCATATTGACATAGGAAATACGAGCAATGCAGTTGCAGTAAATAACAAGATAAGATTAGGTAAAAGTAATGATTTACTGTCGGGCTACCAGACTGATCTATCTGCTATGTTTCAGATCCCCCCCCCTCAACTTCAGAATACAAAACTATTTGTTTGACTTCTGTTGTTACATTTTTTTCTTAAAAAAAAAAAACCCAAAGCATACCTTATTCATTTCATATATCTTTCCCTCTCCTTTCCTATCCCTCCTTATTATCGGTTCACAATTTTCATTCTACAACGAGGGCGCGTGCGTGATTTGCACAAATACTCCTACACAAAACAGATGCACGCCCACACACACACTCCAATTTCTCTGCTTGCCGGAGTCGGTCAACTACATCTTTCATGTTTACCAATATTAGTTGCCTAAATCATGATTCCAGCCCTGTATGATGAAAAAAGAAGAATAAATAAGGGGAAGGAGGAGGGAGGGGGGGGGGGGGGGGGGGGGGGGGGGGGGCTGTGAAATTTCACGATTGCTTCATTCCCTCAAATACGTTAGCAGTAAACCTGAATAAAAGGACATACTTGCAGGATAAATGTTAAGCCCCTATCACACCAAACTCCACGACTGCTACGACCGTCCCGACAACGCCGATTCTATAATTTTTGAAACATTTGTATGAGTCGGGGTAGAATCGTGTAAAAATACCCGAATCCCGGTTAAAAAATTATACATTCCCGTTGCTGCCACGACTCTCCCCGATTGTGCCACGACTGATTCCCGACAGTCTCGATCCAGCCATGTACCAGCCACGACAGCACCCCGATTATACCCACGACTCTCACGACTGAGTCCCGACAGTACCCGTTTGTGCCACGTTCTCGCCAAGACAGCGCCACGATCTATCCGATTGCGCCACGACTGAGCCTCGCCGATCTATCACCTTCTCTACCACGTCCGCGCCAAGACCTATAAATACAGCCGATTTGCAAGCAGACCTCACTTTCATTTTGACTGGGCCACGACCAATCCGACTGCACCACGACTGAGCCAAGACTGTGCCCCGACTATCCCGACCGCGCCACGTCCTCACGACGTTATAGCCACGATTTCTTAGAATCGTGAGAGTTTCCCGATTATTAAGCTCCGACCTAAAAAGTCGTGACAGCCCTCCCGACCGTTCCCGACCCTCACGAACATGCCACGACTAACCCCGATCACGCCACGACCTTCCCGACTTGGCCACGACTTTTTACCCGATTTTCCATATTTTTGAGTCGGGACTGTCGTGGCACGGTCGGGAAGCCCGGTGTGATAGTACAGTTAGCATGATTATTCATTAAAATATTTGTTTAAACTTTCTGTATGAATTGATGTTAATATTGAAACAAATATTAATATTTATTTCCTCCCAATAAAAGCATTGTATTATTCACAAAACAACAACAAAAAGGTTTTCTTTTACGCCATGGAAAGTTCACTAATGATAACCTACTGGGATCGAACTGTCGACAATGTCCCATATCATTACGACATGACTTGATATTGCGATAATGATGTCTACTTTCCTTAAGAGCGGTACGTTCCCGGGGAACCAACATATAAAAAGCTGATCGAATACGCCAAAAATAAAACTCGCCTTCTGGTATGGGTGGCCAGTAATTGGCCGCGAACGGAGTGGGTACAAATATTAATACGAATGCCAACGACTTTAAACCTTAGGCTCAGATGAAGAAATAATATTTGACGTTTTTGCAATCACAATGATTTCAGAAAATTGAAATAAAAGAAAAAAGCTCGAAAACCACATGTTCATGTTACTGTCCTTTACTGCCCTCCTTATTGTTCTTTTCAATTATTCGGATGCAATACTGCATTGTATGTAACAGGGGTGGGTGCAGGGAGGAGTTTCCCCCTGCCCGCGTTACGCGCGAAAGCTCTGACGTTTTAGCAAATAATAAGAGAAATATAACCGTTTTTATATAAACATTTTTTTTTGGCGGAAAGTTATAGTTTGACGCCCTGAATGCTTTTCAATTATTTGTACGCAATATTGCACTGTATGTAACAGGGGTTGGTGCAGGGAGGGGGAGCTATTTCCCCCTTCCTGCGCGAAGCGCGAAAACTTTGACGTTTTAGCAAATTTTGAAAGATAACGGCTCGTAGCGACTATTTGTATATGTAAGGCACGGCCTTTCACGCAGTCATCCCATAAGCATGCTTTTCAGTTTTGCTCAATAAAACTAACTTTCTGTTTGGAATCGTCAAAATATGTACATGTGTATTGCGTAAGGTATTTTAATTCTAAGTTGCCAAAATATCACGTTTCCATATGTATTGCATGATATTCTCTCTTAAAAAGCTTTCAGCAGTTCAGATATAAAATATTTTTTGAGTGCTGCTTGTTATTAAATAGTATAAAGGTTAAATATGTTATTGTGATGACCGTCCTTTTTTATTCATGACAAAGCAAACAGGGCGGTAAATGTTTAAAATCATGTCTATCAGACTGCCCCCTGACAACTTTGTACCCAAACCAAATTTTAAGGTATAGATTCGCCCCTTTCTTTTAGAAAGGGGCGAATCTTTTTTTTTTTGCTTGTCAGAGATTTGGATAACATAAAATGTAGCAACCCCACCCAACACCCACCCCCACTGAGCGACTTTTGGACGGCTGGCGACAAAAAAGAAAAATCTCACTAACAAAAGCAATGGAAATGATTTTACAAAATGGTTTTCTTCGGCTCGGGTTTTCCTGAATGCTCTAAAACTTTTATTTATGGTCATTATTTTGTTTTTAAATTGTACCTGTTAAATGCTGTCAATAAAGTTAAAACATAAATTTTCATTTCATTTCAAGTTGCTATACATGCATTCGTTGTATACATTATTTCTTCAAACAATTTAATTTCCCATGGAAAAAAAAAAAAGAAAAAAAAGAAACTAGGGTAATTGAAAATCAGTTCAGATCACATACAAAAAAAATATCAGTTTAATTGCAAAGATTCTACAGCGATATAACAATGGCCTTCCCTGAGAATTGACCAGTAACAGACGAGCATGACAAGCACGAATGATCAGGCACTGACCTTAATTTTTCCACAAAAGAGAAGGTGGTTTATTGCTCTTTGAGCCCTGTACATAAAGGGGTCAAGATTTCATTTCCAAAAAGTGTCAAGACATGTTATTAAAATTAAACTTCGATTTTTTTTAAAATAATGCGCCCAGTATCCCATTAGATAGCCATATAGTAGCTTTAAATTTTACTAGAAATCGATTATTACAAAGCACGAGATTTAATGTTTTTCTGAAAACTGGTATATATGGTTATACCATGTTTTGGACCCAAAGTATATTTGAAAGAAGCTTTAATATAACTTTTATTAAATTTCACAGATTTACCACAATGTTTTTCAAGTGGGTCCAGCTGTTCCTAGTCCTACTAATATTCGGATTCTTGGTGATTAATGCTATATAGCTTCTGATAGCAAACGGATGTACTTTTCCCTCGCAAACAAGAAACGCAGACATTTTAGACGGAAATACGTCATATGTTGTCGACAATCAAGACAGCTCCCACTCTTGACCAAGAAGAGAAAGTGCAGGCAACGGCTGACACGAAAATGAAGCATGAAAGTTCGAAAGCTACCCATGAAAAAATTCTCAGACACAGAGAGAAAGTAATCGAAGCGTCCCAAAGATTTAACCCATACGATATGCTTAGCAGTGCCGCGTACATCTGCACTAGCCCTTGCTCGCGTGCCACTGTACAAGCTTCTATAGTAACCTCCGTACCTGTGCCAGGCACATGTTTAGTCTCATTGCTTGTTCACGCTTAAGCACCCCAAAACAAAACCCGGCGCAGGGGGATTAGTGGTTCGCACAATAGGGATTAGCACTCTGGCACCGGGATTGCTACATGGGGGCAAATTAAGGGTTAAAAATGGGTAGGCCAACAGATGTCAAAGTACACTCAACCGAAAGTGTGTCTAATGTTACTTATAGTCGGAAGAGATGTATTAAATATCTGTCGATTTACACCCTCGATATGGGGCCATTTCAGGCTTGGCGTGAGTACGCCATTCTGGAAGCTGCTTTTAGAGAGGCCAGCAATCAGAGCAGCCTTTATTACGATAGCAGAATTATTCAGGATAATAAGCTCCCAACTGTTTTTTGTCGGATGCCCGGACTTCGAATGCGACGTAGCACTGAGGCCAACAGTCGACGAACATTCATTGGAACAAAGTCATGCCATATTTATCAATTTCGCGCCAACGATTACGACAGTATGATTTCCAGAACAATAAAGTCGCAACTATATCTATATACATAAAAACTACATGTTGAAATAACTTATTAAATTGGTCACAATTTGCACTAAAACTTGCAATATGTTGAATTTTGAGGCTTGATGTAGCAAATATACACCCTTAATGTACAAACCGGAGTTAAACATTTTACTGCAATATTCTTTAAAGTATTGTCTTTCAACAGGGCATGACAAAAAAAAAAATTGCCCAAAATAACTTTTGACGCACTTTTGTTTCGCCGGGGCCATGTCTCGTAACACCCTCATTATTAATCCGCTGCCTGTGGGAAAAGGGTGGTCCCTGTAATTAGACCTAAGGAAATCAAAGAATCCAGTAGTCAATGGGTTAACTATACCTACACGCAATTAAACTCATGGGACTGGGCATAACATATTGAAGGGCAATTTTAACGAGTTGAATAATGTAATGATATTCCTATTAAAAAACACAATAACATCAAGACAACTTGAAATCAATAGAAGAAAAACATGGAGCCTTAGTTGGCATTTGTATAAATGAATTATAAAAGGAAGACAGAAACAGAAACATACCACTGAATTAGTGTATCCTATTGATCTACACGCGGTCGAAACGACGAGCTGAACTTTTACCTACCTTTGTGCATTACCGACCTGGTACTAGATTAGTTTGCGCGTTATCGTTTATTTGTATAACATTGAAAGTCAAAGAACTCAAAATTACCTTTGACATTTACTATGAAGCAATATAAAACAATTATTTGAAAATTATTTTTAAAATGTGCACTATGTGCCTCTTGAGATTGAAGTTCCTCTAATGTATACAGAACCGTAGAAATTAACGAAATGTAATCACCTTTGTGTTTTAACATTAGATCGATAACAATGTTTACGTTCACCTCCCATAAGTGTTAAGTTTATTTAATGAAAAAGGAGCAAATAAAATTGATCGCAGTAAAGTGGATCAGCTCTAGAACACAAGAATCAACAATGCGAGAAAAAAAAACCCTGCAGCTGGGGACGACCCCCCCCCCCCCCCCCCGCAGCAAAACAAACAAGATATAACAGTACATGAAATAACAAATACTATATTTCAATATCTAATGCTCAGTAATCTTCAGAAACGTCTGTAATACTTTGAATTGCCAAGCTGTATCATCCAAAGACCAACTTCTGTGCAATAATATCTTGATTTCAATAACAGCAGCAAATCAGAGATTTAACACAATGCTTCTCAAACGATTCCGGCTGTTGCTAGTTCTACTAATTTTCAGTTTCTTGGTGATTAATGCAGTTTTGCTTCTGATAGCAAACGGGGGCATTTTTCCATCGCAAAAAAGAAACGCTGATATTTTAGCCCGGTATACGTATGTCAAGAAACAAGACAGCTCCAGCTTTGGACCCGTACAAAAAAAGAAACTGCAGACAACCGCTGACACGAAAATGAAGCCTGAAGGCTCGGAAGTAGGCCGGAATAAACCTATCAGACAAAAACAACATTCGAGGGAAGCATCCCTAACTTATGAACTGAAAAGCAAGGTTAAGCCAGCACATGTCAAGGCACATGCATGGGAAAATCTGTCAAATGTTTCTCAGAAGAGGTGTATTAGATATTTATCGATCTACACGCTTCATATGGGGCCATTTCACGCTTGGCGTGAATACGCCATTCTGGAAGCTGCTTTTAGAGAGGCTAACAATCAGAGCAGCCCTTATTACGATAGCAGAATTATTCAGAACAATAAGCTCCAAACTGCTTTTGTCGGATGCCCGGATTTCGAATGCGACGTAGCACTGAGGCCAACAGTCGACGAACATTCATTGGAACAAAGTCATGCCATATTTATCAATTTCGCGCCAACAATGTTTCGTAATAAAATGCATAAAATTTCAGAGCGACTTATGAAAAACCTTCCCCGTCATGTCAGGGTTTTCTTTTACGCCATGGAAAGTCCGCTCATGATGACCTACTGGGATCAAACTATCAAGGATGTCCAATATCATCATGACATGACATATTATTCCGAGAGTGATGTCTACTTTCCTTACGGTCGGTACGTTCCCGGGGAACCAACAGATACAGAGCTGATCAACTACGCCGAAAATAAAACTCGCCTTCTTGTATGGGTGGCCAGTAATTGTAACAATACATTCTGGCCGCGAACGGAGTGGGTACGAAACCTGGAGAAACTCTTGAGCTTTGATACCTACGGCAAATGTGGTAAGAAGACATGTCTCCCGCCAATGTCTCGAAATTGCACGAGGCAACAATCTGTCTACAAATTTAATCTTGCCTTTGAGAATGCACCCTGTGATGAGTATATAAGCGAAAAGTTTTGGGTTAACAGTTTGATGAATGGTCTGGTTCCAATCGTTTACGGAGGAAGACGCGAAGCCTACGAACGCGTAGCTCCTCCAAATTCTTTCATTCACGTCAGTGATTTCTCTTCCCATCAGAAGCTTGTAGAGTACCTCAACATGGTTGACAGGAACGACAGTCTATACAATGAGTTCTTCGAGTGGCGGAGGCAGGGTCGTGTGGAGAAGATCTACCCTCAACTTTACCCTCAATCATTCTGTAGAGTTCTCCCTACTTTGTCGGAATCCATCTCCACTCCCGTCAAGAGACTCGGGGACTCAAAGTATTTCAAAAGTTGCCAGGAAGGTACCCGGAGAGGTTTTACCGAGGAAGGAGACATTAATAACTGGACACCATGGATGTGAAACGGAACCCGTGACCTGACTATGATATTTTTGCCTTCCAATTTCGTGCATAAAGCGAATGCATTCAGTCCTCGACCACTATTCATTATGCTTACTATTAACTTTTTTGAATATATTGGATAGTATCATTTACGTAAATGAATATCATGATTAATTTGATACGGATGTCAAAGATTTTGGACTTTAATCTTAACTGAAGAAACATAATAACATTTATTCAATCCTTGTTAGTTGAAATAAGAAAAGCTCGAATACCATTTTACTATTCTGATCTGGCTTCTTTATTCACTGTCATCACTTTGGGCTTAAGCACACACACACACACACACACACACGCACGCACACAGCTCTACATGGCTTTACTTCCGAGGACAGGTATTGTTCCTCTCTTGTTCCTCGTCCTCGGACAGTCGACGGAATAAAGCACAAATTCATTGTTCGACGTTCGAGGACTATTGTCCGGCTTCCGAGGACCATTGTTGTCATGATTTTTTTTGTTCTCTGTCCGAAAATGTCCTCGGAAATACTGCTAAACAGACCCACACCCACACACTACCATCACACCCACGCTTACACGCACACACACACACCCCACCCACACACACATGCGTACAAACCACATCTACGTGTCTTAGCCTAAACTGTAATGATTTACGAGATGGTGCCTATACTAATGTTGAATATTGAGACCCCCCCCCCCATGCACCCCACCCCCCCAAAAAAAAATCAACAGTAACAACAGCAGCAACAACAACAAAACAAAAACAAAACAAAAACAAAAAAACAGTGCAATTCATGCACAAGGCTTGAATGTAAAAATTGTCCTTACTCAAAATTACTTTCGAGAGGAACAAGAGTTCGCCTGTAAACTCTGTCATTAGTTAATGTACTTATTTTGGAATAAGCATGTTCAATTTGAAGTGCATTAAACAACCCGTTTGGCTAAAACCTTTAATAAAAAGCAGTATTGCATTTTACACAATGCATAAGAAATAATCAAAATTTCGGGTCTTTTTGAATACAAATGACACACCTAGAATTAATTTCAAGAAGAAATACTGCTCAGAGGTGTTCTACACGTTGTAATCTTTGCTTATAACGTGAAAAAAAAATTCTGTTTCTTTGACCAAATCCCTATTTTGGTGCACTTTTGCTCACACTTGGCCCACTGTGCGGCACCGTATGATGACAGACAATCCTTCAGCGATTGCGCGGTAAAATAAACCGGGTAATATGTAAATGAAAATCGGCTCTAACATAAAAAGTGGCAGAAGGTGGCAGCCAAATCTGGTATCAACTTAAAGCTGAGACATCAGGACAAATGGTGGTAATAAAATTGAATTGTAAATCCGTGGAAATATGGACGTTTCATATGGATTTATGAAAAAAACACGATTAATCAGCTTATTTTCAATGATAATTACCCTGTTATTCTCACGAAGATTGCGTTTCTTTCCATTGTCACTCCATTCATACAGTGAAATGAACCCTCAGGAATATTGGGGAGCAATTATCGACCAATAACTTAAAAACTACATGTTGAAATAACTTATTTATTAAATTGGTCACAATTTTCACTGAAATTCGCAATATGTTGAATTTTGCGGCTAGAAGTAGGAAATATACACCCTTAATGTACATACCGGAGTTAAATATATTTTTACTGAAATATTCTTCAAAGTATTGTCTTTCAACAGGGAAAGACAGAAATTTAACCAAAAAAATTGCCCAAAATGACTTTTGGCGCACTTTGGTTTCGCCCTGGCCCAGCGTGCGCCAGGGACCATGCCTCGTCACACCCTCATTATTAATCCGCTGCCTGTGGGAACAAGGTGGTCCCTGTAATTAGACCTAAGGAAATCAAAGAATCCAGTAGTCAATGGGTTAACTAAACCTACACGCAATTAAATTCATGGAACTGGGTATAACATATTGAAGGGCAATTTTAGCGAGTTGCATAATGCAATGATATTTTTTTAAAAAGCAACAACAACATCAACACAACTTGAAATAAATAGAAGAAAAACACGGAGCCTTCGTTGGCATTTGTATAAATAAATTCTTAAAGGAAGACAGAAAAAACAATCACCGAATTTGTGTTTTCTATTGCTCTACACGCGGTCGGAACGACGAGCTGAACTTTTACCGACTTTTGCGCATTACCCACCTGGTTCTAAATTCGTTTGCATGTTATCGTTTATTTGTATAAGATTGAAAGTCAAAGAACTCAATATTAGCTTTGACATATACTATGCAGAAATATAAAACAATTATTTGAAAAATATTTTTAAAAAGTGCACTACGTGCCTCTTGAGATTGAAGTACCTCTAATGTACACATAACCTTGAAATGAACCAAATGTAATCACCTTTGTGGAACTGGGGAGAATTGCATGGCAATAGTAGCGACTTCCATTATGCCATAACATTTCCAAAGAGAAAAGCGTCAATGCAACTTGAAAATACAGTATTAACAAAAAGAAACGATCAACCTTGTAATGCATGTGTATCACTCAATTATGTCATGTTAAAAGCGAGCTACATATTAAATTTTCAAGATAATAATCTCAGTCACACCGCCAAACCGACTCCAAACCGACCAATTCTTGGCCATTCAGGGTAGTGTAAGCTTTTGCTCGGTCTGCTTTCGATCTGGTGTCTGTCTCATTGGTGTGACATACCGAGTTCTGGACATGCGATTACATTGTGACAGAAACTGCCTGGAATCAGTTGGGAAAGATTGGTTATTTTATTAGTAGCATATATATAATTATGTATACAGGGTAGTGTAGTTTTTTTGCTTGGTCTGCTTTCGATCTGGTATCTGTCTCATTGGTGTGACTGGGTTATAATACCGAGTTCTGGACACACTGTGCGGTTTTGGAACATCAAAATGATAGGAAATGGACTCAATCTTCGTGAAAGTCACATGCACTATACACATGTTTGTTCCAATCTTTTCAGCTTTTTCTTGTCATAAATTATTGCGAATATGAGGGCAGCTAGAATAGCAATCCTTTTTTCGGGGGTTATTCTTTATAGCTGTTTATGGTATTATTCCAAACTGACATTAAAAGAATGAGAAATTTCACAAATTATTTTTCACCTTTGCCAAGACTGAACCTTCTAATCAAATCTTATTTTGAGTACTGGTCATTGAACTGCATTTGGAAGGAAACAGGTTTAAAGAAAATCATGAACTACACTGTAAAAACTGGAGTGCTACTTTTTCGGGACTCGTATAGTGACTGCACCTGAAATGCTATTTTAGCACTTGTAGTGTGCTAATTTACCAGCAAAAAAAAATGTGTCCGTGGCGAGCCTCGAACCAGGTTCCGCTGATTGAGAGGCGCTGACGTTACCGATAGACTAACGAATGCTTCTTGCAATCCAGTTTAGTCATGGGAGTCAAGTAGATAACATGAACTATGTGGTGTCGTAAATTCACTATGTAACAACATGCTCTAAATCGTACGATGTGAGTTAGTTTAGCGGTAATGCCAGCAATTCTAGATCAGCGGACCCTGGTTCGAGGCTCGCCAGAATCACGATTATATATATATATATTTTTTTTAATGAATGTTTAGCAGTTTAAGGAGTCGGTCCAGCTCCCGTGAAAGTTCTGAAATAGCACGCTGTGTGCATTCCAATAGCACTCTAGGGACTGCAGTCCCTATGCATGCCCTCAAAAAGTGCTAAATTCAGCCGCCCTGGTGCTGAAAACAGCACTAAAGTTTTTAGAGTGTATTTATCATGGAGTTTGGGGTTTTGGTCCAGCAAAATATAAACCGCGAAACGAAAACCTACTGGAAATCACATTCACTGAAATCTTGACTGTGTTTAATTGCCCAACACATTATTGGGGCGACGAGCATAACTTCATTTGAGCTTTCTTTGCTCATGACCCCCTGGTGTTAAGTACGTTTGAATGTTAGCAGTTATATGTATAACACTGAAAGTAAAATTTGTCTATTGGATTTTATTTTATGTCATTATAACTGAACATCACCTTTAAGCTTTAACCACTGAACAAAATAAACATACGCTTTGTGCCTCTTGTGATTTAAGTCATTTCAACGTGTACATAAAGGTAGGAATAAAACAAATTGAATTATTTTGAGGTCTTAGCATTAGATCGATAACAATGTTTGCATTCACGTCAGATAAATGTCATGTTTATTATATAAACTAGAGCAAATAAATTTTTTACTGTAAAACGGTGTATCGGGGGGGGGGGGGGTGCCCTCCCCCCAAACTCACAAAAACAAACAAACAACAACGACCAAAAAACAACAAAATAAACAAAAAATAACAACAACAAAACAACTAGATACACTATTTCAATGATAATTGTCACTGAAAAGAAAAGAAAGACACACATACACCAAAACAAAAATGTGATTTTTTGAAGTGTCAAGTTGCCATATCCAAAGGCTAACTTCTGTGCAATAATAACTTCAATAAAAAAAAAACAGAAAATAAGAGAAAACAGTTGAGTGTTTGAGAAAATTCTTCCAACTTAAGCCTAAGTCTCACTAGAGTGGCGACCGGTTGCCGACCAGTACACTCAAAAAAGTGAAGTGCTAAAAAACGAGTGCTAATTTGAAGTTTGCACTTGACATGTTATTTCTAACACCTCACTTGCCATTTGCGTCTGGGAGATGATAAGTTGCAGAAAATTGAGTGCTAAAAGTAAGTGCTGAATATCAGAACGCTCGTTTTACACTTCAAGTGCTGACCAACGTCCCGTGATTCTAGAACCTGCACTAATTCTGTGCTAATTACGTACCTGCAGTGCAACATCCATCATCTGCTGCACGGGCATGGCGTGGTAAGTACACTCTAAAAACTCAAGTGCTATTTTTAGCACCTCAAGATTTGGAGGCAGCACCTCTAAGGGCACGCATAGGGACTACACAAATTGTGCTAAAGTAGCACTTGTACAAGTGCTATAATTCAACACGAGTCCAAGTGCTCGCAAAAACCACACTTCTAGTGCATTAAATAACCCATTTTAGAGCCCCCAAAATGGCACTACTAGTGCTAACACTTTTGCACCCAATATAGTACTAAAGAACATACACAAACAGTATGCACAAAATCACACCTGTAGTGCTGAAAACTCACCCTTCTATAGTCTGTTAAACAGCCCTACACTAAGGTCTAGACTTTATTTTTAGATTGATATGAACTGGTTGTATACATGATGATGTGGACTAAAGCCATGGCATGTGGATTAAAGTGGCAATTTCGGAGGTTTAATTGTTCCATTTCGGCAATCCACAATCGTGACGAAAAAAGAAGCACACACACCGCCTTCCAAACTTCCCGGCAGGCCGGCGCGGTTGATCGCGCCCCATGCCTGGCTGACCCCGCATGATCAACAATTTTCATGTCAACGACAACGCGTACCGTAGACGTTCACCACACATGCTGAAACATGGCATTTCCACTTCATTGCTTTTCATCATGTTTCATATCCACCACCACAAAGATTAATGTAAATATCATATTATTTGATACCTTTATTTGCATAAAATTACAGAAGTTCTAAATTTAAGGTCAATTTTTACTTACCACGCCATGCCTGCGCAGCAGATGATGGCTCTTGCACTACAGTTGCCTAATAAGCGATTTCGTAATTGGCCCATGAGCAACTTTTCCCAAATGACCTTTCCCTTTTTTAATACATAAGCTTGCCCGACATAGCAACCTACAGAATTCAAAATCTATGAAAGAAACACATCGTAGACCAGGTGACTAGAATAGCACGTCAATGAACACTTGGGAAAGCGCATTGTTTGCAAGTTGGCTATCATTTGGCAGACTGTCAAATACCAACCATCAATGAACACGTTGTTGCTTTTCAGTGGATTTAATGAAAAGTATAATTAAATGAATATATGAATAATCATTTCACTGTCGATGCTTATCGCAGTGAATTTTAAACGAACATGCCAGTTTATGTCAAATGACCTTTATCTGCTCATGCGCAAATCCTAATTATTAGCACAGAATTGTGCAGGTGCTATCACGGGACGTTGGTCAGCAATTGAAGTGTAAAACGAGCGTCCTATTAAACATTCAGCACTTACTTTTAGCATTTTCTGCACCTTATCATCTCCCAGACGCAAATGGCACGTGAGGTGTTAGAAATAGCATGTCAAGTGCAAACTTCCAATTAGCACTCGTGTTTCAGCACTTCACTTTTTAAAGTGTAAAAAGTTAAGACATTAAATTTAGAACTTCTGTAATTTTATGCGAATAAAGGTATCAAATAATATGATATTAACATTAATTTTTGTGGTGGCGGATATGAAACATGATGAAAAGCAGTGATGTGGAAATGCCATGTTTCATGTGTGGTGTAGCCAACCGTCTGCGGTACGCGTTGTCGTTGACATGAAAATTGTTGATCAGGCATGGGGCACGATCGACCGCACCTGCCGGGCCCGGGAAGTTTGGAAGGCGGTGTGTGTGCTTTTTTGTCACGATTGTGGATTGCCGAAATGGAACAATTAAACCTCCGAAATTGCCATTTCTTGGTCTAAAGTAATTCTCAGTTGATTTAATCCACATGCTATGGTTTTAGTCCACATCATCTATGTATACAACCAGTTCATATCAATCTAAAAATAAAATCTTAACACTCAAAAAACCTGAAGTATAGGGAAAACACAGCCTGTGCTATTTCAGCACAAGTGCAAGTGCTAGTTCAGCACGATTCATAGCACCTGAAGTGTTATACTAGCACTTTCTTTCGTGCTGAACTAGCACTTGCACTTGTGATGAAATAGCACAGGCTGTGCTGTCCCTATACGAGCATTGAAAAAAAAACTGCTGAATATAGCCTATATATTGCCTATATAATTATGTTGCACACAGGGTCTCTAATCTGTCGCAGACCTGTCGCCTACTGTATACATCCGCTTTAAGATCACAAAACCTTCTGGCGACAACAAATTTCTAGGTGCAACATCAAAAATGTTATTGGTTGGCGACCAGTTGTTTACGAATGATAAACCTTTACAGGACTACATAATTTAAATAATTGAATCGGCAGCTCAATGGGGAAGTACTGCTACCATAAACAATAAATCATTCTATAATCGCATGCAATGAACTGACTGTCTTTGGTCGGCGATCAGCTGCTGCTAGAGTGAGACTGAAGGTGAATACATTTTAATGGCTGATCGCCAATTACATATTGGCCACTTTGTCAGGAGCTTTAATGCCACTCCCTTGCTGTCTACAAAGTTTATAGAATGTTTTGTTATCCTAGATATCTATTTTTATAAAGAAGACATAAAGATTTCCTTTGTCTTTTTCATACAAACATTTTCTTTTGAAATGTATAAACAATATTATTTTATGAAGATGGATAAACGCAAGACCATGTACATCGATGTTCCATGCCCAAAGACATGGGGATATTAGTTTCTTGATGACAAATATTGGAAATTTCGCATGTCTAAGGTATTATACTATTGATGAATGACTTCACACACTGTTCACTGAGTTGCCATTTTTTTCTCAATCGGATACTTTACAATATTTTTTTTTAATGTCATTAAAAAATTCATTACATATTTACCAGATGTCCGATTTTCCTCAAACCGTTTCTTTACTGTGTCTCTGATTTTTCTGTCAAAAGTAATTAGTCTTTGGCTTAGATAGAGTAATCCTTAAAAAAATAGCCCCCCCCCCCCCCTCTCATCATCTAGGTCTTTACGTTAGATCGTTGAACAATACTGAAGTGTATTATGTAAAGCTAAGTATACCAAAAAAAAAATAAAAATAAGTCTTCCATTAAAAGGCGATGGCTCTCATGCACTCCCCACCCCACTATCCCCCCCCCAAAAAAAAAATATATATATATAAATCCTGGCTAAGCCGCTGAATGCAAAACGGTCATAGTGTCCGCAGCGTATTTTAGAAACCGGTCGGACTTTTGTACTTTGAAGCGTAGGTTTCAGACATTTGTAATTTATTCTCCGAACGTTGCGAGGAGAATGGCGAGAAGTTTTTCATACAAGGTGGTGGTGACGGCATGTATACTGATCGTCATTTTTATCACACTGCATCTGAGCCAGATTGTGGACACGAAATCATTTAGGAATGTGTTTAACCAAGGCGGGCCACATTTATTTACGGAAAATAACACGAAGCCAGAAGCAAAGAAAGGAATTGGTTGTAAGAGTAACGTTTTTGTCCAGAATGCATACTGATTAGTAATTTTAGTTTATACAAAAGTGCTGAAAATTCAGCCGATGTGAATGGTTGCAGTTGAAGAAACGTGATTATTGTCGAGTGTTCAGTATTTTGAGTCAAAACCGTAATTGATTTTAATCGAGTGATGCTAAAGTGGTTTATACAATAAAGATATTAGCTTGTTCTATGCGTTTATAACTACCAAGCCCTTCCAACAGAGAGCGGAGCTCACACCACACAGGTTATACATAGACCTAACTATTGAGTTATTGCTGGGTTTTCTTATAATCCATGAGAATATGTGCCAAATAACATAAACCAGTAAAGTACCTTACTGTTTTTTGGGACTGGATATTTCAAAATGAATTATGAATCTATGGCTATTAGCATCTATTTGTAAATGGGCATAAGGGGGAAGGGGTGACGGCTTTAGTCCGAATATCAAATTTCCATTTTCTAAATTATTTTCGAGTCAGCATTTTTTCTTTTTTGAAGGCATTTTATGGTGAAAATGTTATTTCGTCATCACAATTACAAAGAGACCACTTCGAATATGAAGTAAAGTAGAGCGAATGTTGGTAATTTCAATTTGGTCAGGGGAGGGACACCAGTTCCCTCAGCCCGTTCTCCGCCTCTTATGCCTATAATTTGCTATAATTGTATATTTGACAGATGAAGCAGGCTTTCATGATATCCGCAGCTTCCAACAACCATTACTCTATGCACTTGAGAATCGATGTCTAAGTCACCATGGAAACCCCATTTTAGGAAAAGTAAGTTATTTGAACGGAAAATGTTTCATCCTTTCTTGATTTGAAAACACATTTATTTTTTTTCAAATGAACGAAGCCATTGTCTGAATAAAACTATTCCATAGCCCAATGTTTTATAAAATTATCAATCCTTCCTCAGTATTCTAGTATTAAAGAAACAACAATACGATTTTAAAGATTTAAAAGGCCAACACATACTGAATAGATAAAATAACAGGGCAGCATTAAAAAGAAGCGCTTTGATCGAGTATTACTAAGTATTTCAAGCAAACATGACGTTGGGCCAATGTCTTTTTGTTCCTTGGGCAAACGTTGGCTCGACATTGACAAGTTGACTGTGGATCAAGGTTGGAGTAGGTTGACCAACGCTGACCGCGTCCGTACCGACACAATGTTGGCGTTTGCCCTACGTCCCATAGCCAAACAATTGTTTACCATATCAGTAAAACAGCTTCCCCAAATTCAGCCAACGTTTGCTAGCTGGCTGCTATCGAGCCAAAAAATTGGCGGCATTGGCCCTACATAGCATTGTTATTTTGGATTTACTCCTATTTAAATAAAAGACTAAGGTTATGTAAAAATCTGAAAATAATTTGCAAACATTCTCATTCCTTTTATCTGCAAATAGAAAAAATATATTGGTGATGTCACTATGAAGAACTGTTCCTGAATTGTTCTCACATTCCAAATATGACTAAAATTTGTATAAACTTTGTACTAACTTTGGACATGTTTGTTAAGTCTAATATATTAACATTGATTTTCAGTCAGCAAGATTGCCAGCAATACTGTTAGCAAGACTGTCACCAGAACAACGTCTAGACAGTTTCGGCCAAAGTGCAATCGCATTAACTGTACCTGAAATCACCCTCAAGTAAAGCATTTACGGATACCATGAACAAACGCGTAAAATTTCTCAAATGTCTCCTGGTATCCCTTGCCTGCTTAAAAGTTATTTGAATCCAGTGCTGTAGTCCCAAACCCTACGCTTAGGCCAATTACGGCGTGAAACCTCAAGGCAAAGGCATTAATAAAGAAAGAGAGAGAAAATGGGAGGTTTCACACACGAAAAAAGAAAAGCACTGCCTTCAAGAACCACATGACAGCAGGGGGGTGGCTATATTTTTTTAAGGGTACCCCGACAGAGATCTAGTGGAAAATTTATATATTAATTTGCATATAACCCCCCCTTTTCATGACCTACTGTTTGTAGAATTACTATTATCTTCCTGGGCATAAATAGCTGGTAATTAAACGCCTGGTTAATTTTGAGCAAGCGAAAGTGCTCTTTCCTCAAATATCAGGACTTTATCTTTAAAAAGCTTGATTCTATTTTTTTTTCTAGATTTTATGTATTTGAACAGGAAATATGTCACTGCTCTCAACCCCACAATGCCCTTTTTTCCAGTTGATTTTCCTGTTTAATAGGCCGAATTCAAAATTTTGGGCCGCTTCTCAAATGTGAATGTTGCATAACAAGTAGTGCTTTAGTGGTGTATCTTAGGATTATGGCTCTCGGAGCAAAACAAAACAATCTATATATATATATATATATATATATATATATATAATTCGCCTGATGAACGCCGTTGCGTGAAACCAGTGGTAGCGAGACTAAAGCACTAGGAACAAACTATATATATATATATATATGTATTAGCTTTTCAAGCGAGGGAGCAAAGCAACCGAGCAGTAGTTTTTCGAATTTTTAATTCTCATATTTTGCCATTTCTGTTCAATTTACCAAAGAAAATTCGCAAAGGAGCACTGCAAACATAAAGCATAGAGTTTTGAATTATGAACGTTTGATTTTCAAATGGGGCATCAAATTCATGAAAATCCAGGAGAATTATTGTCCAGGAGTTTAATTATGTATTAATTATTAATATGTATGGTGCGTGAAATTACAAGACCCTAAGCAACGTTATCTGAGAAAGCAATGAGAAAAGCTTTAGAAAACCATTAATTAATTAATTTTAAACCATAGAAAGACTAATTCTTAAAGCAGTTTACCCTTGGGCGAATATAATTCACAATATTTTTTTCTTCCTTTTCTTTCTCAAATTATGTATTTTCTGCCCCATTCAAGAGGCCCCTGCTCAAAACAAAGCACCCCAAAACAGATGTAGGCCTATACCTATAACTTAGTAACAGTTTTTACATATGACAATGGAATGAGTAATACAGCAGAAGCCTTTGACCAAATCTTGCAATTTTTGTTCAAATTTTAAAAGGTTCACAGAAAGACTTGAAATCTTGAAAGACTTGAAATCTGCACCTATATTTTTTAAGGTATGAATGTTATAATAATAATTATCACCATCATCATTCTATCATATCAATTAAAAAAAAATGTAAAACATAAATTTCATTTCCCAAGTCTAGTATGATTACCTGCATCTTGTATAAGCTATTAAATTATATAGTGTTACTGCAAAAACAACCAAAATATTATTTTTTTAATTCAAGCAAAAACAGCAATGTTCCATTTGCCTTGAAAATGCCTTGAATGTTCTGGAGAAGATCAAGGCTTGTAGCCCTCAAGGCAAAACCAAGCCATGCCAAAAGCCAAGAAAAACATGCATCAAGGCGCCACTGACCCACAATAAAAAGTACCCACGACTTTATAATGGTATATCATATTTATATTGACCGACACAGAATGACAATGAACCAGGGCGGAAAGATTGACCTTTTATTGAAACATTTCACTAATTTCGGAAGACAATGCTGTCTCTTGTCAGCGCGCATTACAGCGCAGAACACAACAAGTTGAAAAATGAAAGTCACAGATCAATAGTGTGTGTGGCCACCATTTGTTTGCAGACAGGCATTGCATCTGCGACGCATACGCGCACCAGTCTTTGAATGAAATCTTGTGGAATCCTGTTCCATTCATCTTGCAAAGTCTGGATCAGTTTTGCACGAGTCCTGACCCTGCCAGCAATGCGCCTCCCAAGCTCATCCCACAGATGCTCAATGGGATTGAGGTCAGGGGACATCGCCGGCCACTCCATGGTGTTAATGTTCTCACCCCTCAGGAATGCAGTGGTTAGCCGTGCAGCATGAGGTCGGGCATTATCATGCTGAAAGATGCGCAGTCCTCGGCTGTTCTGCAGGAATGGCACCAGGTGTGGTCTCAGGATATCGTCCACATAGCGCTGTGCAGTGATGTTGCCATCCACAAACACCAGGGGTGATCTGTGACTTTCATTTTTGAACTTGTTGTGTTCTGCGCTGTAATGCGCGCTGACAAGAGACAGCATTGTCTTCCGAAATTAGTGAAATGTTTCAATAAAAGGTCAATCTTTCCACCCTGGTTCATTGTCTTTATGTGTCTGTCAATATAAATATGATATACCATTATAAATTCGTGGGTACTTTTTATTGTGGGTCAGTATATATAACGTTTGTCCTCCCTACCCTTCTTAACCCTCAAGGATATAATTGTTGTGTACAACCGCGTCCCCAAATGTGGGAGTCGGACGATGGTGTCCCTAGCAAAAACCTTGGCACAACGCAACGGTTACAAGAGACCAAGGCCAATCATTACCCTTTCTGTAAGTACCAGTGCTTCTCAGGATGACTTAAAAATCCGTTTGTGACTAATACTTCACGTGGTTCTATTTCCAAACGTCAATGTAGATTGTCTGGACAAGGCGTTAGAGTGTAGTTTTAATAAAATAACATTGTAAAGTGCGTCGAAGTATTCACATAATACGCTATATAAATATTATTACTATTATTATTACAGGTTTTTACGTTCAATTTCATACTTTCGTCGCTCAAATTCATCATAGGGCATTCAAATTCACACATTTTTGTCAAACGATGAATATCGGTCGTTCGAATTTACTTTCTGAGCAAGCAATTTCATTTTGAGGCGTGCGATTTAATTTATGATCATCCAAATTAATCGGCGGGCAGCAAGCTTTTATTCAAGGTCATCCAAATTCGTTTCTAGACGTTCAATTTCTTTACGAGGCAAACAAAATCATTTCACATGCATCTAAATTCATCAACGAGCACCATACTTTCATTTACGGTCACTTAAATTTGTTTAAGTTCGATTTCATCAATGAAAAATGAAGAGACTACCCACCCCTCCAATTATATATATTTTAATATTCATCAGCAAAGGAAATGCTGTATTAGATTGATAGACAGGTAAAGAGATAGATAGATATAGGGTTGACTGAAATATAGATTGAAAGATGGGAAGACGAGTATCGTATCATGGACAGATTCTCTGTCGATGATCTCTATATTGAGGCACCTTGGCATGTGGACTTGGGTGTGGCGGAACCACTGACTGCATTTGCCCTGCGTGATGACGTCCACGCTGATCCTAGCAGCCTGCTCAATGGTATCCCTTCTCCACTGTTGAAGATTTAGTCCGGCCTCTTGCGCCTCTTCCCGATCGCCTACCCTCCTCTGCCATTCGGGCCGATACAGGATTCTCTTCAAAGCTGCCTTCAAAGCAGAGTGGCATTTTCAGTGAGGTTCAAGAAAGGAGAGTAGGGGGGAAGCAGCTTTAGTTGGATGTTGGGGCGATACCATTGGGTAGCTGTGCGTATACATGGGGGCGTGCATTAAAATAAAAAATATAAAAAAATAAAATAATGTACACCGCTTCACCAAGAGGGAACAGTTGTTCGCATTGTCGAGCTGTGTCTGCGAGAAATGCCTCAAAGGTCTCCCTCGTAACGGTCTCTGAGGCAATGGTGTGGTGCACTAAGCCTACATCTAGATAGACAAATAGATGAAATGGCAACAAAGAATTTAATTAAGCATGGAATACAAATAACAAAATAGCACATTAATTTTTATATATTCATATAAATGACTCAGTGATATATAGGAAAAAGATGGAGCACCTGCAGCTATTGCAAAAGTAATGTTGAACCCCGTCTCGTCCACGAAAACGAGATGGGCAACCACGCCACGTTCCATGAACCATTGAGCGTAGACGGCGCGCATGTCAAGGACCCGTGGAGCATTCCTGGCGTCGGGAACATCTTCTGCCAGCTTAATGGTATACATCATTCCATCGAGAGTATGGGCGATGGCGGTGGTGCTCACCACGGGTTTGTTGGGCATTGAGGCCTTGAGGTTCGCCTTCATCTGCTGCAGCGTCAGGAGAGGATTTTCATCCAGGATGACCTGCAACCGATGTCGCATGTCGTCATCCACTTTGCTGCGTGTGGCCCCTCCTCTCGCAAGCTTGTCGTGTCGACCTTCTCGTAGGTACGTGGCAACAATCGACCTTGCTGTTGCTCTTTGATGCCTAAATCATCGGCTAATTATAGATGTTTTCGCTCCCAAATGCCTCAATTAGCCTTCTCATATCCTCTTTTGATGTTCTCCTGTAGCGAACTGGGTGATGATCTGCCATTTTTTCAATGTGAAGCGGATAGTAGGTAAACGTGGAACTCATAATCGCAACATGCAGAATGACTGAGGGCTTCCTAGCTCACAATTTATAAGGGTTTTGGTTTCTCCAAAAACTTACAATACACATTGAATCGAATGCACTTATTTAAAACTTGTCAGCCTTTTGATGAAATTGAATGACCGAAGAGTAACCGAAGCCGGTTGCAGGTGAAATTGGATGCTTCGATTTCAAACTTTTGCTTGTAAGTCAAATTTGAATGAAGAATTTTAAGAATATTGCACAACAAGTTAATTTGCACGTGCATAAATGAATTTGGATACTCACTGGTTAAATCGTTTGCTCTTTCTTCAGATGAGAATGAACCATTTGAAGAATTTGTTGCACTAATAGTGAATTTGGACGAATCAAAGTGAAATTGACTGCTCTTTCCTTAAATCGTTTGCTCTTAATAGGAATCTTGATGACCCATTAGAAAATTTCGTTCACAGGAGCAAAAACGAAATTGACTTTACATGTACCATGGCGATCATATCGTTTCTGAATTCGAATGTTTGAAATGTGAAATAGATTGAACAATTGAACGGGAAAACCTATATTATTTATTTATTTATTATTTATTTATTTCCTTGAACGTCAACACTGGCATACACTTTTGATACAGTAAAGAAGTGTCATGCCAAAGGAGGAAAAGATATATCTCAGATATCTACATCTTGACCTCTGTACCTATACATTTCGTTTGTTGTTGTATTTCAATTCTAAATTACATTGCGGTATGATTCTTTTCCTAGATGAGAACGAAGTCCTTTTTCTTTATTTAGTTCCTCTATCACACCAACCAATAATAAGTATTTATTGTTCCTCATATCGTTTCTCAACGTGATGTCCATATTAGCATGTTTCAAAATATTGCTTTAAAAAAGAGATTTATACAGTGTCAATACTTACGGAAAGCATCAAGGCCGCTAATTATACATTATTTCTCTAAAATACAGCAGCCAAATGAATACAACATTGTGAGATCCAGTATGCTGTCGGCCCGAGCACCAGCTTTCATTGACGGACATGTGTATTTCATGGATCTGAAAAACGATAGGTCAGCTTGCATTGACTTTCACAAGGGTTATCAGAAGCAATTACATCAGTGGTGTTGGATTTGAGTACTAGTATAATTTTTTTTTATTCGCTACATCCTACGAGACAATCAGTGGGACCGACATCGTTTTTCTTAGGGTTCACGAGACTCATGGGCCGTCTGTCTCATGGTCTGTATCCTGTAGGTCTCGTGACCTGTCGGTCTACTCGGATGTCCCGTTATTGATCACAGGAACTGTGTACATTTTCAAATGAAACAAATCATACGTCGTGTTTATAAATGTATAAACTGCTTCAATAAAGGTTTCGGAACATTCAGGGCAATAGACCGCTTCGGTAATGTATGCAAATATTTTACATACCTTTCAAACAAAGGTTGTCTTGACAACCTGAATGCTTGCCGGACATAGCAACAGATAATGTATGCAAACTGGATTCCAAGCATTGAGGCTCATTTATTAAAAAAACAGGTTAATGGAATAGCTCGTCACTAGGTGCTCAGAGAATTACGTGCATAAATTTGTATACATTACGGAAGCGGTCTATTGAAAGTGAATAGATCTCCGTTAGTTCCTGGATGTTTCTTTCCTTTAATTTTTGTTTGCTTGTTTGATTGTTAGTTTTTGTTTTTCTTTCGTTTTGGGGAAATCTGGGTAAATATTTAATAACTGTTTTGGTTGAAGATCTTGATGTTGCCCATTGTTACTTTGAACATGCCGACTGTATTGCTAAGGGTAGATAAGCAAACCGGAGGGGGCGGGGATGGCTGGGCGGAACGGTCGCATCACTCCCCTCCCCCTTTATAGTGAACCGATAAAATGGTCGGCACCTATCACCTCCAAGTAACATCGGGGGGGGGGACGGGTAGGAGCACGGGATTCCTTTTAGACAATATTTCCCTAGAATATCTAAGTCTGGTTAAGTTGAATTCACGTTTTTTTTTCGAAGCACATTATAGTTATACGAACTAAACCGTGGCTAACACTGCTTTGCAGCACTTCACGAAGCATTGCTCATTGTTTCTTTATTTATCCGTTCTGCATACTTTATTTCTTAACAGGGAGTACACATTTATCAGTTTCGTGCGTGACCCTTTGGAGAGAATGGTTTCTCAATATTACTTCACCCGGTACGGAGACGATGAGTTTACAAACGTCAAGAAATTACATGATATAACGAAACCAGAGTATATAAATGAGGTAAAGAAATAGAAACAATAACACAAGTCTTCCAATTGATGTTGCAGAGAATCGGTGAAATATGAAACGTTTCTGAAGTAATGCACGGTTATATTCTCCATATGGTTACTACTTCCCTCTTTACTCCATAACTTTTGTTGTTTTCATTTCTACTTGTAATGTTAGTGCATACTAACATACAATTATTATTATTTCAACATTTACTAGAAATGAAGTTCGAGCAGATTCGAATATCTCAATCATTAGTACTTCAACACTCACAAACAGAAGGCATTCTTAATCGCTACAATTTTAATGTTGCATTCTGAAACAGTTAGAAATTATGTAATATTTAAGCGACAATTTGAAGTGTTTATTAAATTGAGGGGAAAACCCCAGTAATTTTTAAGTTGGTATTACTTTCCATCAGTGGTGCAAATCCATTTTGAAATTCGGGGGGGGGACCGGGGCACCACATGATTTAACTGTCCGAAATGTCTGAAATTTTCTGACAACAAAAAAAGAAGAAAAAAAATAATAAAGTTCATCACATTTTGGTGGGGTCTACTTTTCTTCCAAAATTCTCTGACAAGCATTGTTTTTTCTAAAGTTTGGAATTGCAAAGAATCTCTGTTTCTTGTTCTTGTTTTCGTAGACTTTCAACGATTGCGTGCTTCGTAAACGTCGAGCATGTTCTAGTGATAGTTATCTAAGTCAACAACTACGTTTCTTCTGTGGCTATCATCCGAGGTGTCGGTATGTGGACTATGCTTGCTCGAACATGTATAGCTTTTTAAAATACGAAATACAGTATTTACATTTATTCAGACCAGCTATTGTTTCATTATTTTCGCCTGAACTATGAAAGAGGGTTATGTCAGAATATTCTGTCAAGACATTTGAAACTCAAGAAATTCAATAAAAAAACACACACACACACACACACCCGCACACACATATAAACAATGCACAAGATGAAATGTTTCACTTTGAAAATGACTTACAGGTAGGTGATTAGGACAACGTCTCCCCATACAGGCACGTGAAAGAGAGCATAAAGCATACATTTCGAATATGCTTTTTAAAATAGTTCAATACTGATGTTATGCCACATTTAGTCTCATTTTTCACTATAATAGTGGAATGCTACCTAACTTGACAATCTTAGTAATCTTAGCAATTGAGACGCGTCCATACTCCGCCTAAAATACACAAAATCTTATCTGTTATTCTGTTACGAAATAAATTTGTTGATAATGCTATAAATAATCATTAATCTAACAAAGTATTTCAACGTTTTTCTACTTTTCATGTACGTCGTTCATATCTGCAATAATATTTATTGCTATGGCTCTTTCTTCTTAGCCTACATAATATTTCCCCCATTATATGCTTTCTTGTCAGGATTCCATCACGATGGGCCGTAGAAGAAGCAAAAAGAAATATAGACAAATTCTTGGTGGTAGGTGTGACAGAAAAGTACCGCGATACACTTCAAGTAATGGAACATCTTCTCCCTGACTTCTTTGAGGGGCTAGTTGCTGAATATCGCAAACCAAAGGACGGTAGGTTTATTAAGTTGGTTCGTATACTTCACTCTTCATAATAGAGATTGTCAGTACATGTTTTGTCGTATTTCTATGCTCAAATGTCCGCTTAATGATTGTCCTTATCATCTACATGGGACATTAGCAGGACATGTTTTGTCGTATTCCTATGCTCAAATGTCCGCTTAATGTACCAAATGTCCATCTAATGTAGGGGGCGCTATTATGACCGAATAAACCGCATTGTTGCATGTCCTGCTAATGTACCATGTAGATATATTCACACATGTGGGTGTGGGTGTGTGTGTGTGTGTGTGTTTTCTCGGAGGTACATCGATTGAGGATTTTAATTAACCCATTCAGCTTAGGGAAATATGCGATTTAATCAGGGATCAGAATAAGCTGCACGAGGTGTGAAAAATGTCAGATACGTAGAACTTATTAGCCATAAACTGATAAAGTATTTTTAAAAAATCACGATATAGCGGTTTGTTATAGATTTAGATGTAATCACAAGAATCGTGGTCAGGTTTATAGAATGTCATATCCATGTTCCTTTTCAGTCACTTCAGGTAGGCTGCTCACATTGGAAAGCAAAATTCATTTTCCTTTACTTCCACTTTGTTTTCTTAATTTCAGGTAATATGACTTTTCTGACAAAATCCAAGAACAAGGTTGTACCGTCACCAATCGTTGTGAAGATGATGAAAGAGAAACTGAAATACGAATACGAGGTTTACAATTACGCAGTGAATAAATTAAATCGGTTAAGACATAATATATTTGATTAAGTATTAGAAAAGTTTATTGCCATGATAATTAACAGTTTATTGAAAGAATAATGAAGTAGATTGATAGTGTGTTTTGGCAAAGACAGATTGGGGGAATTGCTTTAGGGATATACATTATCATCACGTTAAATAACTAACTTTTTGTCTGATTGGCAAATTTCTACAAATTTTGAAAATAGTAAAGAAGATGGGATTAACGAGGGTATTTCAAGAATCTTAATAGTTTGAAGTGACAGGGAAACTTTTAAGCCAAACTTAGCAAACTCCTCTATCATGCCGTGTCAAATAAAGGAAGATGGTCAAGAGGTGTTGTTAAATGATCCTGTATAATAGTGACTATTTACAATTTTCGCCTTGAGATGTTTATGTATCGGAAAAAATAGGAATACTTTGGATTTTCACTGTGTAATTGAAACTATATATACTTTAGCACTTTTGAGCTATTTAATTGAAAGGTACATTTTTTTCTGTACACACAGAATATAGGGGTCTACATTTGGTCATAGAACAAATGGTGTTTTAAAGGAGGTCTGACAACCTCTTCCCATCGGACATTGTCCGTTTTAAATCAATGTGAAGTGAAGCCTTACTTCTAGACGCTGACAATTTTTGTACCATGGGTTTTAGGGGAAATCGTTGCTTTCTCCCATTTTAGGGGTGTCTGACAAACCTTTCCTAATCATACTTTTTGTCGGTTCTACATGTTTTGTAATGTACAGGCACACTAATTCCTGTTTGACAAAGTTTGGTGCATGGGCTTGTTTTAAAGAAATTGATCATACCGGGAGGTCCCTTTCAGGGCCTCTGGGGCGCTATGATTAGACTGACATTTCTGTCAACGTCTTGACTAAATATTTGTAAGGGGTCAAATCTTAAGAGCTTGATGGGGTGGAAACTCTGAAGACAGATTCTTAAGCCCGGTTAAAACGAGGTGTTAGTTCACTAGCGTCGATCACTCCGACAATTGTTAAATTCAATTCTGTGCTCGTTCTACGCTCATGGATTTTCAGTTTTTGCTCTGCTCTAAACTGGAATCTCTAGCGCAAAAAAGAGCGTAGCTTGCATAATATATATAGACGCAATGAATGCAAAAAGAACGCTGGAACTTCGTATGCTTGCAAGGGCAATTGTACGCGCCGGGTTTTCACTGCTGCGTGAATTCCACTGAATTTAACAATAGTTGGAGTGATTTACGCTAGTGATCTAACACCTCGTGGGAGCCAGACTTTAGATTATCCAAAGTCTCTTCAAATATTTGACAGTTTTCATAGCATGTAACAACCTTCACACAAAAGAGAAGGTATATTTATATATTTATTTATATATTTGTTCATGTTTAGTTCACCTTACTTCCCGTTTAAACACTAAATAAAAAATAAATACAAAAAACTACAAAAAATCTTGTGTCATTACTAGTATTTGATTTTAGAGCCTCGCCTATTTTTAGAGGTATCAAAGGATAATTGCTCCGGGGGCAAATAGTGAAATCGCCCACCCCCCCCCCTCCCCCCATCCCTCCCCTTCGGTTTCCCCGCTTTGAAGTTAAGAATAATATAGCACTACGTAAAAATCATGTTTCATGTTAGCCCTGGTTTGGTAACAGTTACATAAATGATTTTACAAGCGATGATATTTTCTTAAACTTTCAACCCTCAAAACAAATATTTTATGCAATTTTAGCATCGGGAATAGAAATAAGAAGGGAGAACAGCAAACAAGCATTAGTATGATTTTCATCACATTCTGGTGACTGAACAACGTTATTCTATTCTCCTCTTTCTGCATTCGTGCCATTTTGGTTTTTAATTTGAACGAAGTAATTACTAAATTTACATTGTGAGGGAGAAAACCAACGGGAGCTTTTTTTTCGACTTCGACCCCTTTAAAGTGCTATTTATGCACTCTTTCGTATTGGGGAGGGGGTGAAATTTGGAGATCCTGACAACAGAATTGAGAGGGAGCTAAGCGACCAAGCTTTACGGATGTTCCTATTTCAAATCCTTTTAAAACACTATGTCCTACGCACTCTCATCCATAATAATATTGTTCTCCCCTCATTCCTTTTTTTCCAAGGGGGGGGGGGGGGGGCGGCTGGGATTTTTTGCGTCCCTTTTAATAAAGCACCACCGGGGCAAGTGTTCCCTCATGTGTTTCGCCTTAGATACCTCATTGATCTCTCTTTATTTCTAGTATATTTTCTTCATTATTTCGTCTATTTGTTAATCCTGGGTACCCTTTCACCGAAGAATATATCAGCATCACATTCACGTGGCAGAGAGTTTTCATATTTGATTACTCACTATGGAAGCAAACAGAATATTTCACAATTGGGGTTCAGTTTATACCGATACTACTTATCAATTAAGTGGATAAACGAACAAATAAGGACAAACGCACAACAAACATTACCTTAGGCACTAAGTCCCAATTGGTTTCTTAAGATAAACATTAAAAAAACGTCTGACCAGAGTTTGCTTTGGGTTTGCCATAATGGCCATGACTAAGTTCAATTGACGTTTATCCACTCTTTACTGTAGAATTTGTCATGTTACTCGATGCACTCCTAAAAATGAACAATATGGCTCGTATTCATAAAGTACAGCCATGGACAAAATTATTAGACCAAGAATGGTTACTGATAGTGTTATTTTTGTGGTAAGAAGGAAATAAAATATCATAAAAGCAAGGTATTTGTTATTCATTAATTGAAATACAAAGACAAATCATTTTCATTAGCTTCATAGATATTATAGTACATTTATTCCAGGAGCTTGGTCTAATATTTTTTTCCAGGGCTGTTTAACCCAAACCTGCACTAAATTTAGAGTGTATTTTTAATGTATACAGTCTTAAAAGTGTGAATAATTATCTTGAAAGTTCATTTATGATATTTGTTAATAATAGAAGTGGTTAATGATCCCCCTCTCTTTCTCCCTTTATTCTGAATACCATGTAACACTCGCATTCTCACTTCCATATTGATACGACTGTCTCATTTTGCGTGTTGGCTCGTGCTCGCGGCGAAAGCAGAAATTCTGACGTCATTACGTGATTGGCCGATATGACGTCATGCTCCATTGTGGCCAGGAGAGTCGTGCTTTTAAACCATAGGAGTATTTTGTGCTACATATCATCCGAAATAATCAGTTACAGATTCCTAATACCGCAAATAAGTTAAAATTGAAATAAAAACAATATGAAGTAACAAATACGGAAGTAAATAAATAGAAATATTTGATGATATTAATTGCGTTCAGATTGCTTCATGACTTCAACCCTCTGTCAAAAGTGGACTCGCCGACTCTAAATCATGAATATTCATACATTATGCTTTGGCTTGTTAAAAAACATGCTCTTCTTTGATAGGACAGGTACGGTGGGGGGTTGGAAGAAATGGGCGTAACCAGCCAATTATAACTGATGTACGATAATGGCGGCATTCTATCCTGGCTGTGCTTGCTTCCTTATGGCCTAGTTCCGTGGCAAATGGCGCTGGAAGAGGAGGTTGTCAAATCCCCATCGACTATATTACAGGGACGTGAAGACTTATTTTGATTAGGTGCGGTGGGTGAACTTTCAAATCGTATATGACATGAAGGGTCCAATGTTGGATAAAGCATCAACGATTCGGGTGAATGTGCTCTTTGTTTAAATGAAAATTGATTTGTTATCACTGTTTTTGTGAAATCCCATTGTCTACAACTTTGCACTGTTTGCAGCGGACGCTAGGGGGCGTTGATCAAGGCTGACAATACTTATTCACAGGGAATGAAGCCAGACGTTAACAAAGGCATGTATATTAGTAGCTACGTCCTATTCCCCCAAAAGCACAGTTTGACTGGTAAAATTTACACACACAAAAATAAGGCCGATACCTTATGATACATTAATGGTCTGCCGCTGTACAATGGAAAAAACGTGAAAGAGGACTGAAAGAGCAACATCAATAGCGCCATCTATAGTGAACTGTAGATAAAAATTTACCCCCCCCCCCCCTGTTAATTCCGATTGATTGCTGGCATATCTTGATATTATAGCAATTACGAATAATCACGATGGACAGCTTTCTAACTTAGCAGATGGGATACTAACATCTTACTATACTAATGATGACTATTAATAACACCATTTTCAACACAAAAAAGTCGCTCGTGGGCTTTCCGAAGCCTACGCCAAACCTACTAATAAAAGTGACTGGCGCAAATAATCTGAAGAGATTGAAGAGCGCCATCATATCAACAACCAACCAACCAACCAGCTTGTCAACACAATGGTTTGGTCAAGATGCAAATTTGGAGAGTCACGTTGAAAATAGAAATTAAAATAATCTCTGAATTTTACAATGGTGGAAATGGTTTTCTTTTTTTTTTCTTCTTTTTTTTCAAGTTTATTTTATTTATTTCAACTCAACTCGACTTAACATCATTACAGTATAACAATTAATTACATAATAAACCATACAACTGAATATTCAATACAATACCACAATATATATATATATATTTATGGTGAACGAAAAGATATATTACAAATGTGTATTTTATATAGTCTATCCTTTTGTAAATGTAGAGCTGAGGAAATAGAGGGATCCACTAAAAAGCAGGGCTTGTTGAGTGTGGATCCCTCAAAAAAATATTGTAATAGATTAAGCTGCATCAATATAAAATAAAAGGTATGTGTTACCAAATAAAAATTAATATGTATAGTATAACATATTCTTTGGTGTGGATATAATATGAAAGTGACAAATGAGATATGGAGATGAAGAAAAAATATATATAAATATAACTGAGAGTAAGATGACAAAGTGGTGCGTCTGTGAAAAAAAAAATGGAAAGACAAAAGAATTTCAAAAAGTAAAGCAGATGAGAAAAGAGAGAGAGAGAGAGAGAGAGGAGGGGGATAGTCATGGGTCCTGACCGCTTAATATGAGTTTATGAATTTTCTGTATATGATTTGAGAAAATGTGTTTTCAGCTTGATTTTGAAACAATTTAAACTTGATGAATTAATTATGTCATTGCTGAGTGAGTTCCAGTATTTTGGGCCGTAGATTGAAGGAAATTGTTTTATGTGCGAGTAGAGTGCGGGTCCGGGAAGGTGAAAACGGTGAGACTGTCGGGTTGGGTAGTTATGTATAGCATTGTTTCTTGTGAACATGTCGATGAATGTATGTGGCAGTTCGTGTTTATTCAACTTAAACATAAATTGTCCTGTTTGAAAAAGAAATAAATCAGAAAATTTTAAAATTTTGGACTCGTAAAATAAATGATCAGTATGTGAACAACTAGGAGCATTATGTAGAATCCTTATAATTTTCTTCTGTAGGATAGAGATTTTATCTATTTATTTTGTTTTATTTATTGGCGTTACCCCATGCCATAATTCCATAATTTAGATATGGTAGTATGAGTGAGGAATATAAAGTAAAAAGTGTAGTCTTTGGGAAAAAATATTTAAGCTTATTCATTATTCCAATGTTTCGTGAAATTGTTTTGGATATATTTTGAATGTGAATGTTCCATTTTAATTTATCGTCAATAGTTAGCCCTAAACATTTTGTAGATGTGACCCTCTTAAGGGATATGTTGTCCAAAATAACATTTCCTGGTAAATTTTGCAAGGTGTTACTAAACAGCATAAAATTAGTTTTTAGGACATTCAGTGATAACTTATTGGCTTTGACCCATTCCACTACATGTTTGAGTTCTAAATTTATTGTTGAGAGAAGAGTTATTGGGTTAGTATGTGAATAAAATAAGTTTGAGTCATCAGCGAATAAAATGAAAGACAGAACATCAGATGACTTATAAAAGTCTTTCTTGGACCCCCATTTAGTTACTTGGGTCCAGAACTAGGTGGTGAAATGGGGAGGAGGGGTGGGCGTGGTGATCTGGAGTCCCATCTCGTACGCTTATTCATGCTTTATATGTTATACTATAAGAGACGTTGCATAAAGACAAAAATAAAATAAGTCATTTACACATTCCAAACCCTTCGGTGACACGTCCATTTCCATAGGGTTAATACAGGGACCACCCGGTTCCCGAAGCAATGGGTTGCAAATTCATTATTATTTTATGAAGTTGCAGTAGTGTGCAACAAACTAGGATAGTCACCCATCCAATTTCGAAATTTAGATGGGATCCTTGCTGGCGTTGATACTTTTGCCCCCCTCCCCATCCATGAGATTAAAATTCTGTTTTTCCCATAGCATTGATCCTTCTCTTGGCACCCACCCCCCCCCCCCCCCCTCCTCCCAGTTAGGCTTTCGCTTCGCTCGTTCACAAAAACGTTGACCACTTTATTATCTTGGAAATATAATTTTGTTATTAAGATGTAAAAAAAAAAATGACAAATAAATATTGCTAATCGACCACCTCACTGCCAGAATATTGGTGATGTCAAAATTCTTCAGTTTCAGTTTCAGTCTCACTTTGTCTTCATGTTTCATATAAGATAAATGGAACATAAACAATGACTAGTGCATTGTACATCTGAAATACTTTCAAGAACGGCTCACCCGTCCACTGACTTCTCCCTCGTCCACTAGTCAGATCGAGAACGCGTCAAACATGACATTGCCGTCCTCTCTAAAACGTGAACCTCGCTTCAGCCATTGTTAGCTTCATGCTTCACCTACTTTGTATGCAGTTAATACAAAGCAGTCCATTGTCGCTGGGAAGGTCTTATACGGCGTTCACATTGACACATTCGAAATTAACTCCCTAATGTCTTAATCACTAGGCCACTGAGACATTTCTTAGGAGGGGCAATAAAGTTTTACGCTCGAGGCGAAATGTGTAGAATGGAGCCAGTTTTCAAAGTCTCAAAGTTTATTAATTTCCACAACTGTGTCTTTTTATTTTTTATTTTTTACACCAATACATAACAATATTAAGACCAAGAATAACAATTAGAAATATAGACATACATGTAGATATAACAGATCATAATGCAATACACGTGGGTAAGATTTACAGTTAATAATGCAATTTGCATGTTGTAAACATGGTACAGGGAAACATAAGAGGGAGATCTATTAAGAAAGCATGGCTTTTGTATTTGTTTTTGTATTTCAATATGCAACTTTGTATCTGATCGAAGACTGCATTTCGATTTACCTTACAGTTCGTTATCACTTCACTCTTACCACACTAATGGGGTGTTGAAAGAAAGTTGCGATTGATTGCAAGTTGCAACTGTACTGACCAATCAAAATCAGTGTTGCAAGCGCATCTTCTTGAATGGGCAGACCCTGAACCATTCAGAATGGTTGTTCTAATTTGCTTTACAATTTGCAATCGATTACAACTTTCTTGCAACACCCCATAAGCTAGGTTTTGATGTATACACTTAAGTTAGACTTCAAACAATACAATTCGATAATATTTCGTAATATTTCGTAATATCTGTGAAATCTTAAAAGGCATCTTTCATGCAAATACCGTAAGGATACGTACAGATGTGATTTTAACTATTATATTTGTTTCCAAATTGCAAAATACTAATTACCTTTTCCCCTTGTTTACTTAAAGTCAAGAGGGGAAAAATCGTATGAATATAGCAAATTTCATGAAACAAAAATATAACAAGAAAAACTTTCCCCAAATTATAAATTCCTTATTCACACATAATTGAAATGAAAACGTAAAATGTGTGATGTATTTACAGCTTAGTAAATGTGGATTGGAGCAAACACAGAGCAATATATTAATATAACATAACTGTCTATCATATCATGAATACCCCCATAGGCGGATCCAGAGGGCCCATTTTTTTTTTTTTTTTTACTTGGCGCCATCTTTCTTGGCGTTTTTTTTTTTTTTTTTTTTTGCTTGTCAGAGAATTATGGAGGGAAACTGGGCCCCATAACCCCTTTACTGAGCGTTTTTTTTAAGTTTGGAGAAATTTTTTTTTTGTCCCACAAGTGTTCACACGTGACCACAAGACTATCCGAATATACCGTACTGGAAAAAAGATTGTGACGTAACAAAGGCGGCGATTTTCAATCCGTTTTATTTTCGATCAGATCGAATGTCAGCATGTGATCATTGACGTCTTGACTAGGAGCAACATTTCTATTAGTATTCACAACGCACTTAAAGACGTCAAACTCCCTTGGGAGGTAACCCTTCTTAAAGGTAATATCAGTACGATAGGAAACGACCACAATCGTCAAAAAGGCGACAATAGAGGCCAGAATGCGAAACGGGAAGAGCTGTCCGAGCTCCTCGTCATAGTATGGGAAGTGGATTAGAGGGGGAAGGTTGAGGGCGGGTTCGCCGCCGGCCAGTCGGAGGAAGAGCCCGAGAACAAAACCACAGGCTGAGCCGTAGGGGTTGGACTTCTCAACGTGGATTACACAGACAAACTGCGGGAAGAGCACAACGTAAACGAAATCGGAACAGAGGACGAAAAGGACGTAGATAGACGCGACAGTTAACGCCATGGTTGCAACAACAACCACCGCAACACGGAGCACCCACATCATTTCTCGTTCAGAGGCCTGTAGAGAGAAATTCATGTTTACAAATTTATATACGGAAACAATCGTACACCGTCAATAAAGGTAGCAGTTACATTCGTTGAAAATAAATGGCCACGAAGTAGAAGCGAGGGCAAGGGTTCTTTCTATGTCATCAAAGTAAATGAAAAGAAATAATATAGTTTATTGTCACTACAAATTATTTTCATTAGAAACATACCGCTTGCCTGTCGATATTATTGTAGATGTTCCTTACAAATATTGAGATTGAGGCGAGCACGGACGAGTCGGTGGATGACATTACTGCGGCAGAGATGGCACCCAGGCCAAGAAAGGCGACCACGGGGGGAGTGAGATACTGGATAACGGCGGGTAGAATGAGACCGGGATCTCTGTTGAGGTCTGTTTTATTGAGGTTGATGTTGGTCATCGTCCAATCTGTGTAACAGGTAAATATCATTTTGAAAGAGATGGAGAGACACACTAATGGGGTGTTGCAAGAAAGTTGCGATTGATTGCAAGTTGCAACTGATCGGTACTGACCAATCAAAATCATTGTTGCAAGCGCATCTTCTTGAATGGGCAGAAGCTGAACCATTCAGAATGGTTGTTCTAATTTGCTTTACAATTTGCAGTCGATTGCAATTTTCTTGCAACACCCCATAAGAATGTGTTTATGTTCTTGGTATGTTGTGTAGTTTGCTCTGTTAAGGTGCATTTTCAGTTCATATCTTTCACCCCCCCCCCCCCCCAAAAAAAAAAGACAAAAAAAATGAAAGAAATCGTGATATTCGAATTCTTATTTTATTTCATTTCACAAAAAAAAGAGACGCTACAAATAACCCCCAAAATATCAAATGAGGCGGGTCAAAAGAAAGGGAAGGAGGAAGGGACAAAAAAAAAAACCAGACAGGTATTACGTTCTTTTGGCCTTATATGTGGGAACCTTTTGGTCGCTTCCCAACATTACTTATGTGACTGTGCACCATAGAAATTTATAAAACGGGTTCAAGAATGTAGCCATCCTGATTGATCAAATAACACCACGTGACCGTGCAAAAAAAAGTACTAACGCACGGCAAAAAGCTGCACTGCTGAGCTGCGTACCTCTGTGCATGCAAACTAAATTTATGGCAAGGGGTCCTAAAGCTACGCACCATACAAATCACATACACGTGCAATGCAACGCGTTCAAATCAGGCTAAAACACACACGCGATACACACAGTAAATTTTCAATATCAATTTGCATTCATTTATCGCATGTGCGTAGCTTTAGGACCCCTTCATTTTTAAGAACAAAATTTGACATCGGCATTGATATCGACCTGAAAACGTGCATTATTGACATTCACCCATCGTAATTTTCTCCACAAATCAACTTTAGAATATCCAGAATCAGGATATGAATGAATTGGTGACAAGCCGGTGATTTCTGTGACCTTTTAGCTGCTGAAAACAAAGTGCGTAGCTTTAGGTCCCCCATCATACTATTAATACATGGTTGGGAGTGCGTTGGTGCAATCAGGCAACACAAATGTTTTATCGTGGTGTACTATATACGCACGAGGCACAAGCCGAGTGTTTTGGACACCATATAAAAACCTGCCGGATCGCACTAATGCACGAACTCACAACCATGTATAAAAAGGGTCGGCAATATGATTATGAAGTCTATAAAACCCCATAGAAACGCCAAGAGTCGCACAGTTATGGAGGCTGCCATTTGCTTTCCTGGATGACATCACATAAGCGCAGCCAACAAAAGTTATGCGCGTTTCAATGCGCGCGTGTAATCCCTGCGCTAAAATTAACAATTAAACTACGCAATTTCATTGCGCTTTAAGTTTGCACGCACTAGAGGTACGCGTACGCGCAGCTCAGCCGTGTATAAGTACTTTTTTGCTGTGCGTTAGTACTTTTTTGCACGGTCACGTGGTGTTATTTGACCAATCAGGATGGCTACATTATTGAACCCGTTTTATAAAACACAATGAAATCGCGTAGTTTAATTGTCATTTTAGCGCAGGGATCACATGCGCGCACTTAAACGCGCATGACTTTTGTTGGCTGCGCTTTATGTGATGTCATCCAGGAAAGCAAATGGCAGCCTCAATGACTGTGCGACTCAAGCTACTTTTCAGTGGCGTAACTAGACAAAGCCCCTAAAGCGGCCGCCATTACGCTGTAACATTTGGGCACGATTTGAACGCGCCCGAAGCCCCTATGCATTATTCATTTTGTACGATGCTCCCCTAACGTGTATATGCTTTACAAGCAAGTAAAATATAAATGTGGATCAGTGTCACGCATGCGCATTAAGAAAGGTCAAATCCGCTTAATCTATTCATGTATGCTAATGTATTCATCACTTGGCTAATGACGGCGCATCGATAATTGACGAATGGGCGTCATTCATATGGTGTCATTAAATCTTTATGATAATTAGGTCCCAACATGTGATTAATTGCAAATTGATAGGATCGTCAGCACAAAAGGGTTAACTTCGTTCCACTTAAATAACATTACTTGGTCGAGTTCAACGAGTTGTATACCGTAGTTATTAAGAAGATAAATTCATGTTGTTCACATTTATCACATCTCACGAATTAAGAGAAAAACTTTTACATTCATAACAGTCAAGTAATTTTTCAAATAAATTAATAAATCTTTGACCAGTAGGATAAAGTTTAAAAAAAGGGGGGGGGGGCGTGTATAAGGCAAAGGTGGGGGAAAAAATATCAGGTGTAGAGGAAGAGGTATCCTTAGATTTTCTTGAGGGGCAACTTTCGCATTGATGCCAAGTTTGTAAATCTTATAATTGTGAACATACATGTATCTTTCTTTCAAACAGAATTATGAACCTTGAAAATTCGGCCATTACAAAACTATTACATGTTTCTTCTTTACTTTCTCTCTTTCTCAACCCCTCCCACTAGCGTACCCGGGGGGGGGGGGCAAGGAATAGACTGCCCCCTAACAGCTTAATTGACCAAAAAAAGTATCGGCCTAAAGTGTGCCACCCCTTTCTTTTAGAACTTTTTATAACCTTTTTAAAAATATCTTTTTTGCTTGTCAGAGAATTATGGAGGAAAACAAAACCCCGCCTCCCCCCCCCCCCCCCCTCGAGCGAATTTTGGAGGCGAAAAAAAAAATTATCGGAGGGCTAAGAAAAATAAAATCACCCCCCCCCCCCCCCAATTTTCTCTTCACCTTTCCTCGTCTTTTTTTCTTCCCTCTCTCTTTTTTATCTCTCTCCCTCTCTCATACACAAACCTCGATCACACGTCCTGGTTTATTTTGGAGGAAAAACAAAATCTTGGAGGGCCGGCTAACCCCCCCCCCCCCCCCACTCCCCATATTCATCAAATCTTCTCTTTCACCTTTCCTCATCTTTTTTTCTTCCCTCTCTCTCTCATACACAACTCGAGCACATGTCCTGGTTTATTATACCCCCCCCCCCCCCCCAGTCACCCGTATGGTTCATGTTATTGATATAACGCGAGAGGACCTTTATCATGTTCACATACGATTTCCAATTACATATATCTTTCTTACAATCAAGATTTAAGGTGCAATTATTTGCACACGTCGATTCGGAAATACTGTTAGATTTTCTCACATTTTAATGAATATTTTCCTACATGAAATGAGAACAGTCTTAAGAGATGTTTAAACATTGTCTTACTTCTTAAATATACGTTTAATTCTTTTCCTTACTCTTTCAAGAGTTCCATTACAGCTGACTTGTCAAGGTCATATAATATATCTAAATGAATCATACATTATTAATTTCAATCCCTAGTCAAGAGGTAAAATATTTGAATTTACACTGGAGAAATAGATACTATTAACTTATTTACCCACTATACCCCACACAAAAAGATATAATAATTAAAAGAAATAAAACTGTCTTGTTGACAGTTCTAAGAAATATAAATTAAATGATTCATCTTCCTTTTAGTTGGTACATATTATATATTGCATATTACTAGTATTAAAATTCTAACTAAAAAAATGTGGGGGGGGGGGAGAAACACACACAGAGATCTAATTCTATAGTTTTAATCTAAATAACAGGGATGCCAATTAGAATTGATAAAAAAGTGGGAAAAATCATCTAGAATGGGCCCTTGTGTACATAAAAAGTGGTTTTCTATGGCTAAAAATATGTTGATAAAGTAGGAATTCCTACTTTTGTCTGAAAAGTGGCATCCCTGAAATAAAGTGTTGAATAGTATGGATTTTCTCTGTAGATCAATAATAGAATAATAATTCAATTAGCACAAATTCATAGAATCAGTTAATTATTATTATTAATTTGTTATACATGGTGAGAAGATTTAATAAAGGAGAGGCCAAGTGGCTCTGGCAGTGCTTATCTTTATTTCATTAGGGGCCATGTAATGTCACTAGGCCACATAGAAGAGGAAGACCTCCTCACAATAACGAGCTACTACACAAAATGGCTGCATGTGACTGCAACATTTGACATGGGGAGGGGGTGGGTAAGATGGTTAAGATATAATTGAAGAACTTTAAAACTCCTCTTCCGCCATTCTAATGATGCATATTAGACTGGAATCCAGGTATGATTTCAGTATGAAGAAATATGTTTATCAAACCAGGGGTCTATTTCACTGAAGAGCTGAAGTAGAAATCCATGTCTGTTGAAAGAAAAGAGGAAAGATTTTAGAAAATAGCATCCATTGTGTATTTATAATTTAACAAGCAACAATTAGAATTTGAAAAAAGACTGAAATTTAGAGTTTCCTATTAATAGTTAACAATGACTCTTTAAATGAAATTAATAGAATAATAAGTGGGAATTCTCAAAAGTATTTAAAGAGGAAAGAAGTTTGTCCAGTTGGACAGATAAAATTTTCAAGGCTATTCAAAAGAAACTAAATTAGTAAAGTCACAAGAAAATGGCTTTTTAAACCAAAAAAATGTGTACCTTGATGGTATTGAGGTACTAATAGCAACCAGGAGCGTTGACTATGGGGTAGTAAGTGGGCAGTAGGAGGGCAAATAATGTAGTTTTGCCCCCCCCCCCCCCTCCAAAAAAAAAATTAAAAAAAAATTATATTTCCCTGACTCATGTTAACTTGGAGAAGCTGGTAATTAAGAGGCGTTGAAAAAAAAATCATGAAGGCTGCTATTAGGCAGTTTTGCCCCCCCCCCCCCTCCGAAAAACAGATTGACGCCCCTGAAGGCTGACAGCAATCTTACTCTTAAAGCATATGCCTACCATGCAAAACTGAAGCAGCTAAGTATTAATTGTTCCTCTCAGAATTTGTCTTCATTCTCAGTAGGTAAGCATTCCTCTTCATCATCATCATAATCATCTGTTGTAGAATAGATGAGGTAGAGAAGCATTATCCTGTATTAAGAAAAGAAAATCACACAAACACTCATCCTCACCCTCTTCATCTTTTCAAAGAGGAGACTAACTACAATAGATTCATGGACTATAATCAAAAGTGTCATATTTTGCCCTAATATTACTACTACTACTACTACTACTACTACTACTAACAATAATAATGATCATAATGATAACAATAATAATGAAAATAATATCATCAATAACATACATTCACCCATCTTATTTTGTTTTGTTTCTGTTTGCAGGAATTAATGAAATGCTAAATGTAATCATTAAGGGGACTAAAATTTGTATTTATGACATCTCACTGAACATCCCTTAAATATATCATAACTGATATTTAAAGACACTAAACAGCTAATTTCATATTACACTTAAAACAGATCTCGGTGGTGGATAAAGGAAAAATGACAAATGAATTGTCCATTCCTCAGGAAAAAAAAAAGATAATTTGTTGTTGTTTTGGTTGGACAATGTTAACTAAAAATGCCACTCTTTATTGTGATCCACTACCACCACCAGACTTAGTCTATAATTTTTAGCTGTAATAGGTCTAGGTCTAACTAGTTAGGTCTAGTCCCTAGCCCAGGGATGCTGCCACGAACGCTATGCGTTCAGGCTGCCTCAGTAGGGTCTAGACTTACCTGTTTATTTCTCCTGTCTCATCAAAGTCTTTAATAGTAGGACTTTCCACTTCATCCGGCACCTCCAACAGTTGTTTAATTATGTAAGGGGACCTCTAACATTAAGCTCTAGTAGTAGTAGATCTTCAAGTAGATCAGCCACAGGTTAGTTCCTTGCCATGTTTATCTGATGGAAATCAAAGTCAACATGATGAGACTAATGAATGCAATACTGAAACAAAGGCCATCCAGCTATTACTCAGGGGAGATTTATTACCTCTTTAAAAAGGCCTTTAATTCTGGTCTGGAATCAACACTAATTTATGCACCCCCCCCCCCCTCTCTCTCTCTCTCTCTCTCTCTTGAAATGTAAAAAATATAAAACCTCATCATCATGATGCTAGCCTAGACCGAAATTTCTGTCTCTCGTTCGGTCTAGATCATTAGATGCTTGCCTAGCTAGCCTTGGCTTTGGCCTTGGCTCAACTTTAGAAGAAAAAAGTGGGCCAAAGCTCATCTAACATTACTCATTAGTACACCTAAGCAAATTAACTTTTACTAAGAACCACTACGTTAAAATTACAACCCTGCATTAGCAAACTGTGTAACATGTACACAAAGTAAACCTTGACCTGGACTGGTCTCTGGAAAATACTAGTATCAACATGAAACCCCCTCCTCATTCTCAAAAAAAAAATCCGGACAAGAAGTCCAAGAACAGCCTACGCTACAGAATCAATTAATTAGAAACGGTCTCACCTGGGCACTTTGTCTTTCAGAGTATAACGGGGTCTATGCGTCTACATCTAACCAAATCATCGAAATACAGACTAAGTTCGATCTATTTCGAGGTTTACGAAATCTGTCAGCCATTGGCATTGACATCAATCAATAGATCATCTATCGAAACGTATCTAGATAGTCCCGCCCGAAAGTCCGGGTAAGCCGTCACGAGTGACAGGGTGGTAAGGGGAATCGAGCTGCAACATTTAGCTCATGACGATGAAAATTAAATTGAAAGTTGTTTCATGACATACAGCTCTGTGGAATCCTTTTAAAATGTAGAGGAATTGAAACAGATTACTCACAATGGCAGAACTTGTTATAAATATAATCTAATTTTCGAAAATTAAGCATAAATACAGGTGTACTCACGTCAAATTCACAGCGGAAGTGACGAAAAGAGGTCAAATCGTCCCTTTTCAATAACATTCATATTCATAAGGTCCGGTCCAATCAAAGTTTGATAAATCGGAGTATGCAAAACAAATATGAATAATGCATAAGGAGTTTCTCGATACTTTTCGATATTTTTTTGGTATCGGGGGCTTCGGGAAAATGAAATGTTACCAAATGGGCGGGGCCGAATCGGGCCGAATACGCTTAGCCTGAATGGTGACGCTACAGCTTATATGCAAATGAGGCAATCCGCGGGTGCTACCTTTCCCGTCTATAAGTTTTAATTTGTCTATGAACTAGAGCTTGGGGGGGGGGGGGGGGGGGTTAATAGGTATTGTAGTGCCACTTTTTGTTTGCCAGCCATCCAAGATTTTTGTTTTCCACCAGCCCTCCAAAAGTTGGGGGGGGGGGGGGGTTACCAGATTTTATTGGGTCCAGTTTTCCTCCATAATTCTCTGACAAGCTAAACAAAAAACCAAACAAACTGCTAAGTTTTGGGGCGATTCAATAGCAATTTCACATTGTTTTCTTACCCACCCACCCCCCCCCCCCCCCCCGCCCATACCTCGTGAGAGTTAAAGTGCTTCAATACACTCCAACCTCTTAATATCCTTTATTTTAAAAATTACATATTCCGGGTAACCTCAAATTTTGTATGATTTCTACAATATCACTTCCTTTGAGAATCTCCCCTTTCAGAATCAGGGGTAAATGTAAATGTCGAATACGTGTTGGTATTTTTTATTTTTTATTGAAGCTATGTGTAAGTCAGTATATGGCCTGTAGTAAATTGGCATCATCCAATGAAAGACTCACCTGTACTGGAGCCCACAGCACCCATGACGTATGCAGGGATACTTAGGAAGAAACATCCACAAGCAGCAACCATGGAAAGGTAACGGGCATGGTGAGGGGTCTTGGTGGCCAGAACCCGTTGGAAGTATGCCTGCCATGGCACTCCTCCCAATGTCTGCATGTCAACGACAGGTTAAAGATCAGCAGTGACACTGAGGGGGATGGCATCGGAAATATTTGCCTTTTCAAATATTGAACTTCACATTCCAACGCATTACGTACTGAGCCTTTGCAGTTATAATAAGCATAAGGTCATCATTTTTGTATTTTTTTTTATTCATTTATTTTTAATTATTTTTTAATTTGTAATTTTATTTTTAAAAATTATTTGCTATTTTCTTTTTATTTTGTTTTATTCATTTATTTTAATTATTTCATTATTTTATTTATTTATTTTTTTAATTTTGTTTGTTTTGTTTTGTTTTTGTTTTGTTTTTGGGTTTTTTTTTTGTGTGTGTTTTTTTGTGTTTTTTTTTTTTTTTTTTTTTTTTGGGGGGGGGGGGTCCATTAATTGTTTAAACAATATATGTGGGAGGCACGGGGGCACTGGAAATTTACGATTTACACATATATCGCGCCTCCCCCTCCCTCCCTCTCTAAAGATGATAAGGTAGACAAATTAAACGCAGTATAATTTTTTGATTTAAAAAAAAAGGTCTGTATCTGCTATGGAATAAACAGATACAAAGGTAGGCCTATGTAAAACAATAATTATCAAAACCCAGTTGAAAGTTTATACTCACAATCAATAGAGCACTATCAATCCATTGTCCAGTAAGTCGAGTATCCCACTCTCCAATCCAGCGGTCAGTAGTTTTTGTTAAAGGCGTTACAGCATTGTTTGTCAGTGCGAAAGGTACACACAACCACTGTAAAGGGGAAATTCGTGTTTTTAGTCAAAAAATAAAAGGATGGTGGTGATAATAATAATAATAATCATAATCATAATAATGATATAATATACTAATAAAGATAATAGATACTACTACTACTACTACTACTACTAGTACTACTACTTTTATTTGCCATGAGAAGCCTCAGCAGTAATACTGTTCTCCTTGAGGGTCCTGCAATTATCATAACCCAAACATTGCTCGATACCCATTTATTAAACATGGGTCAAGATGGATGAACATGGATACAACACCTTGTCCAATGATGTACGCACAAAAAGGAGGATAGAACCAATGACATCTAGTATCAGATTCAAGAGCCTTTACCAATATAGTAGCCCTGTTTTATATAAACGCATAGTTTGCATTATCTGTTTATACATTCTTAGTTAACATTAACAAGTGGTATATAACGACGAAAAAAACAGTTAAAAACCTATCCCGAAAATACGTTATCCTATTTTCCCCTAATTTATACTGGGGTAAAATAGTTTTCTGTAATAAGGGGTAAAAAAATTGAAACTATTCAAAGTAGCTCCCCCCTACCCCCCCCCCCCCCTATTTTTGTAGTATTCTCGAGGCAATGAAACGAAAAGAAATGAAAGGAAATGGGACAAAAAAAGTTTTGAAAATAGGGAGAAAACTTTTAGAATTAAAAAATTTAAGAAATCTGGGTCATCAAAATATAAATTCTATAAATGAAAGTATAATAAGTTATTTGAGTTTTATTTTTTATTTTTTGTTTGCAAAGTAAATTTCGTTTGGCTATAAAGACTACTAAAACTGAAAATGAAAAAAATTTTTGCACTATTTGCAGATAGTTTTTTAGCCGTTTTCTACTTTTCCGAATGAAAAATAGGAAGGAAGCACTTCATATTTTCCAATTTTCCAGGAAATAGAGAAATATTCAGAAGAGAGAATTTGATAAAATAAGTATTGAATGATTTATTTCTTTCACTAATTCTTTACGGAAAAAGTAGTCTTCCTAAAAAATACGGAGAGAGTCTATTTTCTAACTTCTAAGTCTAACCTCAGACTTTTCGCCTATTTAACACCTTACATATAAGGATATAAATAAATATTTGTATGTTTATTAAGAAAGAAATTAAAGAAATCTGGGTCATCAAAATATAAATTCAATAAATGAAAGTATGATAAGATATCTGAGTTCTACTTTTTGCAAAGTAAACTTTGGTTATAAAGACTACTCAAACTGAAAACTATTTTTGCACTACTTTCAGGTTTCTACTTTTCCGAAGGCAAAATATGAGGGAAGCACTTCACATTTTATAATTTTCCAGGAAATAGAGAAAAATTTAGAAGAGAGAATAAATTGAAAAAATAGGTATCGAATATTTTATTTCTTACACTATTTCTTTTACGAAAAATGGAAAAAGGAGTCTGAAAAAATTTCAACCTGTTTTATTAATGAAATAGAAAGAGAATAGCAATCTAGGATAGGGAATAAGAAGAAAAATTAAAAACTAGGGGTAAACATATTTTTGCTGTTTCAAAAAACTCATATGACGTACCAAACCGATAAATATACAAGCAAGTTGTACTATATCTGTGTAGGCCACGGAGTAGAGACCACCAAAGAGAGTATACGTAACAGCGATACAAGCTGAGATGATCACGGACAGGTTTTTATCCAGCTCCAAGATAACACTGATCGTTGATCCTGAAAGACAAATGTGTGCTTCATACTGAAATATAATGTTACCATGTAATTTTGCAATATCGTCCATGGCTAAAACTCGTTTATATAAGTTCATTCTTCCTTTTTCTTTGTAAGCAATGGATCCACCATGTTGAACAAAATACCCCATTAGAAATTATGCAGCATTAACAGTTTCAAGCAACTTCAAGTCTAATAACCAACCATTTTTATGTGCGCTCGTAACAGTAATTGGCTTAGCTTTTACTTTGTATACTATAATCATCTACCTATCATATTTCTTAACTTTTTTTCTAGATTCAACCACATTTTGTTCGGAAGTATATGTAAGATTTGTCCGATTGGTTAAAACTATGTATACATATACTCAACAAGGGTTTTTTGCATAACTCTTGATGTGTAGCTTCCTATAGTATACTCTCAAAGTTGTATAGTTGAATGTGATCTTATATTTTTTTTAAAGCTATAGCTCAATTCGTCCATTGTATAAATGAATAATTTTACAGAATTATTGTGTAACTCGTCCGTCACGAATAATCCAGTTTGTAATCACAATTTTTTTATTATTTACGCATGCGCAGATAAAGGTCATCTGTACCGAGTAGAGCTGACCTATCGTGTGCGCACCATGATACACGAACTACATTAGTATGATTTATTTTTTTGAAAAACAATAGCATGTCAACCAAAACAGATTCGCACGCTCGTACAAACTGGGGTCACGTCAGGGTCATTTACTAACTGGCTTATTATCTCTCTCTCTCTCTCTCTCTCTCTCTCTTTTTTTTTCTTCCCGACTTACCCTTCCTTGCCTCTCCTCTTTTGAGACATATATTTTAGGGGAAATAAATTTTCTGTTAACAATAATGAAATGTGGATAATTTGTGTATCACATTAGAATAAAGGCTTTATTGACCTGCAAATTGGATTCAAGAAGAGTAAATTTGTTCCAGGGATATTGAAAATTGAATATGTGTTTCACCCACGTTGTTAAAGCAGCAAAATACAACAAATCAATTATAAGGACCAGCACACGGACATTCTGTGAAATGCCATAGTTATAATGACGTCATGTACGTGTACGGTCTGGAATATCCTCACCTAAGGCAGCCAAAATGGCGGCACACCATATTAGTTCTCCTGTGATGGCTGCTAGAAAAAGAATTCCCCCCATTCGATATCCATACTTCTTCTGAAATGGATCCATCACAGTGACGTAATTCGCCGCTCGCATCTGCTTGGCGAAGAAAAGTCCATCTGTGGGGTAAAACCAGAACATCGAGCAACATTTGGCATAAACATTTTTTTTAAATCGCGAGGGAGGCGAGGTGCACTACGCTCCTTTATCTGTTCGGGGCAGAATGATAATGATAATGATGATAATATAGGTTTCGTGGCCAATTTCGCACTTTCATATGAATGTGTTAACCCCGATTTTTTCAGTCTATTTGACACATTCATTCTTGAAGCAATAATGCGCGCTGGCGTTCAATATGAAGTGGTCGTTCAGGATTGGTCGGCCTGTCGGGCGATGTGTACAGCAGGTACACTGTCGCTTGGTCTAACACCACTTGGTCTAATCATCAGTTCGTCGAACTCCACGTGGTCTAACTTCATTTTGTCTGCAACCATTTTGTCTACTTACCATTTCGTCTTGTTTCCATTTGGCCTAATAACCAATTCGTCTAATACACAGCTTGGCTAACCCCATTTAGTCTAAAACCCATTTGGTCTAATTTTCACTTCGGCTAAATTTCACTTCGTCTATTTCCAAATAGTGTAACAGTCATTTTGTCTACAAGCCACATGGTCTCATATCCATTTGGGCTACACCTACTTTGGCTAATACCATATGGTCTACCTATCATTTGGTCCAATTCCATTTAGTCTAATAACCAGTTGGGCTACTTATCATTTAGTCTAACTGTCATATGGTCTAATGACCATTTGGTCTAATATCCAATTCGTCTAATAACCAGTTAGGCTACTTATCATTTGGTCTAATTTTCATATAGTCTAATGACCATTTGGTCTAATTACTATTTATTCTTCTGGCCATTTAGTAGCAAGTTGAGAAAGGAAAGGGAAATGAAACTTTAAAAAATGAAACTTCAAAGAAGTCATCTATACGTAAATGTGCATTAAAAAAGTTATTCACCTTGCTGCGCTGCTTATAACAAGTCAATCAATATCCCTACATTTTATATATGAATTATCTAATTTATTAAAATCAATTATTTAGTATTATTTTTTAGTAATTATACAATCATGGTTCTTCTCTTCGTTTCATGACTTAAGTAGAAGAACCTGATATTGTATTGCACTTCAAATTATGTATATTGGGTTGATAATCTGTTATTCATGTTTCTTATTTGATATCTGATGTGCAAATGTTTGTGCAAGTAGTCAATAAAACCTAGGGGCGGTGCCAGGGTATTTTCATAGGAGGGGCAAGACGACCCACACACTTGGGGTTTCAACGAACTGGGTACCGTTTTTGGAAAAGGGGGAACTTAATTATAAAGGGTGAAGACAAGAATGGAAAATGGCGTTTTGATACGTTGCTGTACCCCTACATTGTACTTAATACGCATTAAATGTTAAGGATATATTTTCTAATTTTCGCATAATATGCAATTCTGCCTTACTCCTAACTTGCAAGCGAGCGACCAAAAATATTATGTTCTTGTTGAAGGTCATGCATGGTGCTTGCATTATATTGATTTCATGACGAAGATGCCGCAAAAGCGTTTAATTTCAAGCACAATTTCTAAATAAAAGAGATAGATAGGACTTTCTGTTACTGCCATGAGTTACAATAAGTTAGTGCGAGCGAGCGTAGCGAGCAAGCTTTTGGGCGGGAGATATCTTAATTAGCTGCAATATTATTAAATAGCTCTCGCTAAGTTCCTGCTGAAAGGTGCCACACTGTTGTCATATCAACAAGCTTCTCTGATATTTTTGCTATTCTGCTATTTTCAGGGGCGGCGCTACAGTGTCTAAAGTGTCTCCTGCTACCCACAAAAATGCCGCTTTTTATATACTTGTTCACTGCCTTCTTTTTCTTATTTTAAGGCAGTGGCGTATATATAGGTATTATGACGCCCTGGGCAAACAGTGAATTTGCGCCCCCCCCCCCCCCCCCCCTCCCCCTCCCAGAGTCAAATTATGTTATGCGAGGAAGCGAAGCGACCGAGCAGCAATTTTTTTATTCAATTATATTTTTACTCTTCTACAGAGTTCCTTTATTCATCATCAGTAGTAGGTACGTTCACACGTAGAGCGATAGCATCGATGCTATCTAGGTTTCGAGACTATTTTGGTCATGACCAGATAGTTTTAAGACCAAACGCTGTCTGAACGCAGATAGTCACGAGATAGAAGCGAGTTGGAGCTAGGTTTCGAAACTATTCTGGCAGCGAGTAAATCTGAGGATCCAGCGACAAAGTATCGATGCTTTGTGGTAGACCACCCACAGCGCTTGTGACTTTTTGTAATGTGAACGCAATCGCTGCTTCACTCGCTGCTATCTTCACTCGCAACTTCGCATGATATGACCCTGTGCACAAACTTCAATACCAATTATACTCGGGTCACCGTGTGTGGCGCAGTTATTATTGTTTTGGCAGCGAGTGAGCGATGGATAGTCACGAGTGGGTGATAGAAGCAAGTCGATCATGGCCTGTCTGAACGTACTGGAAATAGTTTCGAGACTTACATAGCATCGATGCTATGTACTACGTAATAAAAATAACTTGTGTAATTAACACATGAATAGTACATTTCAGCCTGGCAGGCACATTCCACAGATACCGCGCTTGTGACCATTTGTAACGTGAGCGCAATCGCTGCTTCACTCGCTGCTATCTTCACTCGCAACTATTATAGTTCTGTCTGTTTCATAATAATAATAATAATAATAATAAATCATTTATAGAGCGCAGAAACTATATCTATATATTCTACTGCGCTGCAAGAGCTCCTAGATGCTATTCTAAAGGAAAGTGGTAGGCCTATATGTATTTAAAGCATGACCATAATTGATATTAAGTCAATGTTTAAACAAATAGGTTTTCAATTTTGTTTTAAAGCTTTGTAATGTTTGAGATTTCCTAATATCTATGGGTAATTTATTCCATAGTCTAGGAGCTGCACAGAAAAATGATCGGTCACCAAGTGTTACTTTTGTTCTAATTTGGGGGATCTGCAATGTCAGCGTGTCTTGTGTACTACGAAGATTATGACCATGGGTTTGAGATTTTAGATTCAATAATTCAGTAATGTAACTAGGGGCCTGACCATTTAGTGCTTTATAAACTACCATTAACATCTTAAATTCAATTCTTTTGCGTATGGGCAGCCAATGTAATTCTCTTAACAATAATGTAACATGGGAAAATTTAGGGAGATTACAAATCAATCTTGCACATGAATTTTGAATCCGCTGCAACTTGACTATCTGTGAATCTGGTAATCCATACAATAGACTATTGCAATAATCTAATTTGCTTGTAATGCATGCGTGGACAACAATTTTCATGGAATCTTGATCAAAATATTTACGAATGCGCCTCAGATTATAGATCATAAAATATGCTGATCTACATACACTAATGATTTGTGATTCCATATTTAACTGGGTATCAAATAAGACTCCCAAGTTTCTGACATTATTGCATGGTTGTATAACACTGTCACCTACTGATACACCATTTGACTTGAACTTAGATACCTGACGTGGAGTACCAATGACCAGCAGTTCTGTTTTCTTATCATTCAACATCAGTTTGTTTTGTAACATCCATACTCTAATGTACTCAATACATGTTTCTAATACATTGACACAATAGTCTTCGTTTGGTGTGTTAGGACAGAATGACAGATATATTTGTGTGTCATCTGCATTACAAATATTTGTAAGGAGTCTGCTTGTATACAATGTGAACAGTAGGGGGCCTAAACGTGACCCTTGAGGGACACCAAAAGGTACCTTGAACACCTCTGACTCTGTATCATCCATTTCAACGGTCTGTTTTCTATCAGCCAGGTAAGATTCAATCCATGCAAGAACTTTACCATTAATCAAAAAATGTGTTTTCAAGGTTTGTAACAAACACAAATGATCAATAGTATCAAAAGCGCCACTTAGATCAAGTAAGAGCAACAGACTTATCTTCCGGTCATCCATTGACATTAAAAGATCACTTATGTGTGCTATAGTATAATGTAATGTATGTATTCATGTGATGTACCCTCCTCCCTACTTTTTTCTATTATCATTCTGTCTGTTTCATCTGGTGCTGTAATGTAATGTATGTATTCAAGTGATGTAGGGGTAAGTAGGCTACTGTGTATAACTGTGTGGTAAGGGAGGGTTTTTTTTTCTTTTTATATATTTGATTATGGTCTTTAGATATTGATTTACATGTGCTTACCAGATGTGTTTTATTTTGGTATAAGATTGGAGTTCAGTCAATTTTTACATGTACAAGGTTTATTTAAAATGAATTATTTTAACACATGTATTTGCTAGTTGATTGTATTATCGATATATTACAAAAGGAATTGTTATTGTGCTATTATGTTGATTTATGAAGACAAATAAAATATTATTCAAAACAAAAACTTCGCATGATATGACCCCTGTGAACAAACTTCAGCGCGTTTTGACCATGCATAGCAATTATACTCGGGTCACCGTTTGTGGCGCAGTAATTATTGTTTTGGCAGCGAGTGAGCGATGAATAGTCACGAGTGGGTGATAGAAGCAAGTCGATCATGGCCTGTCTGAACGTACTGGAAATAGTTTCGAGACTTACATAGCATCGATGCTAACATAGCATCGATGCTATGTACTACGTATGAACATAACTAATTTTTAATGGTACATACATTGAGCGAAATAATTGTAAAGTTTTATATGAATAGCGGTGGAGCCGTAAAATGGTATGTATAGCAATAAGATGGCCAGATTTTAGTGCAAAGTACAATGGGTGAATATACACGCATTCATGCAAGGTAATGTCTGTGACCATCATGACCATGAACTCAATGTGGTACTTTTTCGAGTAATATAATATTCTTAAACTAAACTTACTAATGACGAAGCTAAGACTGTAGCCCCATGGGCTTGGGCCCATACCAGACCCCACCCTGGGGTGAATACTACTTCTGCTGTTCCATTAATGTATCCTCCTCCAACCCAGGTGGCTGTCATGTGCGGAAAAATGAAAACACTGTAATTATGTCAATATGTAACTTCCATTTTCATTCTACTTTATAACCTACAAGAAAGATTGAAAAAACAAAGTTACAGGGCGAACGAGGAAATATCCACCATGCTAAGTCTAGAACAAGTCAAAGCAGGGGCTGCGGATAGAGAAGGTGGGGAAAATTCCCTTTAATGTTTTTTTCTTTCTTTTTTTTTTCTTCTTCATAGATTCTGTTAATGCGCCCTTTCAATTTCAATTCAATTCAATTCATTTTATTCAATACTCCATAAAAACAACAAAAATACAATTATACAGCTTATACAAAACAATAAAATACAATCTAATGAGGAGAAGAATACAATTATTCATGAGAATACAAAATAAATACAGTGAACATAAACAGTATGGAAGTATTATGAACTTAGCAGGAAGGCAGTGCCTTATGTAAAGCCAAGTCCAATGGAAAAACCCCGGTTATTCAGAAAGAAAGAAATAGCCAACGCACACACACAAAAAAAAAAGTAAAACATACACTCACCCACACACACCCTCACACACACGCGCGCGTGCGCATACACAATATATAATTACTTATCATGTAAATGATGTTTAAGACGCTTTTTAAATATATTCAAAGATGGCTTAGTCTAATAATATGGTTGGGCAAGTCATTCCATATCTTAGGTTCCGTATAAAATTTCTGAAAAGATGCTAATCGTGCCTTAGGTAAATGATAACTATGTAAGTTCTAGATGATCTTTGAAGGTTTGCATGGTGGAGCTTATAACGTGGAGAAGGTTTACGGTTCACCATGTGTGTTGGTAGGAGGAAAGGGAAACAGGAAATTAGAAATGGATAGACGAGAAAAGATGACAAGAGAGAAAAGAAAAAATATTCTTTCGTGACAATGGGTGAAGTCCTGAAAAGTCCTGTTATTTAAAAAAAATTGAGGAGTTGGCCGACGCTCTGAAGGAAGAACGGGATGCTCTGCACGTTGACTTTGTCAACAAGTTAGTGGACAGCATGCTAAGTCATCTGCATGTCCTGATTCGTGCCAGGGGTGGACTGAAACTATGAACATGACGGACATAGAATTCAAAGTGGATAAAATAAACAATCCCTCATTCTACCCTTCACAATGGTTCTGGTAGTTAAAATAACATCCCTTCACTGCTATTATGTAGAGATGTAAAATGGCTGTTACATGCCTATTCACCTGTTCTATTTGTTTTACATAATAGCAGTGAAGGGATGTGCTTTTGCCTACCAGAGGAATTGTGAAGCGTAGAATGAGAAGTTGTTTATTTTTTCCACTCTATTGGTCCATCATGTTCATAATGTTACCCGCTACTAGTGATTAAGTAACAACTAGTACTCTGCTGTAATGTAAACTGATCCATGGAATCACCCAAAAAGACATTTTCTGGAAAACTGACAGAGATTTGAAAGAAATTTGTCATGATTCTTAATTTACTTTCTTATGTCATCATTGTCCTTTTACGCGAAAGACGCCAACAGATCAGGGGCCTGTAACATAAAGATATCAATCCTACGATCAATTGTAACTCTTCAGTACATGGTTTGCCATAGGCTTAAGCCCGGCGCACACTACACGATCTGACTACGATGCGATTTTGGGAAAAGTTGTCATTACATATGATATGAACATAATGAACCTTCAAACATGAAAAATCTTCGTGATCAAAGTTCCGAATAGTAGTATGAATACTAAAATCGAAATTCCGGGCTACTGCGAGCCCCCGTGTAGGAATAAAAGCGAATTCAATTCCAAATCGTAGTGACGTCATACACTTTAAAAACTAAAGTGCTACTTTTTGGGGGGATGTATAGTGACTGCACCTGAAATGCTGTTTTAGCACTTGTGGTGTGCTAATTTACGAGCAAAAAAAAAAAATGTGACCGTGGTGAGCCTCGAACCAGGTTCCGCTAATTTTTTTGTCTCGAAATATATATACTATAGTTTCTTTATATTTCATATCCATGGGAATCTGATGATATCATCAAATTCATTTTGCTTTATCTTAATGCTAATTTATGCTAATTTATGCATTAAACAAATATTATATGATATACTCACAAAATAAAATGTGCAAGGGCTTCATATTCTACCACATAGGTTAGACTGATCAGATGGATTAAAATTACATTTACAGTTAGATTAAACTAACCTTTATAATAGCAATGATATGGTAATGGTTATTGACTTTAATGGTAATATATTATAATTGATTCATACTTACGCATAATGCACATTTTCCAAGAAAAGCACGTCAAATTTGTATCATATTGGTGAATTAAGTGAATTTATTCTGAATGCAGTATATTCCTTGAATTTTAAAACGATTTTATAATAATATATGCATATTAATGCATAAAACAAAATTTTAACATATATCAATTACCGACTATGCCAGCATTTCCAATTTGTCACTGGTAAAAAAGGTCAGGTAAACGAAATGACACTTTTGCACTTTTTGCAGTCAATTTGATAAACGCTCATTCGATTGAGATAATATCATTTACCGCATGTTCTGTCATTCAAAAGTGTATTTAGGCCATGCAATATAGTGTTTATTTATAGCTATATTTCGGTACTGGCGGCCATCTTGGACGCCATATTGAAAACTAACACTTTCCAGTGGTCTGATTTTCTTAGATGTTTAGTATGATATTACTGACGTCAAAAACTACCAAAATCGTTGAAAAAAACTTTATGTTGCTTTTTTTTCTTCAGGAACCCCGAGACGAAGAGGTTCATGGGTGTTATAAGTTTGCAGTTCTTGGGGCCATTCCACAGCTTCGCCTATGACTCAATTATCATTAAAAAAGGCTTTCTTGATAATTGTGCAGAGGAGTCCATATCAGGCAAGGCCTTATTGATGCTGGCGCAAATAAGTAACATGAATGGACATTTACTGGCGCTAAAATATTTGCCCGTGGAAAATGATGTAAGCAATAGTGTACCCAATGGTTGCGGGGTGGGGGGGGGGGATGGCAAAGGGGCAGCCTCCCCCCCCCCCCCACAACTTTTTACACAAACAATTTTCTTAGAACTTTTTTTTTTGCTTGTCAAGAATGTGACACCATAAAATATTTTAACCCTCCGCCCCCCACCTCCCCCCCCCCCCCCCCGACTGAGCGACTCTTGGGGGGCTGGGGAAAAAATTCTTGGAGGGCTGGCGACCAAAAATAATTATCACTACCCCCCCCCCCCCCCCCCCCCCCCCAACGGCTGGCGAGATACGGATCTCCATATAAATGTCCCTCCAAACAGTTTCCGCTCATCATTTCCTCGCAAGTTTTGCCCCTCTTGACGCCAAGGTCCCGGTATGCCACTGGATGTAAGGCAAAATGTCTTAAACTGTTCCTATTTTACCCCGCTTTACAGTACGTCATTGTTAAGTTCGCATTAGTTGATGGACAAGGCTATTGGAATTGCCTTTAAATATTTTGATATTTAGAAAGTCTTTGAGATCATGTATTTATATGAAGAAATCTCTTTAAAATAATATCCTGTTTTGCCGTTTGGAAAATTTGACATTATTAAGATTAAAAGAAGTGCACTTAAAAAAATAAATGATCTAGAATGCAAAATGGCAGTGAACAATTTCGATCACAACACATTTTCAGTATAATTTTGTACTTGCATGGCTGACCGAGAAACATTAATGCTAATATCAATTAAGCTCCTAAATAATGAGTCCAGGTGTGCATCCAGGGAACATAGTGGCGTAGAACAACTGGAAGTTGTAATTTGGTGTGCCTTTAACAATGCCAACTCACCGATAAGCGTGAAGAGACCAATAAACCAGCCGAATTGCCGGTCAGCCACCATCACCCTGTCCGTGTTACTGGGACCTTTTGTCTTCCTAGAGGCCCAAAGTCCCACAGCTAAGATGATCAGATAGAAGAATATCATGCCAGCTACCCCACCCCAGTGAATAGCCATTGCGATATGCTGAGGTAAGACTTTAAAAGCAGTAGAAACGTCGTTGAGCTGTCGAGTGGCAGAAGAACTGTAGAAAACCCTCTGATTGCTCTCTTTTCGGAGGTAAATTTACATGGAACCTGAAGATGGCACTCCGTGTATGAATCAATGTCGATCCGACCAACCGGTTATTGTCAGCTATTTGTTAATCAAAATCCGTTAAGCTATTTCCAACATGTATTATACAAATAATGATTGTATATGAGTGCAATGGATCATTTCATCTTTCACCGAATGAAATATTCTGTCCATTGCACGAATGAAAAAAAAATTCATTATTTGTTTTATATGACACCTTAAAATAGCTATCCTTCTCATTTGACATTTTATGAATTAAGAAACAAGAGTGAAGGGACTGTACCTTACTTGATAGTCGCATGCGCGCTGCAAAGGCAAGTCGTTTTTGCGTATAGTAGACGCGTTGGTGGTCGCGAGTGCAATGGACAATTTCGTATGGATCCAAAATTGCACGGTGAATGGATCAAATTTGCACGATTGATGACGTCATTGTTCAATGGGACAAATGATCAACATCAAACAACCAATCAAATGGCAAGGATCTAATTAGGTGTCATATAATAAAAGATATAGACTTGTGTGTTACCCTCTACGAACATCCTTACCGCAGCTTTCGTTCGCTGAAGTTTATAGCCTATAGTTTATAGTCTTTCTAATATTATTCAAAGGTGACCTGCTACTCAAGCAACATGTGAGTTGCCACGACATTATCCTGAAGACTTTACCCTTACCTCCCCCCGACCAACAATCCTCGACTTTACCCCGACTGGAAAGTCGGGAGTATTTTCCCAAGGTTTAGTCCGACAAGGTGGGTAGCGTCGCGTCCCGCCGCGTTGACGCAAACGCCACCATTCGTCCAAAGTTCCCCCGGTTTTGCCGAAAGGGTGCGTTGGGAGCATCGGGTTGCGTCGGTTTTTGTCGCGTAGTGTCCCTGTATTAAAGAGTTGCGACAACTGGGATTTGAACGCCATTTTGTTTCCACTATTACGTAACATTTCTATTCAATTCCGATGAGCACCTGGGTGTTCTCAATAGAAAGAATTCGAACGCCATTTTGTTTCCAGAAAAGTGGGACGTCCATGTCGCAACTACAGGGACACTAGTGTCGCGTTAACTGTAACGCCACCATTCGTCCAAAGATCGCCGGTTTTGCCGAAAGGGTGCGTTGACTTTTTCTAAATATTATTATTATTATTATTATTATTATTATTATTATTATCAAGGGCGGTTCCAGGATTTTGTAAGGGGGTGTCACAGAAATACAGGGCTGTCATTAGGGGCAGATCTAGGATTTTGTAAAGGGGGGGGGGCACAGTCAGGTCTATTAACAAAATTTGGGGGACAGAATTTACAAAAGCGCAATTTGTTGCCTGTGAGTCATATGCATCGAAAGCCTCACTTTAAGATAGGGTGCCACGAAATCGGTCAATAATACCCTTTTTTAAAAATACTTATTTATGCAAATAACACAAATTCAGTTTTTTGTCTCGAAATATTTATACACTAGTTTCTTCATTTTTCTTATCCAGGTGAATCTGATTAAATTATCAAATTCATTTTGCTTCATCTTAATGTTAATTTATGCTAATTTATGCATATTCTACGATATCATAAAACAAATGCGGAAGGTCTTCATATTCTACCAAATAGGTTAGATTAATCGGTTAGATTAAACTAACCTTTATAATAGCAATGATATTGTAATGGTTATTGATTTTAATGATAATTTATTATAATTGATTCATACTTATGCATAATGTACGTTTTCCAAGAAATTACTTTACAAGCACGTCAAATTTGGAACATATTGGTGAATTAAGTCAGGTTAATGAACTTACTGTGTTAGGTATGATATTCTGAGTACAGTATATTCCTTGGATTTTAAAACGATGTTATTAAAATTTATGCATATAAATGCATAAAACAAAATTTTAACGTATATCAATTACCGACTATGCCAGCATTTCCAATTTGATAGTCACTGGTAAACAAGGTCAGGTAAATGAAATGACAATTTTGCACTTTTTGCAGTCAATTTGATAAACGCTCATTCAATTTAGCAAAAATATTATTTACCGCATATTCTGTCATTCAAAAGTGTATTCAGGGCCCTCTTGCATAAAAAGTTCATGCAATTTAGAGTTTTGAGCAAGGGATTTCGCTTTTGTATCATTCAGGTTCATTTCCTTACATTCAAATTAATACATAAGAATCATTCAAAATCATCGGCAGCTGCCGAAATGACATCTCTCGCATTCAAATTCCCAAATAGGCCATCATTTTCGGAACATGCTTATTCAGTTTTTATTTCGTTTATAGTTCCCCCTAAAAAAACTGATTTCGAATTTAATTTCCTATTTGAGTCCATAATACAGTGGACCTTATTGCCCTGTAGCCTACTTGCAAATTTTAAAGGATGGATTGAATTCTGTAGGTAGGTAGCCATGCAAGTTGGGGAATAGAACTGGAGGGAATTTGAAAGTATAGGCCTACTTTGAACGGGAAAATTCATGCACCTATACGCATAGCTTTTGGTTTTTTTTTCTCATCAACTATAAGGCAATTATAGGCAATCATGTATTTTCGTGTGTTTTTTTTTTTTGCTATTGGTTTTTGGGGGGTGTATTTTTTTTTTTTTTTTTGGGGGGGGAGGATAAATCCAATAAGACCTGGGGGTGTTACATAAAGCTGTTCGTAAAGTTACGAATGACTTTACGAACGACTGGAACATGTTCTTGGGTGCTATACTAATCAGATTCTCAATCATTTAGCACAAGAACTGATCACCAGTCGTGCGTAAAGTCGTGCGTAACTTACGAACAGCTTTATGAAACACCCCCAGGTGAATTGATAAAGGGAATCGGTAACTTTGTTGTAGTTTGATTTTAATAAATTGTTGAATTTTGATGGCTGTGTTGTATAATTATATTGAGAAGGATGCATAAAAAGCCAGGAATATAAAGGTTTTGCAATATATGATGTTATTTTCAAGATATCTATGACCGAATACTGCCATTCATGAACCCGTACTGGGGTACGTTTTAGTCTAACACTGTAGTCTATGGGGGAGAAATGTCTGGCATTTCCGGTCACTTGCATATTTTCACTTTTTGTGAAGTACATGATGCGTTTAACATGCATTTTTCAGGGCTTCATTTTGACAACATATTACATACACTGATAGCATTTGCTGCTATGTAGCTCAGATTTCAATAATACGAAGTTACAGATTACGACAGAGGTGTCGTGGTATAGTGGTTCATTCACTTGACTCTCAATCCAAGGGTTGAAGGTTCGAATCTCAGCCCGGCACTAGAGTCTTTTGGCATTAATCCACATTTTCCACTCTCCACCCAGGTGTTAAATGGGTACCTGACTGGATTTATTCCTTGAAATGCACTGTGGGCTGATTACGGCTGCCGGAGCTAAAGTCAGGGTAATAATATCCAAACCCTTTGGAAGCGCATAGGTACGTTATATCATAATGTGATATGCGCTATACAAGTGGTATTATTATTATTAAACTTACAAATTACCTTTAAAATGTATACATCGATTCATTCAAATCTAAGATGGCGTCAAAGGGGCAAAAAGGGCAGAGTACCTTATTTCCAGTCATTTGTTGTCCAGTGAATTGGCAGCCATTTTGGACGCCATCTTGGGGTTTTTAGGTTTGCTTTCCTCCTTAACACAATGAAAGTTGTCTGAATGGATTTTTAGACGCCCCAAATCTAGGTAGGCCTATAGACACCAACATTTTATCTCTAGGATGGACATTTCATTTTATGGCTATTTTTAGGCTCAGGCGGCAATATTGGATGCCAACACGACGGCCACATAAGGTACTAGTTTGAATATAAGGCCACTCTTATATGTTGTGATACTTTTGGCATATTGATAAATATTCTGAGCCTTTTAATGTATTTTCAACATGAAATCAAATCTCTACTGTAAATAGAGCCCCACCTCTGGTCATTTTAAAGAAATGGGCGACTTTTTTTAACGCTATCTTGGATTTCCAAGTTCTCTTAACCAAAAACACATTTAAAGTGGTCTGAATGGATTTCTTAAACCCCCCCGTAGGTATAGACATCCAAATTACATCTCTAGGATGGATATGTCATATTTATTTTATAGCTATATTTACTGGCAACCATTTTGAAAATAAACACTTTCTAGTGGTCTCATTTTCTAAGAGGTTTAGTATGATACTACTGACGTCAAATACTACCAAAACCGTTGAAAAACCTTTTGTTGCATTGTTTTCGGGGGATTTTCCATAAATTGACTCGCCTATATAGTTTGTATAGTTGTTAGACAAGATAAATTCACCATTAGTGTATTACACATGTTCACAGTTCAAATGTAGATAATATACTGAGTAAACGCTCTTCTATCAGAGCAGCATGGACAAGTGATTACATCTCCTGTACAGTGCATGACCCATCTTTTTTATGACTCCCTTGAGTTTACATTCGTTTGTTCCGTGCAAACAGAAACTAATGTTTAATAAAGAGTTCATTTCGAGTACTACGTTTCAAAATGTGTCTGACGTGCAAAAATACATATTGCAAGATGAGAACCACTTGTTACCTTTTTTTTTAAATTCTTTTCTAACAACATATATTTATTAAAGGAATTCGGTAACTTTGTGGAGGCTTGATTTAATAAATTGTTGAATTTTGATATCTTTCTTGTATAATGATGTTCAGAAGGATAAATAAATAGCCAGGCATAGAAAGTTTTAAATATATAATGCTATTATTAAGATATATATGACTGAATACTCCCATTTACGAAAGCGTATGGCAATACGCTTTAGTCTAACACTGAGTCTATGGGGTCACTTACATATGTTTGCTTTTGTGAAGGATATGATGATTTTGAAGTGCTTTTTCCCCCCTGGGCTTCATTTTTATACCATATTACATAAACTGACAGCATGTAAGGTCAGGCAGCTCAGATTTTATCAAGCCTCCAAAAAGTTACCAAATCACTTTAATACCCGAGAGAGGTAGAGAGCCCTTTATTTCTCATACATTTTGTTTAAATCTTAGATAGTTGATTGGCGGTGTATTGTTTACTCTGTTATTGTAGAAAAGAGATTTATTCGTTCATCCTACATTTCATATATATACATACATAATATCTGGTGCACTCTTGAAGATCATATCTAATTATGTCAATGAAAAGAAAATGTGTCCACTATTTTTCTACTAATATCAGAAGTACATGTACTTGCACGTGTATGTTGCACGTGCATTTGATGATTTCCCATTAATTCTAATGTAAATACGTGAAAGGATCGAGATTGAGACTATCCTTGAGTCTGCCGTAGAGAAATATGAATATTTCTTATAATTATCTCTAAAATTTCGTATGATTTTCTTTACCTGACATTAATTTCCGCAAACGAGACAAAAACATTTTCAATTTGTTTTGGTATCTGAAATATCAAAATCTTGGACTTGTGTCGTCACGATATAATACCATTATTTGCAAAAGTTTAAGACCACGTCGGGATTTGTGGGTATTTCAATAATTTGGAATACTTTCTTTTCTCTCATGGAATGATTACATAACCAGTTTACTACATTGATCAGTAGCACAAGAGTAATGGTATAAGTCTATAGTTCAAGTATGATACAGAGCTTATGCCATGAAAATAATTGTATGTCGGAAAGATAAGTTTGTATTTTTTTTCTTTCTTTGACTTATTGCATTTTGGAATAGTGGTCTTAAACTTTTGCAAATGATGGTATAAAATATAACATCAAAGTTCAAACAATAATTTGCATTATATTAACCATTATGCACATTGCTTTTATGAGTACAAGTCATAGACTTTACATACAGAATATGAAGTCATAAACAGCGAATATCAATATTTGATCAATGTAATGTGACATGTTCATGTTGTTTGTCATATCTTGGTCTGTGCTGACATCTCAGTAATTTTCCGTAAAAAGGGCGTGTCGCCCTATATACGGACAAAGAAAATGGAATGCAAGACATCGCAAAAATCACGGGCGTAGACACGCATAATTACCCATTGTTAGTGGGGGGGTGATTTTACATCATCCCCCCCACTAACAATAGAAAGCGTGTTCGTGTCTACGCCACTGGACAAAAATAGTTTGGGTTGTGTTGCAGTTTTACCCTCTTGTACGTCTGTAATATTCTCCTTAGATCCCATCTGCTAGTAAGCCAACGATCTTTCTGGGTTTGTGTCCTTATCAATCATTCTCCACGATTGCTTCCCGCCCAAGACTGAATGGCGAATGCATTGATTCCTATGATAAAAAAAAGCTGAATAGTTCGCGCTTTTTAATGAGCAAAATAATAACAAAAAGAAATAAACATGGTGGAAGGCATGTTACGACAGTTTCTTCGTTTTATGCAACATTGGTTTCTGACCTTTAAATGCTAACTATAAGAAAGGAAAGGTTTTTTTTTTCACAATTGCCTAGAATACAATGTTAGAACACCTTCATGAATACAGGTAAATATGTGAAACAAACGTAAATCGTTAAAGGGGAATGAAAGGCAACTAACACTATCCTATAATCATATAGATAATTGTCAGCCTCTTACACATATCTCGAAATTTCTCCAATTTTATTATTTAGGAAGGAGAACTATGTCTCAAAAAGTTGCAGTTTCCTTGCTAGACATTATCCCATGGGGGCTGCCATTTTCTTTACAGAGTAATGCCAGAGCAGGGTTATTTGTTAGATACCAACAGAACTGTATACTAGCTAGCTAAGATGACACTCATGACAAAGAGTTTAAATACGAAGAGTGCTCAGTGCCGAAATAAAGCACGCGTATATATTGTGGTACATGCCCAGAGGGAAAGATTATAGTCTTAATCAAGATGTTTGTATTTTTGTATTTTCTTTATTTTTTTCTTCTTTTTCTGGACAACGCTTTTGCCTTTTGAGTTTTGGTAAAGCCGTAACTAAAGGCATAATCTTGATATTGTCCCTTCAAATACAAACTTATGTCCCAAAATAGGTAGGAATCAACTCTAATTGCACCAGGGAGGAGAGGGAGAGAGTTGGGAGGGGGGCCTCGGACTAGATGTTTGTATTTTTGTTAAAGTTATTTGCTATGAAATTTCTATTAATATTTATGTGATGATTGGGGGGGGGGGGGGGGGGGGTCCAAACATGTTCCCTGATATAAAGCTCTATATGAGCAAACACAGCGATATCTTATTCTTTTAAAATTCAAGACAGAAAAATGAGATTGCGTGCGAGTAATTCCTTATATAAATATAAAGGTTACATTAAGAGTGGCGTATCCAAGATTATATATCCAGGAATGTACGTGCCCCTATGTTCCAGCCAAAACCAAATCTGACATATCTTAGTTACACATCGAATGAAAGGAAATGTGTACCCCCCGCACAGAAAGAATCTGAAAACTGTGATAATTGTTTTCCTTGCTTGTCCTTAAATTGAAAATAAAATGCATCTGATGATTTTTTCGTTCGTCAGGCGTGAGCCTCCTCCCTCTCCCTGCATTCCTGGATACGCCACCAATATAACCAACTTACGGTAAGTTATTTGTAATATTCTGCTGTAGAAATGTGAGACGACAGGCGAAGAAAACAGTATAGGGGCTTGCTCCGAAGCCATCACCAACGCAATAGGGCCTTTACCGATTGTACGAAAATGGGGATGGCCTCCGTGTTTTGAATTGAATTAACTAGTAACCAACAATATAGCAGCTGATGATATAATTTATTTATTACCAGTCCTATTCTTTTTGTATTACTTTTGCCCCAGCTCTCTTTGTCTCTCTCTCCTCCCCCCTCTCATTTTTCTCATACTCTCTTTTCTCTCTTACAACCGATCTGTAAAAAATGACTCCAATAGAATTGAGGAAAAAATAATGATCTCTTATTTTTTTTATTTGTGTTTTTATTAGGAAATCAACAGAAATCACAACAATTACAAGTGATTTACATGTTTAAAAACAAAATCACTGAGCAAAAAACAACAACAAACAAACAGTAAAAATAAAGCAATTGGAACAAAAAAAAAAAATAAATAATAATAAAAATGATCTCTTATTGCTCCCCCAATCTTTCATTTTAATGAGATCGACCACCAACACTATGCAATCATAATTCTTCACTCCCCGCCCCCCCCCACCCCCAGAAGACCCCCCCCCTCACACACACACACACACACTACATTGTCGGTCTCTCGGGGCTGTCGGTACTCGGTACCAAAGACAAGCAAACAACGAAAAGCAAGCAAAAAACCTTGATGAGCCAAGTTTTGGCAAATTGACATATCATCGGCAACGCCACCGGAAACGCCACCTCGTCGATCGGGATCGCAGAGGGGTAGACCAAGCCTAGATAGTGCTAGACACCTATCATGTCCATGCACCTATTCCGCTCAGCCATTCCATGCTGTTTGCATGAACATCAGCCATTATGCTAGGCGTAATGCGGTGATAGAACATTGATTATACGAATTTATGAATTTAACACATTGAATTTTGGCTCTGGTACATTAGAAATATAATAGTGAACTGGAATTTAGTCAGCCTATTTTCTTCTAACCGGCTAGGCTGGGTTTGCTTTCGGGCGGAGATATGTCTGCTACATGGTCGTCTGCTAGTGCACGATATCATTGGATGTCGTCACTCACGTGATCGGTACACGCCCACATAAAAAGTACATTAGGTCATCGATAACAAATATTGGAATGCACGTGTAGTATGGCAAATTATTTTTTTTGGTCGAAAGCATGCATATTCCCGGGGATTTGTGCGGGGTTTATTGGACTCATCGAGCCTTCACTTTACCTTATCAGAGCTTTAAATTTCATGTAAATCACATTTTTTACATTTTCAAAGAAGAACAATGGGAATTATAATCGCCCTAAAATTCCTTGTTTTTGCGTGTTAACCTATGGCAGGCGAGACGTTTTTGGTCAAAAGCATGCATATTCCCGGGGATTTGTGGGGGGTTTACTGGACTCATCAAGCCTTCATTATACCTTTTCAGAGCTTTAAATTTTATGTGAATCACGTTTTTTATATTTTCAAATAAAAATTATGGGAATTATAATCATCCTAAAATTCCTTGTTTTCGCGTGTAAACCTATGGCAGGAGAGACTTTTTTTTGGTAAAAAGCATGCATATTCCCGGGGATTTATGCGGGGTCTATTCAACTAGTTGAGTCTTAATTATACATTTTCAGAGCTTTAAATTTTATTCAAGGCACATTTTTCAAAATTTTGATTTAATTCTGCGGGAATTATAATCATTCAAAAATTCCCGTTTTTGCGTGTTAACCTATGGGAGATGGAAGGCCAAAAGCATGCATATTCCCGGGGATTTATGCGGGGTCCCTTGCACCTTTTGAGCCATCATTAAGCCTTTTCAGAGTCTCAAATTACATGTAAGCCACATTTGCACTAAATTCAAGGTAATACTAGAGGAAATATAATCATTTTTAAAATCCATATTTTCACGTGTTAACCCTATGGCAGATGACTCTGTCAAAAAGCAGGCATTATCCAAGGGATTCATATCGGCATTTATTGACAAAAAAAGTTCAAGAAATGTTTTTTTAACTATCCATCCTTTTTCTGGTGCAAAAATCAGACTTGAAAAAGATAGAGTAAGATATGAAATATCAAGAAAAAGTGAGACATATTTTCACGTGTTATACCTATGGAGAACGTATTTTTCCGAGTCTGTTTTTAACACAGCAAATTATGCCTCCAAAATGTACTACGGAAGTAGGTCAGAGTAATCTGTCTTGATACTATTTAAAGTCTTTGCTCATGATCACTCGTGGAAGGCATAACACTGGAGTTTCACATAACAAACCGCTTTTGTAGACATGTATATTCAAATGAAGATACACTTATCCTGTCATAAAACCTATTTGTGTACAGATATTTGGTTCAGCTGTTTCATAGGTGTGCAGTTTCTTCTGTTAAGCAGGCTTTGGCATGCACAAGTTATTACTTGGTTAGATAAAGGTTTGTCGATTCTTCAAAGAAATAACAATGACCTACATACAACTGCTCCTAAATATCACCTGTGCGAGTCGCTGGGAGTATTAAGATGGCTGCCATTTTGCATTGGTGGCTTTAGTTGTACAAAAGCTATTCATTATGCAACATCATATCCATTGTGGAATGATATCTGGCAAGGAATCTGCAAACTTTAGAGAGATTGTTCTCCTTTCTGAGTAATCAAAATAATCAAAGGTGTATTTCAAAATATTTAGAACAGGCTTACAATTTTCCACATGATTATCAGCTAAAGTTTGTTGAGTTCCATTCTCCTTTAATACTTTAATATAGGTAGTTATGATTTCCCAACCCAAACTGAATAAAGGAATAACATTTGTGATGTGCTCTTGTCATATTTAACAGGTGTATGTCTGATTCACCATAACAGCGGGTTTTCGCAAGCACGACGCCGACGTTCAGTTGAAATTTAGAACCGTTCTAGGCCAAAATAGCATCCGTTCTAAACACAACACAAAAAGTAAGTTCTCCCTAAAGCAAAATGGCGTAATATTTTAACGAAAAGGTTTTAAAGGAGAATTACACTCAAAAAATAAAGACGATAGTGTTCAAAGGTGTTATTTATTCCTACTTGTTAGACTATATGGCTTCGCGTCAAAATATACGAGATCGATACGAATCAAATTTTTCTGAGCAAAATTTACCATCTGCTAGCAATATGTATCGTCTGCTAGCAGCACATGGGGGCTGCCGTTTTGTTTATGTGTACAAGAAGATTTTCTTAATCCAAATGCTCAATTGCCTTTTTCAAAATTAAAAACCCATTTGAGATTAAAAATATAGAATAGATATGTCAATTTATTTTTAAACTGAAGATTTCCTTATATATTTCTGTTGAAAATCGATATTCGCTTAATAGAAATCTATTTTCTCGATACTGGACGTATGGGACGGAACAAATTAATTCAAATTTTATGGATGCTTCTTCCCTGAGCATCTATAGCGGCAAACTATGCATTCACCTGCTTTCGGATAATGGACTTGAAAATTCAGAATGCATGCTGCATATATTATGTTCTGCTCTGTTTGGCAAACCCAAGAAAATACATTTTTGTTAAGCAAAACCAGACAATTTAAAAGTATCATTATAAAGATTTAATTTTTATAATACATGTAAACACCCACTTTATATTTTCCGTCACATATGGGATTTTAGGTAATGAAGAAAATCAATTTAGGATTTGGATTCAAAATATCTTCCTGACTGGAACATTTCTCAATGGTTCATGTACAACTCCAAATCAGCAAGAAAATGGCAGCCCCCATGTAAATGAGTAGGAGACGATACCGGGTGTTGGAATATCTTTATTTATACCCTTTTCTGATATCTTATTAGAAAATGATTTAGGCCAATAAGTAGGAATATATTACACCTTCCAATATAAGTAAATTTGTAATCATGGCTTAATTCTCCTTTAAGCAAAGTAACTTGGCAAGAGTGTTCCTACACTTATTGACTAACTTCTGGGTGAAAATGAGATTGATCTGTCAAGTCATGCATGAGTGAGCACACATTAAAGGGAAAATTGTCACTTTTCAAAAGTCACAGGAGTCATATTTTATGCCATATTATTAACAGTGAATTTTAGCATTTCTTGCTTAATTTTAAAGTGTGCTCACTCAACCAGCCAGAAAATTACCTCTTGTGTTCAGTGGCGGCACCAGGGGGGGGGGGGGGGGGGCATGGGGGGGCATTTGCCCCCCCAGTCAGAAGCTTTGCCCCCCACTTGCCCCCCCAATAATTTTCGGAGTGAAAAAAATTTAAAGGGTGAAAAAGTTGTTTTTGTACGCCATTGCCCCCCTTTTTCTTTTTTTCCTTTGCGCCGTCCTTTTTTTTTTTTCTTTGCTTGTCAGGGAATTATGGAGGGAAACTGGGCCCCATAACCCCTATACTGAGCGTTTTTTGGAAGTTTGGCAAAAAATTTGGACTGTATGTAACAGGGGTGGTGTAGGGAGGGGGAGTTTCCCCCCTCCCGTGCGAAGCGCGAAAGCTCTGACGTTTTGCAGCACATTTTATAGAAAGATAACGACTCGTAGCACCTGTTTTTTTTTAAGGCGGAAAGTTATTTCAACGCCCGGACTGCTTTTCAGTTATTTGCAAGTAATACTGCGCTGTAACAGGAATGGGTGCAGGGAGGGGGAACAGAGGAATTTCTGTTCATTTGAAAGAATGTAGGGTGTAAAGTTTGGATTTCTTTCTAAATCGTAGGTTCAAATGTATTTGATTTAGTTATTCAAAATATATTTTAATGGATGATGAAAGTATTGTTACGTTCCTATTTGTCGATAGTTTACCAGTCATAGTAAAACTGCGAAAGCATCCCTTTCTATTTTTAAAATAGTATGTTCACTGTCTTGAATCAGTTTTACAGAAATAAGTGTTTTCCACTACGGTGATAGTAAAACTTGTTATATTATATTGTTTTGTAACCTTAGAAAAATATGCAAGAGAGTGACGCAAAATCATGTCAAATCTTTGAGATGTTTGCATGTATATAGGAGTGGTAATAATTAACTATTGGGGACAATTTCAGCTTGATATCACTACGTTTTTTTTTTTCTTCTTCTGCTGCAACAATTTATATATATCAAAGAAAACGAAGAAAGACGCGAAAATGTCATCCATAAATGCAGACAACGTATAAAGACTAATGGGGGGGGGGGGGGGGGAGCGCAGGCGTGTGCTCTTAGACGAGGCGTGTGGCGCAAGATGGGTGCTTGGCCCCTCGTCGTTCGTTATGGGGCGTTGTGTGCGGGGACGTTGGGGTGGGTCGTGCGAGGTTGACCTACTGTAGATGTGAATGTTTTGGGAAATGGTGCTGCGGATGCATTATTTGTTATTGTATTGTTTGTCATTGGAGGGCTAGTTCATGTGACGAGTCATTTAGAGACTTTGAAGTGAACAGAGACGCATCTTTGTTTTGGATAGGACAATATGCATCGGTGGCGGGTTGACTTTAAGAGACCCCCCCCCCCCCCCCCCGTGCCTTTTGTGCGCGCTGCCTCGAGGTGAGCGGTGGCAGCTTTGTATTCGTCGTACCGTGCCCGCCGTTCTTGGGGTGTGTACCTGCGTTCGGTTTTCCGGGGTTGGGTTTAACTGTTTATTCGTGCACAAAACAACATGAGGGGGCATTGGCACGAAAATACTTTCTGTTATGCATACCAAGTACAATAATATAAGTGCGGCTTTTTCTTCCGTATTAAGGACGTCACGGGTCTATTTAAAGGATGATGTTTTATAATGAGGTGATACTTTTGAAGGGTGGGGATTTGTGGATTTAGGACCTAAAGGGGCTTTCACACGGGGATTTGCGTAGAGTTGCGTAGAGTTGCGTAGGGAGTACGCCAAAATTCGCTGCGTACTCATGAAAAAACAAATGACGGATCGGGGTAGTCCCTGCGTAGGGTAGCGTAGGGTTGCGTAACTTGTCCACGTGCACTTACGTAGGTCAGGCGTTAAGTCTGCGTAGTGTTGCTTACGGTTGCGTACGGATTCTTTGCGCAAGCGAAGATGAAAAAAAAGCATTAGTCCTATAGCATTTCCCGCCTTATTTCCCTCCTTATGAACTTCTCAAGCAACTCTTGCCTGCTGTCCGGAACACTGTGCTGCTGTGAAGTAGAATCAAAAGATAATGAGTTGTTTAAGTCCATTCCATAAAGCTCTTATCCTTCGGCATTTGGAAGCCCTAGAAACACTAATGGTACAATGAGTAATATTCATTCTTATTGCTAGAAAATTTCACTTGATGCTATTTTATAATTGTATTCATCAGAAATATGTCATTTCTTTTGCCCTGAATTGCAAAATACGTTTGATGGTTTGTTTCTTTGCCCAAAAATGTACGATGACATAATGCTTTTCAAAATGTATAATTTATCATTTATAATCAATAATAGATAATGTGTATTTTATTGTTTCATAAGAGACACTGTACATTCGATTGCTCTACTATATTACATGCAATCATTGTGTAATCTTTGAAGAAGTATACTACCCTATAATATGTTTTGTAAATATGTATATAACAATTCTGTTTCTATACTGAGCTAAAGTAGTCATTATACTTCTTGTATGTACTTTTAAAACTATACAATGCCATTTCAAAATAACTCATATATAAATGGGTATTTTTCAACAGATTTTAGAAAATATCACCGTCTATAGATTAGGAATTAAGATGATAGGAATGTGCAACAATTTCAACATTTTCGTAAAAACCAATGTTGATTACGAGGATACCACACTGTAAAAACTGAAGTGCTGAAACACGAGTGCTAATTGGAAGTTTGCACTTGACGTGCTATTTCTAACACCTCACGTGCCATTTGCGTCTGGGAGATGATAAGGTGCAGAAAATTGAGTGCTAAAAGTAAGTGCTGAATGTTAGGACGCTTGTTTTACAATTCAAGTGCTGACCAACGTCCCGTGAATTAATAAGCGATTTCGTAATTAGGATTTGCGCATGAGCAGATATAGGTCATTTGACATAAACTGGCATGTTCGTTTAAAATGCACTGAGATAAGCGTCGACTGTGTAATGATTATTCATATATTCATTTAATTATACTTTTCATTAAATCCACTGCAAAGCAACAAAGTGTTCATTGATGGTTGGTATTTGACAGTCTGCCAAATGATAGCCAACTTGCAAACAATGCGCTTTCCCAAGTGTTCATTGACGTGCTATTCTAGTCACCTGGTCTACGATGTCTTTCTTTCATAGAGTTTGAATTCTTTAGGTTGCTATGTCGGGCAAGCTTACGTATTATCTTTCTTTGAAAAGATGCCTATCCTAATGAAAAAGGGAAAGGTCATTTGCGAAAAGTTGCTCATGGGCCAATAGACCTGTTTACTCAGTGATTCAAATTTATGGATGTTTCTTTCCTGGGGACCTAGTAACGAGGTATCCATTAACATGTTATTAATGAATGAACTACAATACTTGGAATCGAGTTTGCATACATTACTTGTTGCTATGTCTGACAAGCCTCTGGCAAGCTTTCAGGTTGTCAAGAACAACCTTTGTTTCAAAAGTATGTATAAAATTTGAATCACTTATTAGTAAACAGGTCTATTACGAAATCGCTTATTACGCAACTGTAGTGCAAGAGCCATCATCTGCTGCACAGGCATGGCGTGGTAAGTAAAACTTTAAGACATTAAATTTAGAACTTCTGTAATTTTATGCGAATAAAGGTATCAAATAATATGATAATTACATTAATTTTTGTGGTGGTGGATATGAAACATGATGAAAAGCAATGAAGTGGAAATGTCATGTTTCAGCGTGTGGCCAACCGTCTACGGTACGCGTTGTCGACGTTGACATGAAAATTGTTGATCAGCCAGGCATGGGACGCGATCGACCGCACGGGCCGGGGCCGGGCCTGGGAAGTTTGGAAGGCAGTGTGTGTGCTTTTTTTCGTCACGATTGTGGATTGCCGAAATGGAACAATTAAACCTCCGAAATTGCCACTTCTTGGTCTAAAGTAATTCTCAGATGATTAAATCCACATGCCGTGGTTTTAGTCGATATCATCTATGTATATAACCAGCTCATATCAATCTAAAAACAAAATCTAGACCTTAGTGTAGGGCTGTTTAACAGACTATAGAAGAGTGAGTTTTCAGCACTACAGGTGTGATTTTGTGCATACTGTTTGTGTGTGTTCTTTAGCACTATATTGGGTGCAAAAGTGTTAGCACTAGTAGTGCCGTTTTGGAGGCTATAAAATGAGTTATTTAATGCACTAGAAGTGTTGTTTTTTGCGAGCTGCATGCGTCTAATAGCACCAGAAGTGTAAAAGGCTTACACTTAAAGTGTTTAAAGTAGCACTTGGACTGGTGTTGAATTATAGCACGTGTACAAGTGCTACTTTAGCACAATTTGTGCAGTCCCTATGCGTGCCCTTACAGGTGCTGCCTCCAGATCTTGAGGTGCTAAAATCAGCACTTCCTTTTTTACAGTGCATATTCTTTGTATTTACATGTATATATATATTTATGTATGTTCTTATTTATTTTTTGTTATGTGTTTATTTTCATGATTTTGTTGGCAATTATTGTTACTTACTATTGCTATCAGGGCCTCATGGAAGACCACCAATATTGGTGATAATGAGTCACCCTGTATAAATATCAGAAATAAATAAATAAATAAATAAATAAATGGCAGAGCACGAACGATTTAATGTCAAATGGGACGAATCTGTTCAAACTAGCGATCAAGTGATGAAAAACAGTAGGATCCAGCATGAGTACGCCAACTATACGCAAATGTACGCCAGGTCTACGCAAGTCTACGCAAGTCGGTCTATACGCCACAGTACGCAACACTACGCCATTTCATGCGCAAGTCTCAAAATATGTTTTGAGAAACCGGGGCATTTTGGCGTAGTGTTGCGTAGGAATGGCGTACAGTGGCGTAGTGTTGCGTAGGCTTGCGCATAAACTGCGTTCTCTGGCTCTACGCAGACAGTACGCCAAAAAAATTAAACATGTTTAATTTTTTGCGTACCTATTTTGCGTTCCTCGGCGTAGACTTGCATAGGCACAGCCTATGGCAGCGTAGTGTTGCGTAGTCGCTACGCAACATTACGTTACTCTACGCAACTCTACGCAAATCCCGGTGTGAAAGCCCCTTTAAGCGGGATGATTATGGATGTGGCCTTAATGTATATTTTGACTTTTAATGTTGTTATGGAATTTAAAAAAAAAAATAATAATAATAATAAAATTGCTTTAAGGTTGCGCATTGGACAGTTTGAGTTTTCTTTAAATGCACTTTATGCCCCAAATGATGACTGTCCCAGCTTTTCCCAAGAATTAGAGAATACTATATTATAACTAAATTAATGATCGTTTTGTAATAAGGTGATGGGATTGGAACCTACTACCAGACCTTGAATCGGATTCTTGTAATTAAGTAATCATTAATTGACAAAAATGCACAACGCAACGGTCTGGAAATGGAAACACATTGTAGACAGATCAGTTGAACAGATTATGTAACATATGGTATATCATTTTGATGATGAATATATGCATCATAACTTTAGGGAGATGTTTCGGTGTAAAATGCATACAACACTAAGGTACTTTCAGTACAGACCTTTAAAAAGGATGTTATATTTGAATAAGGATCTTGTAAAGGTAAAAATTATTTTAGATAAGAACACTTGTCTTTTTTGTGAAAGAGGAGAAGATAATTATATTGCATTTTTTATTGTTTTTTTACTCATGTAACGTTACCAAATTTATTTGGAGTCGTTTGACCGACTGGTTACAAAATGTAACACGTTGTAGAATAGAGTGATCATCAATACATGTTTTGCTATAAGTTTCATAGGGAAAAACGAAATGATGCTTCAAACTGTGTAATGTTTTGGACCAAACAACAATTATATTTTGCTCGGATACAAAAAACAAAACAGATTGGCTTTCCAAACTATTAAGCAATATATCAGGAAGTGTCACGCGGTGATAGCCAAGTTAGTTTACTTGCCCACCCCCCCCCCCAAAAAAAAAAAACACTGACAATTTGTTTATAAAGACCGGATAAATTTTTAGAGAACTTTGATTGTGTGATATGATCTTTATTAAACTTCCCAAACCATTCTCATTATGTTATTTTGTGGTATTATTTACTATGTATGTTCTGTTTTTAAAGCATAACCTTTTTTGCTGTAAATTTCACTATACTATTACGTTTAAGTATGCTGTTCCGAAAACGCCTATAACTGTTGACATTCATTATTTATAACTTATTCTACTGTAATATACATTATTATTTTGAATATGTGTTCAATTATGTTGAACGGAAGGTTTTTGTAGCGTGCTCCCCCCCCCCCACCCCAACCTATAACTTTTAGACTAACAAGGAACTTGAAAATGTCAATATACATTTGTTTGTTTGTTATCTCTTTTTTTTGGGGGGGGGGGGGGGTTCGGACATTTGGGACCCCGACTTCAACAGGATCCTGGATCCTCCACTGATAAGTTTGAAGGATGTGAATGTGTATTAAGTAATGGTGTTATTACCAGGATTCCATTAGAAGATTAGAGCATGCATTATGTGAAGATAATAGTATTGGTAATGTTTCTGCTTTCGACCGTTTGCATACCTGCTAAGGTCATGAAAGCTGGGGCCTTTGCATGGAATTCATCCTTACTTATCCCATCACCTAGTGATGCTGAGTTGGGGGATGCAGTCCCAAGTCTCCATCTCGTCTCCCTGGCTGGTAAGATCATGCGTCATGCCGATAACCATGTCAACAAGGACATACCTATGATGATCCTGGCTTCATCCGCTTCCTGACCTCCGCTAAGGGTGAGTTGATTAAATTGCTCTGATAGAAATTAATTTATCGATGACATTAATATTCTTGTTATGCGACTCACTACCGTTGTAATGGCTAACAATGCCTCCAAGTGTTCTGCCATTGGTATAACGACGGACAATTGCGAGCTTAACCACCACCACCACCACCACAACAACAAAAACAAAAGCTACTACTACTATTACTCCTACTATTACTCCTACTATTGATGTTGCTACTGGTGATTATGGTTGTGCTGCTGCTACTACTACTGCTACTACTGGCACCACTACTGCTTCTGTTTCTACAAGAAATTGGACTATAATTGCATCTATACCACCGATCATGATCAATGTCGACTGACCGCTATCACACAAAATAGTTTATCGCTAATGACCTAGCCTTGACGACAGATGGCGCAATACATACCATATGTCACCACTTGTTGTGGAAATAGGGCAAATTGCGTGTCATGAATTAATATTAAATTCTTTCATAAGCAATGTTCTCGATAGATAATTTCAATACGTCTCACCTAACAGTATTAGCAATACCACCTCACTCTCTCTCTCTCTCTCTCTCTCTCTCTCTATCTCTCTATCTCTTTATCTCTCTCTATCTCTCTTTCTCCCCCTCTCTCTATCTTTAGCTCTCTCTCTCTCTCTCTCTCCCTCTCTTTGCATTTAGGCCTGTCTAATGGGTGGCACGCTTGCAGCAATTCCTCGTAACTACGGAGCCCAGGTCGTTTTCTAGCGACAGTCTACCTCGCCGAAGCTCAAGCTGATGGAATGTGGTCGATGGGCAGCAGCGTCAGCTACATGACAGCATCAGTCACCGCAAGAAAGAATTAATGCAGCAAAGTAAGTTAAAGATGAAAAAACGTTGCCCAAAGCATTTGCAATAGAACCTTGAAACTTTGGTTTTAGGAAACTTTCGATCACATTAGCATGCTATATTCAGTAGATTTTGTGTGGGTGGGTGTGCGTTTGTTTAGCATTATGTCCGAGGACATTTTCGGACAGAGAACAAACAAAAATCATGACAACAATGGTCCTCGGAAGGCGGACAATAGTCCTCGAACGTCGAACAATGAATTTATGCCTTATTCCGTCGACTGTCCGAGGACGAGTAACAATAGAGGAACAATAGTTGTCCTCGGAAGTAAAGCCATGTAAACGTGTGTGTGTGTGTGTGCGTCTCTCTCTCTCTCTCTCTCTCTCTAGTTCAATTGAGCTTTAGATTATGTTGCAGGGTACCTATAAAGCTAATATGATTAAGCTAATAAACAAAACATATGGGGTGTTGCAAGAAAGTTGCGATTGATTGCAAGTTGCAACTGATCGGTACTGGCCAATCAGAATCATTGTTGCAAGCGCATCTTCTTGAATGCGCAGACCCTGAACCATTCAGAATGGTTGTTTTAATTTGCTTTACAATTTGCAATTGCTTGCAACTTTCTTGCAACACCCCAATAGAGTATAAACGTAGTACATCATGTTTGTTTACATCATCTAGAGATTTACTGAAAGATTGATCATGGCGAAACCCATAGTTGCGTGACTGATGACGTCACAGATACTTCAAAGTTCCGCATTGTTAACAAACATGAATAATTCATCGTATAGTAAAGATGATAAACTCGTAACAGCCCACTGTCTAAAACGTATTAGCTTATCAAGATCGTGAATTTTGAAAGGCATGGTCACAATGTAAAGCTTAGTATGGATAGTATGGTCACCACCTTCACTCTAGTGATAAGGGGGGAGGAGTACCATCCCCCCCCCCCCGACAAATTTCCGTCAGAAGAAAAAAATACTTTTCAGGTGGACATTTCCTTTACGATTCCAAAGAGTGATCTTAAACATCGATCTCTACCGAGCGGATAGAGCAATGCCCTCAACGTTCGATGCGACCCGAGGCGACCGCTGCAGTACTATTTCAATACAATTGTATGCATTTTAGAATCAAATCATTCAGCACTGTGATGTTTTTTTCCACGAGTTAACTGAAAAATTAGGCTAATCAAGTGTACCCTTACAAATTCTAGAGGAGATTTAAATGTGACAATTAGTATAAAGTCTTTTTTAAAGCAAATAATCAAATCACGTATCTTTGCAATAGGAGTTCACTGTAATCGTACACAGCAGACGTTGTCCCACGCTATGTCCCACGCGGTCCCGCGTACTGTGTTTGAGTGAAGGCTCCTAAGTTTGGTCGCGAGGCCGCATCAACTGCTCGCATAGAGCCGTGCGTACGATGCGATATCCACGTAATGTGGAGATCGATGATCTTAACCCATTGCCCACTGTCTCGAACCGGGTGGGCCATGTATTAAGCCTATGGGATTTTTGTTTGAAATTCAGTAGTCAACGGGTTAACACAGAAAAATGCCTGGCCCATTGATGGATTTCAAGAAAGATTCCCTTCTTTCAAACATAATTATTTCTAATTCCTGAGAAAGCGGTTAACATCCAACGGGCAACAATTGTTATCGACTTTTTTTCCGTCTTATTTTTTCTGTTTCATAGGAATTTATCATACATAAATGGGAAAAGCTCAAGCTTTCTGCCTTTGACAGTGTTATGTAAACAGTTTAATATACAAAGTTTTTTAAAGGTCCACTGCAACCAAAGTGCAAGTTGATTTCTGTTGATGTGCAGGGATGCATACAACTCGTATTTTGTTATTCGAACATCTAAATATGTTTCATAGATTTTGAATTATTTTTTAAAATTATTTTCTCTAAGCTCCACCCTAAAAAAAAAAAATGCTCCAGATCTCATTCCTGCAGTGACATCATCTGTCAATCATTAGTGAGCTAAAGAGCGACAGTGGTATGTAGCTTTTGCCAGAGATCACCATCTGTTCTATTACACCATACAATGCCTACATAGTAGTTGCTATGTCAGACATGCTGTAGCATCACCAGGAAAAGAATGGTAATGGGAAAGCATGCAATTCTATGTGCTGAGCTGGTGGAAGTTACATTCCACTGTCTATTGTAGAATGTTAGTGTAGCTGACTGATGATTGACAGATGATGTCATTGCAGGAATGAGATCTGGAGCTTTTTTTAGGGTGGAGCTTAGGATGTTGGAAAAAATATTTCAAAAAATATTTTAAAATCTATGGAACATATTTAGATGTTTGAATAACAATATATTAGTTGTATGCATCCCTGTACATCAACTGCAAAAAAAAATGCATTTGGGTTTTATTTGGTTGAAGGAGCCCTTTAACTTCATTGAAGCAGCCAATAGTTATATGAACTAGTTATTAAAGCTGAAGCTGTGATAACTCTTTGGTTAAATGAAGAAACGAGTGTTGATGTAAAGAGGTTCATGATCATTTTGAGAAAAGGGTGTATTATTTCATACAACTTGGCCCGAGCAAAGCGGATGACGTTTCTACGTGAAAGCTCAACCCCTGGGAACTGATTAAAACATGTTGTTCTGTCAAACTTTGTTATGGAATAATGCATTCTTTGTATCCTATTTTCCTAACTTGTGCTAATGAACTGTGTTAATCGATACCAATCTTGCGGGGGGGGGGGGGGGGGGGGGTTGGTTGTTGGTGTTGTTGTTGTTTTTTGCACGAAGATTTTGGGAATACGTTAGCCTATATGTTGTATTTCCCTGGCAAGGCTCAGTTTGTGTACGTGTATTAACAGATGAACCAGTTTCCAATTGTGTAATAGAGAAATATACAGATTTTAGACAGAAAGGAGAGAATGAGAGAGGAAGAAAGAGAGCGGAAGGTTTTTTTATTCAAATGTAAAGGTTCTTCCAGCAGATTTACCAGATTATTTTGCACTATTGATACTTTTTGAACACTCGAACTGTTTGGAAAAGTTAACGTAAACTCTTGAAATTAGTGCAACATGGCGCATAATTCACTAAAGTGACGGCACTTTTAGTAGGGATGTTGTGGTCTAGTGGAGAAGTCTCTGGACTGTGAACCACACGGTTCGGGGTTCGAATTCCTGTTACAACACTAACGTCCCTTGGCAAGATATTAATCTTCTTTGCCACACGCGACCCAATTTATGTTTGATCAATTACGACTTAACAAAGTTCAAAATTTTCTTATTTTTATGTAGGGTTTTCTTTAAACTTTTTCTGGTACAGTTTTCCCATCAATTTTATGATGTTTTGTAACGTTAACTACGTGTCAGTGTGTATTTCCCCTTTAATATTTTCGAACCTTATGTGGTCCATCGTCAGGTTCAAGATTAGTGTGACTAGGAAACTGGGTATAGGTAAATATTGTTAGTGTTAGGTATAGGATTGCTAAGGCATACACTATTTTTTCTCGGGACAGAAAAATACATTCTATATCACATTATAATAATTCATTGCAATTTACTTTAGATAGTTATGTAAACAATGTTCAAAAGCAACCTTTGTTCGATATCGAAATGAAGAGATAAAAATAAGTTGAGAATGGCTTACTTAAGAAACATAGTCACGGTAGCTGTGTGCTTTCAGCTTGCCAAAATAGTGTGAAGAAGATATAATTATATATATACATATGTGATGTTAGAAATCAAATGCATCGAAGAGATAATAATAGTTGTAAGGCGTTTGGAGTACAGTGCCAAAGATTCGGGTTCGATTACCGGCAGAGACAGTTATTTCCTAAAAAAACAAAGTAAGGAGGAAACGTGAATTTAGCTACGCTAATTATTTCTCACATTATTCAAACTTACCCACGAGTGTTGTGTATATATATATATATATATATATATATACACACACACACACACACACACCCACCCACACAATCGCCCACGCACACACACATCTATGTTTTCTATTGTTCGAATTTCAACGATGACTCCACTTTGAATTGCGTCACAAAATTCATTGACGGAATAAACCTCACCAATTGTTGACAACCGATGACCTATTGAATTACTACCGATGACCCATTGTTCTCTTTGTTCGGTGTCATCGGTTTGAATGCGTATACATGTACACGATCACACACATTATGTGTGTGGGGGTGTGCGTTTGTTTAGCATTATGTCGGAGGACATTTTCGGACAGAGAACAAAAAAAAAATCATGACAACAATGGTCCTCGGAAGCCGGACAATAGTCCTCGAACGTCGAACAATGAATTTGTGCTTTATTCCGTCGACTGTCCGAGGACGAGTAACAATAGAGGAACAATAGTTGTCCTCGGAAGTAAAGCCATGTAAACGTGTGTGTGTGTGTGTGTGTGTGTGTGTGAGTGTGAGAGTACATAAACACCTTTTTTTTCTCTTTGGACTGAACATGCCCTCTTGTATGACAAACAAAACGAAAACATACTTCGGAAACATACTTTGAATGATAAAGAAAACATAGCTACTGTCAACGCTCTTCGAGAGAACAACTGAGAAATAACTGAACTTGTGTGTAGATAAGGCTGTTATTAGACATTTAGACCCACTCTTTGCGTGATTCTGTGTTTGCGTGGTGGTAGATGTGCGCATCGCTCGTCCATATTACAAAGTGAAACTGAAGTAAATTTGTGCAGCAGAGAGATCCAAATCGTGGGGACTTCGCTTTACTGTCTAGTGGGTAACGGAAGAAGCGTATCTACACTGAGGTTACAGGTAAGAATCAAAATTACATTAGCAAACTAAGACACAAATCATATGTTATATTGCTTCTATTAATACAGACAAAGGTAAGTGGTGGCATGTATTGAAATAGCAAAAATATGGGGGAAGAGCAGTCAACATTATGCGCATGGAGTCAGTTATTCTGTAATGACAATATCTCCCCCCGGTCCTGAATATGGCAGCTGAATATTCATGACCGTGAAGGGGACTCGCCCTCCTATCATGCCTATCCTACTTAAGGAACAATTTCATGACACAGCTTATAATTTTTACAAGGATTTCAAAGATCCTCCGTCATAGTCATAGTCAGCCTACATTCTGACATTCTTCATGTTGTAATTTTACTTTCTAAAAAGCTAAAATCCCTGCCAAATCTGGAATTTCATTCTGCATCTTGAATAATTATGTAGAGATCAAAGGGGATATGCAAATTCTGCGAGTTATCGTAGTGACAGTGAGAAACTTGTTGAATGTGTCCTTTTTTTTATACTATTAGTACATGTATGTTCCAGATGTTAGTATGTTAGTATGTTAGTAATGTAAATACATGTACTTGAAAGAATTGCCAAATTGAGACTGCTTTTGAGTCTGCCGGTGAAAAAAGTGTACTGCAACCTCACAGAGGTTTGTAGAAAGTGCCGTTGAGTAACATGAATAAATATTGTGTGTCGATATGTTTTAATAATTTGTCCTTATCTCAAATTAAATGGATTTTCGCAAACGAGACTAGTACATTTTCAATTTGTTTGGTATCGTAGTTACCAAAAGCTTGGACTCCGATAGTTATGTTATACTATCAAAGTTCAGACTGTTGTTTGCAACAGCATTTTTCATTGTGTACATTAATATCAAGAGTACAGAAAACTTACATAAAGAATATGAAGTCATGAAGAATGACTATCAATATCTGATCATTTTATTGTAACATGTTCATGTTGTTTGTCTTCTTTATAGCCCCCTCACACCTGACCGAATGTAGGCGGACGAAGGGTGACGAATGGGAAAAATGCACGAAATGCACGCGAATTCAACGAATTCAAATACAATTTCCATCAAATCATGCGATCAGTAACTATTGTCAAATTTTATCAACGAACGGTAAGCGAAGGATAAATATGACATGCGAAGGATATCGATTTTTCGGTTCACCTCTTTGAGTAAATTGCAGGCGAAGGCGAGCGAAGGGTTGATATAACCCAATAAGACGAACGAACAGTGAGCAATGGTTTGATATGGCGTGCGATTAGAAACGAAGACGAGGGAATAGATCGGGCGTTCTTGTACGTTACGGCCAGAGAAGTCATCCACGCAACATGCCTACAGTGAAAGGAAGAGGCAAAGGCAGAGGGAAGGCACGAAAGACTGCATCTACCGGGAGTAAATCCACAACCTCGGGATGTTAGCGTGGCGAGTGGCAGGTCACAGTGAGCAGCTCAGGCGCCAAATTATTCGTGTGGTCATTCGCTCGCATTCGCAATCCATAGTTTGTCTTAGTATCTCTTAGCCTTGTCTTCGTGTATGTATCGCTATTAAAATTTAGTAAAAGTTAGTATTGGTTTCCCTTCGCATAGAAGATGGCAAGCGAAAATCCGTTTGTCATAGTATCTTCGTTTCCATGCGCAACTCATATTTTGTCATCGTGTTGCTTCGTTGAGGGTTCTTTCGAGATCGGTCCACTTTGGCAAAAGCGCGATGAGGGACTATGCGCGACAATAACACACGAACGATAAACGAACGATTACCGCAGACTAAATAAGAGATGCGAATTCAAACAGATGACCAACGATTTTTCATTTTTCATTTTCGTCGGGAAATTTTAAACATGTTCAAAATTTCCGCGCGAATTTGAATAATCGCAGCTGTTAGTTCAGAAGGTGTACGAACCCAAACACGAAGGGTAAATATGATTTACTATCAGTTACCATTGAAAACGATTAAAAAAAAAATTCCTTTCGCCAGCCATCGCAAGGCATATTTCAGGCAATTCGGTTAGGTGTGAGGGGGCTATTAGCTCTATGCTGCCATCTCAGTAGTTTTCGGTATAATGGCGCGTCGCCGTATATTGTTAGTAAAAAAAATCCATATAAAAGAAAAAAGGGAAAAGGAAAAGAAGAAAAATTATTTCTTATTGTGTTGCAGTTTTACCCCTTTTTTATGCCTGTAACAGTCTCCTGAGATCCCCATCTACTAGTAAACATAAGATCTGTCTGGGTTTGTGTCTTCATCATTCATCCTAGAGCTTTAAATCATCTATTGGCCAAATTTATATGAAACTATTTCACCACGGTTATTTTTACTCAAAGACAGAATAGTGAATGCCTTGATTGCATTGAATATGATCAAATTGATAATCGTGTAATTCGTCGGGGTTTTTTAATCAGCAAACGTTATTGAAACTACATACATGGTGGAACGCATTCTAATCTCTTTCTTCATGTAACTATTCAACATTTGCTTCTGACATTTAAATGCTACCCATAAGAAGGGAAAGTATTGCTAAATACAATTGCCTAGACTATAATGTTAGTTCACCTTCATTCATGCAGGTAAATACGTCCAAAATATGTACATCGTTAATACTGTTCGATTATAGGTAGTTATGATTTCCCCTTTCCAAACTGAACAAAGGAATAAAACTTGTGATAATCATATGCTTTTGTCATATTTGACAGGTGTATGTCGGATTTACCATAATAGGGAGTTTTCGAATGTGTCAAACTGAACGTCGCCCTAGATCCTCCCAGCTACAATCGACTGCTTTGTGTTAACTGCATACCGCGCTTTGTGCAAGAATGGCTCATCCGTCCACTGGCTTCTCCCTCGTCCTCTAGTCAGATCGAGAACGCGTCCAACATGGTATTGCCGTCTTCTCTAAAACGTGGACTTCGCTTCACCTACTTTGTATGCAGTTAACACAAAGTAGTCCATTGTAGCTGGGAGGATCCAGGACGGCGCTCACGTTGACACATTTCAAAACTCCCTAATACCTTACTAGACGGCGTATATTCATCTATGGACCGGAGATGGAGGGCTCTAAAATGCTAGGGCAAGCTATACGGTCTTTAGGAGGTCAACCTGATGCACCCCAGATGCCGAAAGTCCTTGGTACACCTGAAGAAGCAGTCAAGATTTTTCAAGAATACAGACGAGTTTTGTGGTTGAAAGAGACGCAAAAATTGTTCGACGAGAAGTTAGATTTCACCAATCCAGAAGTTATCTTAGAAGTGAAGGTATTGACGGATTGCAGAATCATGAAATCATCAGCATATATCATCTCTATTTAACGTCAACAATCGTAGCAACAAAAAAGTATAAACATTTCAACCATGGTCTATATATTTCTTCTTCTTTGTGTGTGTGTGTGGGGGGGGGGGGGGGGGGGGAACTAACTTATAACTATCATGACTATGCTAATTTGCCAGTCGTTACTATGTCTTACAATCAATCATGTTTCCTTTGTCCTCTCAAACTTGACCATACATGAATATAATCATTTTTAAATACTCCATGTTAATTGTTATTCAATTCATTTTCAGAGACTTTAGCTGCATCTTGATTTCAAAAATATATTAAAATCATTTGATAAACGTAATCCTACACTGGCCTGGCGTAACCTTGGTGTATGGTCTCCTTTCTTCCTTTTTTCTACCAGAAATTAATGGTTCAAGTAAGCTTTGTGACACTTGAAAATCTGGGTTTAGATCACATTAAACCAATGTTTGGACTTGATAAGATTCCAGATATCATTGCGACCCTACGTGCATATCAAGATTGCACTGAGGTAAATATTTGTCGTGATCTTGTAGCCTGATGCAATGATCAAAATATATGTTTAAATGCAAAGATCAATGGTACATAATCATGAAAGAAATCATTAAAAAATTATGTGACAATTATGCTATTGAGACGTCGTAAATGTATTTGGCGCTATGTGAATCCAGAATATTACTACTACTACTACTACTACTACCACTAACATTATTTTTTTATTATTATTGTTGTTTTGGTTATTTTCATCACCATTTTTTATATTAAATATTAGTATCATTATCATTATTTAAAATACTCTAGAGTCGGGGGAGGGGGAGGGGGCGGCCATAATCGAAGATAAAAGTTATATTCAACCAGAAACACGTCTCATGGAGAGAAGTAATATATATATATATATATACAGAATTAAAATCAAGTTCACTCAGAGAATAATGACACAGCAGATATATCCACAGGTTGATTTCCACAAGCGCTTTCAATTTATTTCTTCAGATGGAAATCAACCTGTGGATATATCTGCTGTGTCATTATTCTCTGAGTGAACTTTATTTTAATTCTATTTCATCTATACGTTCTCCCATTTAAAATCTCTATAATGCTTGGCAGTAATAAGACAGAAAGGCAGCCCAAAACTTTCCTGTTAGAAAGTTGCTATGAATGATCTTTTTTTTAAAGAAGAAAAACACAGACACAAACATAGATAACACATCTGATCGCTTCATGCAATTCGGTGTCCATAAACACCGACGGATGTAATTTGCCCCCTACGAGAATCAAATCTGGTATACCTTAGTACACAAAGGAGTGCCCCTGCCCCCCGCGTACAATGTTTAGACTATTAAACAAGGAACATAAAAATGTCAACATACCATTTTGTGGGAGGGGGTTGATTTTTCGGACTTTTGGGATCTCGCCTTCCGCCTGCCACTGATAAGTGTAAAGATGTAAACGTGTATTAAGTAATGGTATTATTACCAGTATTCCATTAAAAGACTAGTGCATGCATTAAGTGAAGATAATAGTATTGGTAATGTTTCTGCTTTCGACTGTTTGCATACCTGCTAAGGTCATGAAAGCTGGGGGCTTTGCCTGGAATTCATCCTTGCTGATCCCTCCACCTAGTGTTTTTGAGGTGGGGGATGCAGTCCCAAGTCTCCATCTCGTCTCCCTGGCTGGTAAGATCATGCGTCTTGCCGATCTCCATGTCAACAAGGACAGACCTATGATGATCATGGCTTCATCCACTTCCTGACCTGCGCTAAGGGTGAGTTGATTAAATTGTTATGATAGAAATGAAGGTATCGATGATATTAGTATTCTTAGTTATATGACTCATTAACGTTAACATGGCTATCAACGCCTCCAAGTGTTCTGCTATTGCGATAACGACCGATAAACACTAACATCACCACCACCACCACAACTACACCAACTACAACAACAACAACTACTACTACTACTACTACTACTACTACTACTACTACTATACTACTACTAATACTATTGCTGTTGCTACAGGTGGTGCTAGTGGTGTGGTCCCCCCCCCCCCCCACCAACCGTTCTGCTGCTGCTGATGCTAATGCTACTACTACTGCTGCAGCTACTACTGTGACCACTACTGTCGCTGCTTCTAAAACAACCACAAAAAATAAAGGACTATGTTGCATCGATCTGTACCACCAATCAGGACCACTGTCGACTTTCCGCTATTACACAAAATCTACTACTACTACTACTACTACTACTACTATTGATGTTGCTACTGGTGATGGTGGTTGTGCTGCTGCTACTACTACTGCTACTACTGGCACCACTTCTGTTACTGTTTCTACAACAAATTGGACTATTAATTTTGTATCTATATCACCGATCATGGTCAATGTCAACTTACCGCTATATCACACAAAATAGCAGTTTGTCGCTAATGACACAGCCCTGACGACAGGTGGGGCATAAAATTTATATAATCACCACGTGTTGTGGAAATGAGGAATATTACAGGTAACGTTCTCGATTGATCATTCCAATACATCCATTAGCAATTACATCTCTCTCTCTCTCTCCCTCTCTTTGCCTGTAGGCCTGTGTAATAGGTGGCACGCTTGCAGCAATTGCTCGCGACTACCGAACCCAGGTCGAATTTCCTAGCTGTCTACCTCGCAGAAGCTCACGCTGAGGGAATGTGGTCGATGGGCAGCAGCGTCAGCTACATCAAACAGCACCAGTCACTGCAAGAAAGAATTGATGCAGCAAAGTAAGTTGCAGATGAAAAAGCATTGACCAAAGAATTTTCAAAAGAACCTTGAAACTTTGGTTTTTGGAAACTTTCCATCACAGTAGCATACTATATTCATTTGACTTTGTGTGTGTGTGTGGGTGTGGGTGTACGTGGGTGTGGGTCTGTTTAGCAGTATGTCCGAGGACATTTTCGGACAGAGAACAAAAAAAAAATCATGACAACAATGGTCCTCGGAAGCCGGACAATAGTCCTCGAACGTCGAACAATGAATTTATGCCTTATTCCGTCGACTGTCCGAGGACGAGGAACAATAGAGGAACAATAACTGTCCTTGGAAGTAAAGCCATGTAGAGCTGTGTGTGTGTGTTGGTGTGTGTATGTGTTTTGTACAATTTTGTGCATTAAGTGTCTCTCTAGTTTAATTGAACTTTACATTATGTTGCAGAGTACAGAGTAAAGCTAATATTATTATGCTTATAAACACAACTTAGAGTAAACGTAGTAGATCATGTTTGTTTTCGTAATCTAGAGATTTACTCGAGATTGATGGCGAAAGACATAGTTGCATGACTGATGACGTCACAGATACTTCAAAGTTCCGCATCGTCGTGGATCAGATGGACAACCTTTTCAACAGGACGTTCAAGGCGCACCCAGATCGAGTGATATTCATCCGTGATGGGAATGTAGTGTACACAGGCAATGCCCCCGGATACAGTCAGCTGAATAACCCTACATACCTGATGACGCATGAAGCACGTGATTGGTTGGAATCAAATATTGGACCTGGTTTGAAACAGTAATCGGTAAAGTCACTCTGAACGTGTAGATAGTAGTTAGTGAGGATGATCCTGAAACGTACGTCCTTCTAAGGATAAATAACGCTAGCTAAAAATTGTTATTACTGTTATAATAATGGATTCTGATTCTGACAGTTGAATTATGATAACATCACAAACTTTATTCTGATTGCTTAACCTGGCTTCCTTGTTAGTATGGGTAAAGAATGCAGAAGACATAAATAAATAAATAATCGTGTTGTAAACAGTGTTGTAGTTAAGTCCTCAACATCCGAGCCCGAGTCCGAGTCCTGGAGTTCCGAGTCCGAGTCCGAGTCCGATAGGCCTAATCCGAGTCCAAATCCTTGGTTTTCAGGGTTCCAGAGTCCGAGTCCCAGTTAACCGTCGTTTGTGGACTGATGCAAACTTGCACACATGTGAACACACAAACACGCCCATGGGTGTCGATCCCCCCCCCCCCCGAAAAAAAATGAGGTGGGGGATGGCCTGTATTATCAACCCCAACCCCCCCCCCCCCCCCCCAAAAAAAAAAAAAAAAAAAAAAAAAAATATTTTGGGATGAAATAAATAAGAATTATGATACATTAGATTAAAACTAAAAATTATCCAAACTCATTATGTTTGATCTTGAAATACCATCACATTCTTTAATGATTGGACTACGGAATAAGAAATGCCATAAGTTCAATGCGAAAATATCGGAGAAAATTCTTTCGCTCGGATTGTTATTCTCAATTGAGGGGTTCCGTCCATTGTCGTAGATCCGTGCATTCCTTCTTTTCATTAAAAAACCATTTTGGGATGCTCTAAACTGCAAGTTTATAGACATATTTTTGAAAAAGTCTTTGGTGTGGGAGGGGGATACCCCTTCCCACACCCTCCCTCGCTCGGTCGCTTCGCTCAGTGGCGTATATAGGGGGCAGGGGGCACGTGGAGGGGGCGCAAAAACGCAAAGGAGAGAAAGAAGAAAAGGGGGAAATGAAGAAAAACAATAATCCTTACGGATTATGCGCCCCCAAATCCGCAGGGTAAATGCATTAGAAATCTAATTTTTGAAATGCGAAAATTTTCCAAAGCTCGGTCGCTTTGCTCCCTCGCATAATTATTTTCTTTCAGGATCTCGTAATTTCGCGCCCCCAGTAGGCCTACATATCTGTTAAATAGCTTAAAGGGTTCAAAATTGAAAAAATAAAAAAGTAATTGCTTTGCTCGCTATATCATGTAATTTTCATATGACTCCTGCTAAATATTGCGCCCCCAATATAGGATAACGTGTACAAAACAGCATTTGCAAAGGTTCAACTTTTAAAAGAAATTTCAACTTTAGGTAGCCTTGCTAAGAACGTAAGAATAGGCCCTAGCTAGTGCATGACCTAGAGTAATTTGGGACGTGCATCCGCACCATCATTTACAGTTGTATTCATGTCACAGTAAATTTTTAACCCTGTTAAAAAAAAATCACTAAGTATCGATGCAAAATAACTGCGTAATTGGGTATCGACTCGGCCGAGTTTTCGAGTCATTCAGCCTCCCAGTCCAAGTCCGAGTCCAAGTCCAAGTCCGGCAGAAATCGGACTCCAGTCCGGACTCGAGTACTACAACACTGGCTGTAAATCGTGGCATAATGATTTGGAATATCTATGATATACTAATAACAGACCACTGTCAGAAACAAATTAGCTTAGTCAAGTCTATGAATTTTGAAAGACTCGGGCAAAATGTAAAATTTTGTAGCAATAATATGTCTCACACTTATAACTTTTGCTCGGCAGGGTCACTCTAGTCATAAGGTATAAGGAGTATGTCACCCCCCCCCCCCCCCCCCCCCCCCCCCCCCCCCCCCCCCCATCCTGCATATTTCCATCAGGAAAAAAGGGAATGTGTAGGAGAGTTAATAATCAATCAATTGATTTTAAAACATCATGAACATTTTCTCAACGATTCCAATGAAAGGTCTTAAAACAGAAAATCTTTGGCCCAGCTATGGATTTCAAGAAAGGCTATCTTTCTACATAATATTCATTCTCCCTGATAATACTATGAAAAAAAAATGGTTAACAACGAACTGGTGACAATTTTTATCATTTTTTCATCATTGTTGTCTTTTCACTATTTCATAGGAATACCTTTTATTAAATAAATGGAAAACGGATCATAAATTAATGGTAAAAGCGGAAAGTTTTTGCCTTGGACATTGTTATGTAAACAGTTTAATATGGCTCTTAATAGTGTCTTCACTGAAGCAGTCCATGGCTAAATCAAGGAGCTGTCACAGCTGAAGCCGGGATAGCTCCTTGGTTAAACGAATAAAGGAGTTCTGATGTAAACGAGTTCATTTTCATTGTGAGAAAGGAGGATACTGTTTCAAACAACTTGGCCCGAACAAAGCGAATGAGGTTCCTACAGGAAAGTTCAACCTCTCGGAACTGATTTAAAAATGTTGTTCTGTCAAATTGTTTGGAATAAAGCCTTCTTTATCATATTTTGTTTCCTGTGCTAATAAACTGTGTCAACCAATATTTTGTCTATTTTTATTCCATTGAGATGCTTGGAACACATGTAAGTTATATTACGAGTACTTCGCTGACAAAACTCAGTTTAAGTACGTGTATACACCAAACATATAATAATTCAGTTGCGTAATAAGGAAATAGACAGATTGCAGGGAAGAAAATATAAAGAGAGACCGAGAAAGAGTGGGAAAATGTGTGTAAACGTGTGTAAATGTAAAGGTTCTTCTAGCCAATTTACTAGATTATTCTTCACTTTTAATACTTTTTAATATTACACTGTTTAGAAAATGTTATCGCATACTCTTGAAACACGCAATATGGCGCTGGGTCCACAAAATTTGCGACGCATTTTGTGCGCGCATAAATGAATGCCCATAATGAGTATTGCCAATTTCTAGTGTTTGCTGAGGAAAATTCAAACTGGCAGAGATGAACAAGGGGTGTGTGTCATGTAAGGGTTGGGGCGCTAGCGTATTTGAAAGGTGCCAAGGAGGGCAATTTGCCCCTTTAACAGATTTTCAACATTGGAAAAGAAAGACCTTTTCAATGACTACGGGGAAGAAAATATTTCAATTGTATTGAATTGCTCTGATAAACTCATACAGTCAAACCTAACTTCGGAAAACCGAGCACAGGTTTATACCCCGAAAACGGCATATAGAGCAAGCTGAATATATAGAGCCTTGATCGTTCAGTGCGAGACACTGTGTACAAAAGGCATGGGGAAAATCCTGAAATGCCAACCTGCTGTTGATAATATAATTTTCAAAAATAATGCTGCAGATATATTTATGTCAAATGTTTGTCATTTGAAAGTCATGTCATATGGCGAATCATTCACGGATTTTGAAGGTAATTGACACGCAGCATTATATATGTGGTTTTTTACACACTGCATCGCACTAAACGATGGGGGCTCTATATTCATACGCCGTTTTCGGAGTATTATTATACCTGTGCTCGGTTTTCCGAAGCTGGGACTGACTGTCATATGACTTTGGACAATTTCTCAGAAAAAAATTAGCTACATGTAAACGTTTTGAAGCCAACCTGCCAAAAGAGATAAGAAATGCTAAGGGAATATTTGAGGCACGTGTCAAGCCAACAAAACGAATTATGTCATGCATTGAAATCAAACTCTTATATCATGCATTGAAATCAAACTCTTATATCATGCATGGAAATCAAATATGAAATATCTTCAGATAATATAGAAATTATTATGTTACGCATGAATTATAATGAATTAAACATCTTTAAACACTTTCCATCAAAAGAAAATGACCACACGCTTTATATTTTACTATGACTTCATCGTGAGTAATTACACTGTTATGACTAAGAAAATAAAATAAATCATAATAGGATTTTTGCAAATTATACAGAGATTGATTATTAAAAGGAACATCTGGCGTTCTAACCCTAATGCCCCCCACCCGCTTTTGACGCAAATCAGCCTTGATTTTTTGTTAATATTCTAAATCACCATTGTCTCGAATGTTTTGTACCCCCCCCCCCCCCCCCCCCCCAGCCAAGACAAGGTCCAGATAAGCCACCGGGATGGGTTGGTTGGTTGGTTCTTGGTATGATGGCGCTCCTCAATCTTTTCAGATTATTCGCGCCAGCTTCGGAAAGCCCATGAGCGATTTTTTTTTTTTTTTTTTTTTTGGGGGGGGGGGAGGGGGGGGGGGGGAGGGGGATGGTGTTATTAATGGTCATCATTATTATGGTAAGATGTTAGTATCCCATCTCCTAAGTTAGAAAGCAGTCGTTCGTGATTATTCGTAATGTTTTGCTACAATATCAAGATATTCAAGCAATCAATCGGAAATAACAAAGGGGGCGTTTTAGCCAATTGTTCAAGGGGGAAAAACGCCAATATGTTCTTTACCAAATTGCTTTAAGATGAGTCATGCAAAAGGATCTATGACAGCTTAATAGGCTATATAAACGATTGGTATCATATATATAACCCAATAATTCCCGAGTGAAAATTGGGTTGCACATCAATAATTGTTTCAGATTAGGATTTTTCAATTTAGTCCTTTCTTTTAAGAGACGTCTCTCATTATCGTATTTTGAACAATATAAAATAAAATGTTCGATCGTCTCAAATTCTTGACATGCTTCACAGAGACCAGAGACTTGGGCCGGTATTCTGAAAACTATGATATCTTTTATGTATAGACACGTAAGGAAAACTATATTAATTGTCATAACAAACTGAAATTGCGCGCAATAAACACTAATCATTTGTGCTTGCGCAGATGTCTCTGTTAACTTGACGCGAACACAGCCATCTTCGCACAATCATTAACCAATGACTTGTCCTGATTTTGATTTGTTATGACAATTAACATCGTTTTACTAACATAAAAGATAACATAGTTTTCAGAATACGGCCCCTGGTTAATTTTAAAAAGATAGGTAGTGCGAACTGAAGAGGGCGAATCGGCTGCAAATCTACCCCTTTTGAACTTCAAATATTCTTATTTTAAATCATTTTCCCGATTATTTTAGAGCTATTATATTTTCATTTTTCATTTTTTTTTCATTATTACAATCAATAATTTGCGATAAGCGTCATACAGCAAATACAGCAGCTGTAAATCAATTAAGGTGAGTATCCCCATTTAATGTTCATACATTTTTTCCAGTGAATTCCTGCAAAATGCTAAGGAAATATTGCATCCACTAATTTACTTGCTGGCATACTTAACAGAGAAAGATAAAAAGTAAAGAAAGTTAAAATTAATAAATGCTACAGTTGTAAAAATGAGGAGAAAACTATAGTCTCATGATGAATGTGTAGTACAAAACAAATGGAAAGCTCCTCGTCAGTGCATTTACAAAGCTGCTAATTGATAATTGATGGATCACATTTTCTTTTTAATATTGCTAGTACACGATTTAACTTTTTTTTGTAAACCTTCCCCGAATTATCCATTCAATTTTTCACCTTACAATTATTATAGCCCTTCATGTGCAGGTGCATTTCCCACTTTAATGCTATTGATTTCCTGACAGGAAGTGATCCAGGGTGAACTGGGTTTAGTTTTCAAGTTTGCCGTCAACAGGAAACGGAGTATACTGGTATAGGTAAATGTTGTTCCAGTTAGAATTGTTATGACAAAGCCTTTGTTTCTGGGGATAGAAGAAGATTTTAGCGTTTCTATGTCATATTTAGTTGCTCACTGCTATCCTTTACGTCAGTTAGGTAAATAATGTCCAAATGCATCCAACCTTTGATTGATATCAAGATGAAAATATGTATACATATAGATAAGGCACGGTTTGTTTTAAAGACCTCAGCCTGACCCAAAACAACCACATATTGACGTAAAGCTTAGTAAACAAAGAATATAATTACCCTGGTTATTCATAAATTTTCGTCTCCGTTTATTCATAAAAAAAGGGTTTTTTTTTGGTCCGCCCCCTCCCTATGACGTAACACTGCAGGGGGTCGCTAGACGTGTGACGGCATGTCATGTATACAGCTCCGAGTGCGTCTACACGATATGTCGTCATCAAATTTTCACCCCCCCCCCCCCCCCCCCCCCCGCAAAGTAGAGTTCCTCAGAGACGGGGCCCAAACCACCGGGGCTCAACATTCGGTACGCTGTTACTCATTCCACAGGAAACGGAATCTCATGAAGTTGGTTTCAATTTGTTCAGAAAATATATAGCTCCCCGTGGATGAATAAAGGGTATATTTCAAAATTCGGTCAGGCTGAGGTCTTTAATACTAGTTTAACATAAAACACCCCCACACACGGGAAAAGGAGAGGAAAAGGCTTTATAGTCATGGTAGTTATGTACATTCGGCCGTTCCTTTTTTTTAACTTTACACTGCAGAAAAAATGATGATGTCTCTTTCCTGTACATTCTTGACGTAATGAACAGGTCCCGTAGTGGAAGGATCAAGAGGGCACGGGCACTTGCCCCCGCCCCTCCCCAACCAAAAATCCATTTTGGTATATTTAGCATTTGCACATTACATACCGAAACATGTTTCCTTGATTGCAATTGTTGGGTTTGTTATTGGTTTTTTTTTTCGTGTGTCTACGACGAGTGACAGCATTTCAAGTGATCCCAATCATGCTATTAAATAAGTGTAATATCATTTGACGATACAAAATATTACACCATCGTTTATCGCCTACTTACTTCTTTTTTTTTCTTCTTTATTTTTTACTTTGTTTGGCATATCTAGAACATACCCTCTTGAGTGGCAATCAAAAAGAAACAAGGTTATAAGAATGAAAATAACATAGGGACTGTCAACGCACTTCGAGACAGCAACTGAAAAATTAACGAACTTTAGTGTAGATGAGGCTATTAATAAATATACCCTTTGAATGACTCTGTTTGCGTGGTTGTAGATGTGCGCATCGCTCGTCCATATGTACAAGGTGCAAGTGAAGTAAATTTGTGTAGCAGAGGGATCACAAAGCGTTGAGTCTTCTATTTTACTGTCTTGTGGGTATGGAAGAAAAGTGGTGGGCCTATACAAAGTTTACAGGTAAGAATCAACATTACTTAACCAAATAACGCCCAAACTAAATTTCATTTGTTAGGTTAATCTATGTATGAAAACAGCAAAATATGAGGAAAGCGCAGTCAACATTATGCGCATGTAGTCAGTTTTTCTGTAAACTTGTTGGTGATGATAATATCTCATCCCAGCCCTGAAAATGGCAGCTGAATATTCATAAACGTGAATGGGAGGAGACTCACTGTCCTATCATGCCTATCCTAGCTAAGACAACATTTCAGGAGACAGCTTATACTTTTTACAAGGATTTGGAATAATTATACGCCCAAAAGGGAAAGATTGGCAGAGGTATCTCCCTCATAGAGTCAGCCTAGATTCAGCCATTTCTTGTGTTCCAACTTTTCTAGAAAGCACAAATCCCTGCCAAATCTGGCATTTCATCCTGCATCTTGAACAAGTATGTAGGGCTCAAAGGTGATAGGCAAATTCTGCGAGTTAACGTAGTGACCAGGCCCCTGGGAGCCGGGTGCTGGGGTGCTGCAGCACCCCCTAGAAGGCTCAGGATGCTACTAAAAAGTAGTTAAAAAGAGAGCCCAAAAGGCTGAGGACCTTTTTTTTCTTTTTTCTTTTTGCTCGTCAGAGATTTTTTGGACTTGAAAAGAAACACCTTTAAATGCTGAGAACTTTTTTTTTTTTTTTTGCTCACAGCGCCCCAGTAACAAAATCGTTCCCACGTGCCTGATAGTGACAGGACGAAAAAGACTTGTCAAGAAGACTGAAATTTAGTAGAGGTAATCGTTGAAAATGGACGCCCTCGGTAGCTAAATTACAGTCGCTCCGTATGGTGCGTATGATTGGACCTTAAACATCCCAACATTCGGTAATCGTGGTCATAGTATTTCAAAGTAAGATAATCGTTTATTAAAAAATTAGTTTATTATTTTTGTTTTCAACTTTCTATTTCAAAGATGCTAACGAAGCCGTTAAACAGTCTTAATAATGAACGAGGGAAAGCATGTTTTTACGTGTATCTAACCGAAGAATCTAAGTTCATTCATTGTGTTCGACTATCATACATGTGCAATTACATTTTTTCAGATCATTTATCAAGTTTTTAAATCTGCGATACTTTTTCCACTTGACAAACAAATATAGTTCTGGGAAGTCTAATAATTGCTTGTATGACACTTCTTTTAACAATATCAGTTTTACCTTCATATTTTACAAAACGACGTCCGTTTATCATTGAAGATGGCGGACTCTAAACTTCTAGACCAAGCTATTCGGTCTTTAAGAGGCGAGCAAAATGCACCCGAGATGCCGAAAATCCTTGGTACACCTGAAGAAGCGGTCAAGGTTCTTGAAGAGTTGAAACGAGTATTATGGTCGGATGAAATGCAAGAGATGTTCAACAAAAGGTTGGATTTCACCAATCCAGAGGTCATTGTAGAAGTGACGGTATGCCGAATTATCTTGACCTTTAAAATTATGTATTTATCAGTAAAGTATACACAACGTAAGTGAAAAAAGGAAAAAGTCTGTTATAAGGCCATCCTTTCCCGATTTATTTATTTTTTCTTAGTTTCTTTTCTCGTGCAGAATGTAAGTCTAGCAGTTTTCGGTAGATCACCTGATATTTTACATATATGAGAAATATATATATGTATATATATTTGCTTTACATATTTCAATCGTTGAAATACTGTGGTAATTATAGGGATTTCAGTTAATCGCTATAGTTGTGCCATAATATTGTTCTGTTCCATCTTTAATGGTGATAATATTCGATATTTAACATACATCAAATGGAATGTATTGAATAGACTTGAGTATTTAGACATTTTGAGAATTAAGCGATTATGAATGTAAGGTACAAACCCAATTTGACTGAAGTATTTTGCAGTGTATTTAACTGGTTCACTTTTAATCGTGGACAAGACTGCGTCTCGACAAGCAGAACAGTTATGTTAAAAACAAAATGTCATAGTCAATTATGTTCATGCTAATGACTCTTATTTTTTTATCTTTCAGAAATGTATGCTTGACATAAGCCTTGTGACACTTGACAACCTTGGTTTACATCACTTGAAACCGATGTTTGGACTTGATAAAATTCAAAATATCATCGTGGTCCTCGGTGCTTATAAAGATAACCCTGAGGTAATCATGTACGGTAGCATGTCATAATTACTAAATCTGATGTGAGGTTGCAGCTGTTATTAATGTATTTTCTATATCCATGTAATGGTAAACTAGTGGAACCCGTGAAAATCCACGGGCAATTTTAGCAGATGAGAAATGTCAACACATTTTGTTCATTAAATGAATGTTTATCCAAACTTCGTCCAGTTACTAGAATTTAGCGGCGTGGCAACACGGGCGTGCGGCTTGAGACATGAAGGCACGCCCTATCTATTATTTCCCAGTAAACCCCTCCCATAAAAACAAAGTCAGAATAATCAGTTTGTGTTCTCCCCCAAACTGTAAATGTAGTATCTCCTTATCACATATGAACAATAATGGCCTAATGCTATGCCGCTTACCTACGCGAATGTGCAGTTGACATAAATGTATGGTATAAACTGTATCATGTTTATCCTACCGCTGGTATTCAGCAGCACTGATTGACGTGGGCCTCGGGCACGCGGGCCCCTCTAGAATATTGCAATTTCTGGCGCCCATCCGTTTACGGACATAGAAATTTCTGATAGTACGACATGGAAAAGAAACATGCCTCCTATCCCTATCCCCACGGGTACGACAGGGAAATACATGGAACCCTAGCTCTGACCTCCCACTACAGTCAGCGGTCAGCGGTCACAGTTTGTTTATTTCGGTTAATTCCATCGATTGTCCATCATAGAGCGATGTGCTTCCATATAATGGATATCATACCTTAGTAATCTTCTGAGTGCATTGCTTCGTCGTCGAGGAAGAGGAATGCAAACTATTAAATCACTTCGATATCTGCCTCTATGCATGCCTAGGTCATAAAAGCGGGGGCGTTTGCCATGCAACCAAGTCTACGTGCCCCACCACCCAGCTTTGTGAAGGTCGAGGATGCAGTCCCAAGTCTCGATCTCGTAACTCTGGCTGGTAAGATCATGCCTCTTCCTGATCTCCATGTTAACGAGGACAGACCTATGATGATTCTCGCTTCATCAGCTTCCTGACCTCCGCTTAGGGTAAGCCTATTAAAGTGCATTGATGGCAAGTAAAACGAGATGTAGTTCAAAATGTTCGGTTCTTCTTCTTTTGTTTTGTCTTTGTTTTTTTGGTTTGTGTATTTTTTGTTTGTTGTTGCTGTTGCCTTTTTTATATTGCTCCTAATGTTGTTGGGATTTTTTCGGGGGGAGGGGGATTTGTTTGTTTGTTTGTTGTTGTGTTTTTTTCTGGGGGAGGGGGTTCAATCTTCAGTCAAATCCCTCTGCCTTTCTCTTGTTTTATATCCCGCCCCCTCTTCATCTTTTGCGATAACATCCAAGTACATGCACATTAATGGTTCATATGTATGTATATATATATATGACTTGTCCTCGAACACAGGTGGTCATTCATAGTTGTATTTTAGTGGAGGTTATAGTGAAAGAAATGAGCACTATGAGACGGTCGTAGCTGTTATTATCCTCCTTTATTTGTCAAGCTTTCGATCTGCGATCTTCATCAGGACTGCATAAAAACACAAAATGATGGCTGACATTTACATTAGAATATACGTTTCAATTTCTTACAATTGCTAAATGCTTATCATTATTATAATATATATTATCATAATACCACTACTATACTACTACTACTACGACCACTAATAATAATAATAATAAATAATAATAACGATAGCAATGATAATACATTGTAATAATAAGAATAATAATATGTATATTCCGATGTAATTGTCAGCCATCATGTATCCAGGGGGTGGCGCAACAGGCGCCCCCCCCCCCCCCCTATTGGCCGTCGTAAAAAAAAATAGCCCCCCCCCCCCAAAAAAAAAAAAAAGTTGTTCATTAAATAGGCTTCAAAATTGGTCACATATAGGATTATTTTGCATCTCAGCCCTTCTTCAGAAGCAACAATTTTCCAAAGGGGAGGGGGCACCCCCTCCCTTAGACCCCTCCCCCAGGACGGCGATCAATAATTCCTGCCGCCCCCCCCCCCTATTGGGAAATCCTGGATACGCCCCTGCAGTCCTGATGAAGATGACGAAAGCTTGACAAATAAAGGAGGATAATAAAAGCTACGACCGTCTCAGTGTCCTCGGTCCCTCTTCATATCCTCTGTCTCTTTCTCTTTCTATTTATATCATATCTATATCTCACGTTTTCCTTTTCTCATTATTTACTTATAGGCCTGTGTACTAGGTGGTACGCTTGCAGGAATTGCTCGCGACTACCGAACCCAGGTCGATTTCCTAGCTGTCTACCTCGCCGAAGCTCACCCGGAGGGAGAGTGGACGATGGGTAGCAACGTCAGCTATGTGAAACAACATAAATCACTTCAGGAAAGAATTGCTGCAGCAAAGTAAGATGCAGTTGATATTGCAATGTTCAAAGGTGTATCATAGTTGATTATATCGTGATTGCACATCACATTGTAGTTCGGGGGGAGGGGTATGTGCCAGGTGCCCCGAGAGCTACTTGAATTGGGTACAAAACGCAATGCAAAACACACACACATACACACACCCTACACACATTGATTTGTGGGGAACATTATTGTTCTCTCCTATTGTATTTTGTACCCCGCAAACACTTCTCCTATTGTATTTTGTACCCCACAAGCATGACGGAATAAAGGCCATCACTGTGCTCTATTGTTCTCTGTACCCCACAACTGAATCCATGTAAGCCCACACCCACGCACGCACATAAACACACACACATAAACACACACACACACACACAAGAGGGAAAGACAAAATAAACAAAATCTTGTTAAGCTTCTTGAGTATTATCACATGTCGGTTTAAAGTGCAGCATAAATTTGTAAATGTGCTTGAAAATATCTTTGTGAAGTTGATACGTCTATACCCCATTATAAGATATGAAGTCATGCAACGCAAGAAAACCATAAACAACACCAGTATAGAAATGTTGTTTAAAAAATACCCTGGACCTTAAATAATGATCATATTGCATATAGTAATGTCAAATATAAAAGTAATTCAAGCTACAGTCACGTGTACCTGGAAAAGCGTTGTTAAATTTATCACCATTATCGATAAAGATATCTTTTGGGTTGCCAGCTCAAATCAGTGTTTGTTATCTAAGCTTTTCACTACCTCAAAATGGCCTAACAATCGTCAATCTAGATAAACGTGAATGCGAAAGGTAACTTTACTAGCGCTTTCATTCATGCATACAGAAATTAGAAATATTGCAGAAGAAATAAGGGGGTCGAAACATGGACCGAGACGCATAACATCGCTCATCTCTCTCGATTTGACAGTACTTTTTGTGCAAACACACATGTTCAAAATGTCTTTATAATATTGAAAAGAGGATGCCCCAGTCTTCTTCGCCCTATCCGAGAAGTAAAAATAGAAATATTGGACAATATTTTTTGTGCAAACACACATGTTCAAAATTTCTTCAAGATATTGAAAAGAGGGTACCCCAATCTTATTCCCACTATCCGAGAAAAAAAGAAAGAAAGAAAAACAAAGAAAAAAGGTCTAGGAATTGATAATTCCCGCTCTGTTAAATGATTGATGGCTTTAATATGTTTCCGAAACCACTAGAAAAGAAAATGAATGGAAATAAAAGTATATATTCCTAAATGACGCAGTATATTTATCAAATTGACCACTAAGTAGTTTAACATTTTACTTTTGCGAGAGAGAAGCCGAAATAATACCATGTTGGCATAATTTGAATACATAACCATACACTCTACTATATCAATTGCAGTAATAAGAATGGCATAACGTCACAAACCAGGCATGTTTGTTTTTGTTATTCAGAGATCTCCTCAAGATTGATGCCGAGACTCACAGTTGCATGACTGATGACGTCACCGATACTTCAAAGTTCCGCATCGTCACTGATCAGATGGACAACCTCTTCTCCAGAATGTTCAAAGCGCATCCAGATCGAGTGATATTCATTCGTGATGGAAAAGTAGTGTACATCGGCTATGACATCATCTCTCACATGAATAACCCTACACGCCTGATGACACATGAAGCACGCCAATGGTTGGAATCAAATGTTGGACCTGCTTTGAAACAGTAAACAGTGACGTCACACGGATGGTTTAGAGTGAAGATGATTCTGAAATGTTATGTTCTTATCAAGGATAACATGTATACAGTGTTTATCAAATAAAGGAAATCCAAATTCGAAGTGCTAATATTCCAAGCATTATCTACTTTGACAATGTAAATGTTGCTTACAAAGAACTCCATGAGGAACTCCTCATCTTTCCATTGATACATTACTTGCATCACTGATGTCACATAGACCGACTATATTGTTAATGAAGATGGCAGGTACGAATTCCATTGTTTGCAAGTTTTTTTTGTAAGTGGATAAAACAAAGTTTTTGCTGATGTCACACACGATCTAGTATGATTGTGCTCATTTATATTGAGTATGACAAGTTAAAAGGGAAATTAACCTCAGCGTATGAATTAGCTTATTTTGAATGGTGTAGTATATGCCTCTTATTTGATACATGCAATTTCATGTAAAAACACAGGATATAGATATAAATCACTATTTTCCAGCCAAGTTATCGTCTGCTAGCAATAATAAGGGGGCTGCCATTACTTTATGTGTACACGAACATATTTTTCATCCCAAGTAAAATTTCCTTCATCGTTAACTTGTAATTGATTTTTAGAGGACAAATATATATTAGATAAAGTCACATATTCTGAAATGTAAGTTTAGTTTTATATATTTTTTAAAAGGTCTTAATTTGTTCATAAAAAATATACTTCATAAAAAATATACGTCAAGGACGGAGAATTGACGTCAAGGACGGAGACAATCGTAACAATACCAAAACAAAGCGAGGAATCTGCTTTACAGGATGGCTATTAGAACTCATGGGTCGTCAATTATCTAGGCCCATGGCCAATAACAATCGTAATACAATCAGAACAAAGCGACGTATCTGTTGTAAAGGTAGGCTATTATCAATGCATATGGTACCTAATGATCCGTGTCATGCACAAAATGGCAGCCTCCATGGAAAGACGTAGCAGACAATAGGTGCATCTAGAATATCACGTGGGGTTACTTGTCCTTTAATGATTTTGTCCAATGATGATTGGAAGGATTATTTTCGGCTCCTGTTGAATGTTGCCTTTGCCTTACGCTATAGTATCCCTCGCATGCTCCAAAGTTGCTGCCTTATCGCAGCAATGTTTTCTTCTGATTCATCATTGCGCCTCCTGCCAGAATATCCCTTGTTGCAGATAAAGCTAATGACATGTCCTTGGTCTTCCCTAACATTCGCTCAGATTGTTTGAGCTCCTGGAGGCTCTCTTTCTGGGAAAAGTTCCCAAAGTCATTTTCGGGTTTGTCAGAAGTTATTTCAAGGAAACTATGCTGTTTTTGTAAAACATCATGGTCATTGTCCCAAAGTTAACAGAAACATGATTTTGATTTCTTAAACGTTTCATGAGAAAGAATTTGAAAAACACTGAAAGTGTTGTCTCTGTAATGACTTCAGAGAACGATTTAGATTTTTTGGTGAATTCACCTAAGAACAATAAGTAACACAATATCGAAGAACGAACAGGAAATATTTTCCCCTTAAAGAAATGTTTAACAGTCCTGATTGTCGTTTTACTCCTTTATAGGAATATGTTTCACATTCAAAGATAAATGGAAATAATTCAGAAATTAACAAAAGCTTAAACTTTCCTCCTGAGGCATTGTTAGGCATTGAACTTTGTACAAATCAAAGGCTTCTTCAGTTCATACTGTTCACACTTGTAAATTAGTTCTAATATATAAAAAAAAAAACGTTTATAAGGGACGTACGAAAAGAGGATATTGTTTCATACTAATATATTTTGCTCGAACAAAGCGAATGAAGTTTCTTCAGGAAAGTTTAACCTCTAGGAATGGATAAAAAATACTTGTTCTGTCAATGTAACTTGTGGAATGATGCCCTCTTGGTTATTTTCTGAATTTGAATAAACTTGGTAAATAAATACTAATGTTTCCATTTTTTCCTGCGTAAATGTTGGGAATCCATACATGTTTATTTCGCTGATTTTATGTGCGAATAAGAGAACAGATGAGGGGGGGGGGGGGGGTGAATAACGATATAATTAATAATTGAGTGATAGAGAAAGAGAAAGAGAAATATATTTTTTCAGCTGTCAAATAGGTTTTGATGATATCATGAAAAGGTTGTTCTTTAGTCTTGAAGCATGTAAACAAGAAGACCACAAAGATATCAAGTTTGTTGTAATAAAAAACAGAAACTTAGGAAAACAGATCAGTGAAATTCTGAGCAAAATCCGATAAGAAAATAAGAAATCTAATAACTTTGAAGTTGTAATCAAACACAAATTAGCAACTGCGATAGGCATTTTGTGAGGTCCTTTCTCATCTGCCCTGTATTAAAACAATCATACATATACATTCACCCTAGATATACCTTTTGCATATGTCATACGTTTTCTGCAGAACCCCTGTATGAAGCAATCTATTCATTTCTCAGCAACTAAGAAAATGGACATTTATGAAATTTTCAATTCAGAACAAATGAGAGGGACCTCGATAGATATGTCACAGAGTTGCCACTTTGTGGTTCATTGTTTATAACTTGTATTTTATTTCTTAACGGATTTGGCTCGAACTTTCACTCATTCTTTTTCTCTCATTTTTTATGTTTTCATCAAAATCAACAAATTATTAGGGAATTTTCAACATTTTAAAATGCTATCCCGAATTCTTTAGGCCAGCAGCATGGTGCCTTGCTCTCTCAAGTGTAAAACCCAATACAAAGGTGGCGACAGGTTTGGGCATCCATGCCCATGTGCGTTCTGCCGCTGTATTGAAGTGGTATAGGGCAAAAGTGAAAAATCTACCGGAATAATGGCTAGGGGAGAGTAAGGAGGAGGGCGAGGGCGAAGAAGCCAAATCAACCGTTCGCTCTCCCCCTCCTTTGGAAATTTATCAAAGAAAACTTTAACATGTAGAATGGTAGAGAAGACATAGCAAGAGAGAGAGAGAGAGATGATTAATGCTCATAGAAAGAAGACTATTTTCATTTTAATCTACTCATGAATTGCTTTAATACCAAATCCGCAGAACATAATAACTACTTATACAGCTTTAAGTTGATATATATATATATATATATATATATAATTGTGAGAAATGAGAATGAGAGAATAATGGTTGCGTATCTTAAATCAAAGTTCCCCAGAGGAGTCTTCCCTTTTTTGAAATTTTGGCAAAGGTTGAAAAAATGTCTCCGCCGGGAATCGAACCCGGGTCATTGGCTTAGACGCCAAACACGGTCTAGTGGTTAAGGCATTGGCGTTCTAAGCCAACGACTCCGGTTTGATTCTCGGCGGAGACATTTTTTCCACCTTTGCAAAGATTTCAAAAAAGGAAGGGAACTTTGATTTAAGCTATATGCAACCATTATTCTCTCATTTTCATTTCTCACAATTATATTACTTCCACGAAAGTTGCCAAAGCTGTTGCATATGTTGTTCCCTTACAATTATATATATATATACATGTATATTATTCTGCAATGTATCGTAGAAAGCAAATGGAGAGCTTTAGCTTGCCAGTGCAAAAATCAAAATTCACAGTGTTACAAATTTTCCTCGATTTGTCTCTCTCCTTTTTTTTCTTTCTTTCTTTGATTAAAACAAATTTGGCAGCAGGGTCTCCTTTCCCTTTAACATATTTAACGCTTTCGATTTCAAGACATAATGTGATCCAGGGTTTACAGATCCAGGGTTATGTTAAGTGTCACCTGGATGGAAACGGATCAAGAATAAATATTATTGTTAAAACTGCTATGGCATATAGCGTATGTAGCTGGGGACGGAAAAGCATATAGACTTTCTTATATCACTGCTATCAAGTCACTCTGGTAAACAATGTTCAAAATAACCTTTGGTCGATATCAAGATGACGAAACATCACAATATGAAAGAAAAGAAGTGACGGTTGGCCCAGGTCCAACAGAAAATCTTGCAAAGTCATGACAGTCGTATTTATTTAATTTACCACAATCAGTGTTATGAATATATTCAAAGTGAAGGACATTACAACCATCGTTGTTTGTTGTTGTTGTTGTTTTTTTTTGTGTTTTTTTTTTGGGGGGGGGACATTTCAGAGTATTAAAAAAAACGGTTTAGGCACTATGGCTCTTTATCATATAATATTTTTCACAAAATGAAAAAAAAAAAGTTATGTGACTGATCTATGAGGCTCAAGTAATCCCCCCCCCCCCCCCGACCACGTTAAATCAATTCTGGCACATTTGTCTTGTATGGTATATACACATTTCGTACAAAAAGACAGTTTTACACTTTGACTTTCCTTTTGCATAAAACCATGCATATTTTACCAGATCATAAAGAAATTCCTTTTTTTTTCAATTATAGGGTATGCAGAATGAATATCATGATTGATTACGACCCTGTTCATTCACGATTAATTATGTATAAATTGATCTGGGGATGCTGATATTGTGACATCGTTTATTATCAACTAATCTCATTTAAACACATGAACATGCTCCCCAGGCAAACAAAAACGAAGATGGCTGAACTGATGTAGATAACATAGGGACTGTCAACACACTTGCGACAAACCTTAAAAGTGACTGCACTTTTATGTTTTGCAGCTACCTCATACTCATATGCGTCATTGGCTTTTGCAGTTTGGCTTCATAATGTTGTTTGTATATGACATTGTGTGCAACTGAAGGACGGTAGATTTGTATATCAACGGGATCAGGAAATCGAGCGGCCTTTCGATTGGGCTGCCTCGTGGATACCGAATAAATAGAAGTGATAGACCTAATTGCCATTGTATAAGGACAGACTTTACAGATAATAATTAATTATTAATTAACTATATTCATTACAGGTATCAATATTGATATGTCAATACATTCGAGGGCGGATCTAAGATTTTCCTGTATACAACAGTAATTGAAAATAGCAAAATGGGATGGAAACTCAGTCAATATATTGTTTGTGTAGCCACTTTTTTGAATTTGTTTGTGATGGTAGTGCCGCTGTCCCACCCTTATTAGCTCGTTGACTACTGAATTGTTTAACTCTCATATTCTTAATACAGGAGCCACGCAGTTCCCGTAGTCTATGGGTTAAAACGATACCTGACCACATATTGCGTAGGATTGTGGTCGAGGTTGGGAGGAGGTCATCCCACTATCCTAGGTTAAAATTTCATGAGGAGATAAAAACATGAACTATCAGAATAGCCTATGCTGGTTCTGCGACGTAATGTTCCGGGGAAAATTACTCCGAGCTTCAATCAAAATAAAACATAGCGCTTTTACTAAACAGTCCTGTTTCGGATAAGAAGAAAGAATAACATAACGAAAGATAGAAAGAGATATAAATGATAGAACAATGAATATAAAAAGTAACATTAGGAAAAACGGAAGAGAAGATAAAAGAAATCAAAGAATAACACAACGGAAGGTAAGATGATAAGATTCATGACAAAAGACTTAAAAGGAAAAAGGAAAACAAGGAATAACGTAACGAAAGACAGAGAAATGCTCAAAGATTAAACAATATAAAGATGTTTAAAGATAGTGAGAGAAATGAAAGAAGGATGAACAAAATTAAAAAAAAACAATGATAGAAGGATAAAACAAAGAATATAATAAAGAAAATAGAGAAAAAAAGATACCATACATAAAATTCCTGAAAAATGTTCGAAAATTTCGATCACCGCGCCGAGCCGCTATTAATTCATTCATTTGATAATGAATCGTATAATCATTTCATGCTCCCATCAGGTCACTGTGTTTGTGTTGTTTTGTTTGTTTTTTGGTGCTCAAAAGTAGAAAGCTAATATACATAAACTAGGGTGAAAGACATAGAAATTCGTGGATCGGTGCCTGTATTATTTTGTCATAATTGTATAAAGCCTCGGCTCCGTATCCACTTGTTTTGAGGCGGTACCTGGCTGTATTGTAAGGATGAAGGAAATTCATTCAGGTGTCCCATCTGGTTTACACCCAGTTCCGATAATAGCATTAATATTATTTATGTTTACAATAGCTGTTTTTGTAAGCTATTCATAAGTTTTAGGACCTAGATAATCTTGTGAATATTTGTTTTGGCGTCCCTGTGCATATTGTGGGGGTTGCAAGCCACGCCCGTTTTGAGAGGATAGAAAGCACGCGCTTCTTTTGTATTTGAAAAGTGACTGACTTCCTCAGAGGATTCAGGAAGTGATTCTGTTTTAGAAAGAATTTTTATTGGTCAGAGATAAGATACGTAATAATTGGGGTTCAGAAGATTGTGGTCAATTGGTTATTAAGACGTATAAATTCTGGGAAGCGCTTGGATGCGGGCCCTTTTTGCTAAGTTTCACCATTAAGTTAGGTCGAGATAACTTTTTTATGGTTTCCTGTTATGTTTCGCGAACACCCAGCCCAGTCGAGCTTTGATTTTATTTCGTTATCGTTATACTTTCTTGGTATGATAAATATGTTCCACTGACACTACAATTATTTCAATGTCGCAGCGGACACTGATGTATTCCTTAATTTGTTTATTTCAACCAGATACCGTTTTCATATTCACTGCAAAAGCAGGCTTAGTAGGGGCTGAGTCGGGGTCAATAGATTCGCTTCTATAAGACGTGGGCCCTGTAACATAAAGCTTTAAATTGATTTTATGTTTGATTTTTACGATCAATGCCATTAACTGCAATGTACAATCAATCGTAAGATCAATTAAAAGCTTTATGTTGCAGGTTCCTGATAGTTTTCCTATTACAACAGCAAGACAGCATCGCATCTGATATGCGCATTATGATATTTATGCTATTCTTTGTTTTTCCTGCCATCTTCTTTTCTTTATATCTTTCCCTATGTTATTATTTGTTTTTCCTTCTATCTTCTTTCTTTTTTTATCATTCCTTATGTTATTCTTTGTTTTCCTTCTTTCTGAAGTATCTTCTTCTCTTTCTATCTTCCATTATGCTGGTCGGCTTCAACTAGCGCGGATAGCGTGCATATTACTGTAATTACTTCTCAACCCACTTCTGGTCAGGGCTTACCCTGCTCAAAAAGCGGTTTGAGAAGTCGCCTTTTAGTCCTGACTAAACGCGGGTTTACTGAAGCCGAAAGCTTTCATATCAGCTTTGTTATCACGGCTTAGTTACGGCTAAGGCCGGACTAAAGGCCACTTCTACCCATAGTATGAAAAGGGTATGAGACTGTTTGATTTCAACGAGAGTGCGAAAGAGATAGAACTGAGATTGAAATCGATTTCTTTTGTAAGGACAGATCGAGATGATTATCATATTTTGAAAGGACAAGAGCCTGCGGAAGAGTTTGTCTTTAAAGGGAAATCCAACCTTAATGGCAAGTTGCTCTGAATGAGAGAGGAAATATTAGAGAAGCAGATTGGTGAAAGTTTGAACGAAATCGGACAAAGTTATGAATTTTTGAAAGTTGTAATCACTATATGGGAATTTCAAATTGGCCAAATAGGTAATGTCACTGTAATGTAGTTGCGGACAACTCCCCCGTTCGCTCCAACACACAAAATGACTAAATGTCATTTTTTTCAAAATGTATTAATCAGTAGGATCTTTTTCTTTCATGAGGACCTATAACATTATGCTATCTCCAATATATTTTGAGTACTGCCCTAAGGGTAAAGGCGCTTCGGAGAAAACCGCAAATTAATGATATGTGTGCGACAAACGGGAGAGTTGTCCACAGTATGCCGCAATCAACTCACCAAATTGCCCATTTGAGATTCGCATAGATGTATAGTGATTTCATTTTTCAAACATCCATAACTTTCTTATTCCTTGTCCGATTTCTTTCAAACTTTCACCATCCTATTTTTCTTATTTTTCTGCTTTCACACAAATCATCTTATTACCAAGGTCTTTTGTGGATTTCTGAATATCGTTATACTCCAACCTTGGAATTATTACAGAGATTCCGTGCTGTAAACCTGATTCTCTGCTGTCATTATGTTGAATACCGAAGCAAATTTCCCCCACTAATCACTTGCTTGGCTGAACATTTTCCATGGTGTCCTGTAGTGCTGAACAATGCCGGGTCTGGAACCTTGATTAGTTTGCAGACACAAAGCAGTTTTACATGTTAAAGTCATAACGCAGAAGATCTAAAAATGTAAGACTCTAGACTGCACCCAATTTTAATTCATTTGTCGGGGTATGGGGGTAGAAATATATAGAGAGTTAAGACCCCTTTACACCGGAGGAAGTTCCCGCTACGTCCTTGAAATTAGAAAAAAAATGCCTAAGACGTAGCGCCAACTTCGTTGTTTTCGAAAACTGTGAAATCGTCCCGTGCATGCTACGTTCGCACCACGTCCTTACTGAGTTCAAGTTGCGTTGGTGGTGTTCCCACTGAGTTTATTGTGCGCGCAGACGTGGTCCGTGCGGCGTCGAAACGGTTCTCGCTACGTTCTCGCTATGTCCGAGCAGATTGCGACTCGTTGTACCTACGTCTCCGTCACGTGAGTCTCCGTCTCTGTCACTTGAGTGTAATGATCCTGCAGGTCAACACCTTTTTCATTCATACTCCAGAGGTCAGATGGGTTACACCCCACGTGACTTAGACTTGCATGAAAGTGTACAGCGCGCGCCTTTCTTTTTTACAACCAAGCCTAGGCAGAACCCCTTTTTGAAGACTTTGAAACAGACTAGAAGTATCGGACTTGTATTTTCTTACTCAGTCACCTTATTTTTAAATAAGCAAACCCTAACCCTAACCCTAACCCTAATAAGCAAAAGAAAATTTCGTAATATAAACCTCTGCCGAGGTTCGAACTCGTGGTTCTTTCACCAAGAGAGGACTGGATTATCCGATTGCGCCACACACAACAGCTGCTCGATGCCCTTGCTCGTTTTATTATATCGCTATAATTCGTTTTCATGAATATTCATGCAGATTAGTCTTGACGGATTGAATCGTATTAGTATGAAAAATGCGAAATCTGCCTAGGCTTGGTTGTAAAACGTAAACACGCGTACAGCGCAGTAACGTAGAGTTGACGTAACGCGGGCATAAAGAGGACGTAGCAACAACTACATATGCGTAGTGGCCGCGCAGTAGACATGGACGGAGTTGTTGCTACGTTGTTTCCGTGTCCGCTACGTCTATGCTAAGTCGATTGAGCTGTTAGTTGCGTCATTACTACGCACTGTTCAGACGGCGCATCGGTCTCCGGAGACCATGCAGACTATGCCACGTCAATAACAGTTCTCGCTACGCCCTCAGTACGCTGTAGCAGTTCCCACTGCGTCATGGCCATTTTTCTTTGACGGAGCGAGAACTGTATGGACGTAGCGTTGGTGTAAAGGGTGTATTATGTTGCAACGTTGTAGGCCACTAATATTAACCATGCCATGGGCCAATCCAAAATCCTATCCAAACGTTTTACAAGTAAAGGGCATTGCGATATAACATTCCCCGGCCAGCAAAGTATTATAATTATCCTAACTTGCTCTTCGCTATAACTTAAATCAAGTACACTTTATTTGATTAATGCAGTATGTTTTCAAGTTAAAATATAGTCCTACTGAGCCACGAAGTGCCGGCTACCATCAGATAAGCAACAACATCAACAGGATTTTGATTTTTGATCATGAACTTATACTGTGATATCGATTCTACTATCTGAATGCATGGAATGTGACCACCACCCCCCCCCCCCCCCCCCCTCCCTCAATTACGACGTCCGACGAGAGCGGGAATTCAGTTGAGGTTTCAGGGGGTTTCTTCAGTCTAGTTTAGTCGATATTTTTCGCCCTTTTCATTCGGTGTTACTTGTACACGTACTGGGATATATAAAGAAACATTCTACAGGTAAGATACATTTTACGATAATCATACCGGTCAAGATTGTGTAATGAGCGTTGTAGATGCCTTTACTATTTCTAAATCGAGAAAACTGACGATTTAAACGGTGCAGTATAAACGTATCTTGTACCATGACTCGCGGTATGGTTGATAAACAGTGATTGCACTGTTGTATGTTGTATGTATATCGTAAAATGTATTCGCTGTCATTTAGAACAAAAAATAATATGATATATTATTACGCAGATAAGGCATTTTAGCGGCGCATTAAAAACGCATATTTTGGTCCGCTTGATTTGCGCGTGCAATATTATATAAATAGTGCATGGTCTATCATGCACTAAACTGAATTATGTGCACGACAAATACTAAATTATCTCGAGTGCACGAAGGATAATTTAGCATTTGGAGTTCAAATAGTCCAGTAATTGTGCAGAAATAGAACATGCACTGATATTATAGTAAATAGACCCCTAGATCTATACTGTTATTGTGTATTTTTTGCACGGACCCCGTGAAAAAATAAAAGTTATAGTACACTATCGGGCACTATAACACAATTTTTGCACGTCATGTGATGCGTATCTAACCAATCACATCGCGTATTATACATACACTATTTACTCTCAGAGCATATTCAATGCAACACCAAATTCCCCATAGGCTACTGTAATAAATTTGCCGTGCAATATTACACCGTATTTTGCCTGGTCAGTGCGCTTTTATCCAAGTGCATGCGCGCAGTAAGGCTTAAAAAATGGATACGCGTGGTAACAATTTACGTCACAATTGCTCGGCCCACATTACTAACTGTATGAATAACCTGAAATCAGATCGAGGAACTGACAGGCAAACAAACGTGTTTTAATTCCTACAAGATAGGCATATACATGGTAAAGGTAATATAATACTATTGAATGTTTTTTCTTACGTTGGACACCAGGGTATATCGCACTCGCTTTGAAAACATTTCACTCGTCGTGCCGACTCGTGAAATATGCTCATAGCTCGTGCAACGTATCCTTGTATCCCACTCAAGGCCATTCAATATTATATAAATATTGTTTGGAAGGTAAATATCTTAGTTAATCACCATTGGATATAAAGACTTAAGTATCTTATGTATGACCCTTTTGGTATTGCGTGTATTGATGTTCGCTAGAAAGAAGGAGGGGTGTTACCTAGATTTGGCCAAAAAAAAAAAATGTAGCGAAACAATCCTTCCAAGATTAATTATAAGTTTGCTCCCTACCCCCCCCCCCCCCCCATTACACACACACACACACACCCACACCTACACATACACACATATCAAGATTGGATTTTCACCCCGTTGAAACACTTTGTGCCATGCATGCTCTGTGATTGCACATTTTCGGAAACCTTCCATATATGTACATGTTGAGAAGTATAAACACCTCCTTTCACAAATGCCTTTACTTGCATAACAAAAACAAATATAGCCAACCTGCCATGCAATGTTAAAACGCAACGAGGTGTGATTTCTTATTCTATTTTCATTTCTTTATTATTTGTTCATTCAATACAAATTTCCATTACTCTTTTCCCCTCGCATGTGGTATCAAAAAGCGGACTCTGAACCCTATCTTAAAGGGGAATTAACCTCAAAATATAAATGTGCTTATAATATTCAAAGATGTAATCTATTCCTTCTATCTATTCGAGATGGGTATAAATCAAGATTTTCTCAGCAAGATTTATCGTCTGCTAGCGATACCGGGGCTGCCATTTGCTTGATGTGTACATAATTTTTAATCCGAAATTGTCTTTCTTCCTGATAAAAAAATTCCATTTGAGATTTAAAATATTTAACAGATATATACATGTATTCTAAAAACGAAAATGTGTTTTTTATATTTCTTTTGAAAATTACGATTTTACTAAATATAAATCTGTTTTCTTGATACTATGACGTACGCGACGGAGCGAATTAATTCAAATTTATGGATGATGACTTTCCCGAGCGTCAATAGTGACAAACTATGCATTCACCTGCTTTGAGATAATGGACTTCAAAAGTCAGAATGCGCGTTGTATAAATTATGTTCTGCTCTGCCAGGCAAGACCAAGAAATCGATTACTAGTTAGCAAAACCAGAGAATTTAAAAAGAAATCTATAAATTTCAAATTTTAAAATATATGTATACACCTGTTATGTATATTCCATCATATATGGGGATTTTTTTATAATGAAGAGAGGCAATTTAGCTCGTGGATTAAAAATATCTTCCTGACCGGAACGGTTTCCAATGGTTCATGTACAACTCCATGTCATCAAGAAAATGGCAGCCCCCATGAAGTGTTAGCAGATGATACCGTGAGCTAAAATGTCTTGATTTAAACCCTTTTCTGATATTTTATTTCTAAAGTGATACAGGTCAATGATCAAGAATATATTACACCTTGAACATAAGTACATATTCTAGGGTTAATTCTCCTTTAAAGTCTCATACAACACGGGTTCTGCTGTAGTAATGCTCATTGCACAGCCGTGTTGCGTTACACCAAGGAGTATGAATCCTCGGTTATACCACCATTGCTGTTGTTGTTACTTTGGGTTTTTTTTTACTTTGGCTTTGCCCCCTTCTTAGCCATGTCAAAAAATAACCTTTAAAAATGTTCACTTATAATGTTTTGTTTCATTGTGAAATAGGGCATACAATACATTCAACTGGAATAAATTTAACCTGGAGGTACTGTCTCTTCTAAAGAATGGAAAATGTAGCTATTCAAAGTCCAAACCTGCAGTTCAACATCAAAAATCTTAGGCGTGATTTACCGTCTGCGAAAGGGATTAATGACAAGCGTCAACAAAATAAAGCAACAGCAACGACAGCCAGCCTCAACGTTCAGTCCTTGATGACACATGAAATTGTACTAGTATTATAACATTTCATGGTAGTAACATTCTTATGTGTTTAACTTGCCACAGGTTATTCACTTCTGTTCATTGGTTATTATTAATGTGACGCTTCTATGTCTTTGGTGTATTGTGATTTTTCTTTTCTGTTTTGTTTTGTTTTTTTATACAACTTTGATTAAGATATTAATATTCTAAAAACAATACTTTGTACAGTGTAAAGAAGTATCATCACCTCTATAGCATTGACAGAAAAAACCAACAGGCAAGGGGATAAATGATAAATTGGTATATTTTAATATCCTTAGCCCAGGCGCCATTTAATAATAAAAATAATTATAATGGAAAAATGATAATGATAGTAATAATAATTAGAAATAAACAACAAAAAAACAAACAAAAAAGCAAAATCTAAACAAAAAACAACAACAAAACAACAAAAAGGAAGGAAAGAAACATACGCAAGATGCCCCATTACCTCCAATTATTTCGTAATACAGTGTTGATAAGAATGGCTGTAATCTGTACTTGAATCCCCAAGTGTTTGTATAAAAACTCTCTTGACTAAGCCTCACACAGGAGTGGCACGATGTCCTTGATTTTGTTACCTACAGTGCAACAATCATCTCACAACGGACTATTTGTACATTTGCTGTACAAAAGATCGTCATATTGTCGGACGGCGTTCATTTGAAATTCAAAGATGGATGACCCTAATGGGCCGGACCATGATACTCGTTCTGCAGGAGGTCAACCAAACATAGATCGAATGTTCCCAGACCAACCCACTTCAGGACATGGAGGTTATGTATTCCCCGACGTACCCAGAGTTTTGGGTGAACCAGCGCAGGCCATCAAGGTCTTTGAGGAATACAACAGGATCGTATTTTCGGACGAGATCCAGCAAATGTTCAATCAAGAGATGGACTTCAGCAAGCCAGATGTCATTGAAAAGCTGCAGGTATTTATCCTAGTGAAAACACTACACCCCATCACATTTCTTTCACAGCCTAATAAAAGAAAGAAATTAAACCACATTAACAGAACGATTCTTACAATGTACTGTAAAATGAACAGACATTGTTTGGTACTTGTACTTTTTAATACAAATTCTGTATTGAGAATATGGCCGTATTCTCGAAAGTGTTCCTTTTTTTATGTAACAAAATAAAGAAACAACATTATTTTCTGGCATGAAATGACCATCAGAAATCAATTCTATCGGGTACGTTTTTGTATTTGCATTTATTCCCAGAACTATGGTGATTCTGTGGGATTGAAAGAGAGTGACATTTCGCTCTCCATAATTCGGTGACCTAAATCTATGTACTTAGACAGACCTTTCGAGAATACGGACCTATATATTTTAGCAAAGAAATGCACAGACAAGATCAGACCACACACCGGAATATGAAAGAGAATATAAAAAAATAAATGACCGCTGCCGCTGGGAGAGGGAAAAGAAATGTTTTTAAAATTATACATTCTTGTTTGTATTGATCTTTATCTCGCAGCCTCACTACAATAGATTCACTCCTATTTTTCGTCATCTTGTATTCTGTTTATATGGCTAAGCTTTATCTCGCAGCCTCACTACAATAGCTTCGCTCCCATTTTTCGTAATCTTGTATTCTTTTCATGATCTGTAACAGAATTAGTATGTGACCCTCAACCACAAAACGACAAATAAGTCGGATTTTTTTTTTTTTATTTCAACACAGATTGAAAGCTCAATTCTAAGCTTTAAAATGATATATAACTTGTCTTGTATGGACTAAGCAAACCCTTGTAAATTACAATGAGAATGTTATTCGTGTCAGACAGACTAATGACCAAAACAATAGAGAAAAGGGGCTCTATAAAAGAAGGGTGACCATTTTAAAGGGATACGCCACCAGGCGGCCTTAGATAAAGTCTGGATTGCGTAAGCCCCATTCACCCGTACACAAATTTGTACGTCGAACGCGTCCGTCGGACTGCTGGGATTACCTTTAGGACTGCACGAAGCCCACTGAATCTCGCACGAGAGCTCGAACTCAGGCGGAGCGTGCATGTTGCGCGACGACCAGCCTGTCCGAGGTTTGCGTCCAGCGGGGCAACGGCATGAAAAGGTAACGATCACGGTGCCCTCTCGCGGCATGAAAACGTCCACACTCTGCGGTTGAGTATCCCTTTAAGAGCGCCTAATCTGTATCCTATTGTTCGTCGCACAAAAGGTTGAGTCAAAACTCCCTAGCATACACAGTGAAGTACTTATTAGATTGGATTGAAACTTTTCATACCTTTAGAATATATATATCTCTGTCTTTCTTTTGATTTTGAATATCAGACAGTGCTGAATTTTTAAGCTATACTAGGAAAGCAATGTGAAGTACAATTCCAGCAAGTTGACACACAAAGTTTGAATTTCCAGGAAAACATTAAAACATTTAAACAATTAAAATCAAAATTTGAACCCCAAACCACCTTTTCAGCTGTTTACTCTAAAACTCCCATAGCGACTTATTGGCCGTTTTGTGGTGGAGGGTCACATATAAATATATATATAGATATTTATATTTATACTATGGGCGAAAATTTGATTTCTTTCATTTCTTATATACATGTATATATATAATATGGTTATATATATTGTTTTATATGTAAGGCTTTGGCTGAAACACAACATGACTGGCCGTCTTGGCTGGATAAATTAAATTAATTAAATGCGCCAAGACTCAGGACGTAGCTAAATACTACGGATTTATTGATGTCAAGCTTTCAGTATTATGCCTCATGCAGGAGCTATACAATGAAAACTAAGAATAAAGAAAAAATGATAATACTACTACATGCATAGAAGAACGGTAATGAGCTATACAATTCTGCTGACAATAACTAATATCAAATATGAATAAAATATGAATAAACTTTGATTGAGCTACGCAACGTTATTCTCGCATTTCTTTCACATTTCTTTCATGTCGCCGAAACCACTAACCCGTCTCCGTGGTCCAGTTGTTAAGGCATTGGCGTTCTAAGCCAACGACCCGGATTCGATTCCCGGCGGAGACATTTTTTCAGCCTTTGCAAAAAATTTCAAGAAATGGAGGACAGCTCTGGGGAATTTTGATTGAGCTACGCAACGTTATTGTCGCATTTCTTTCACATTGTATTTATTTCCACGAGATTTGCCAAAGCTGTTGTATATGTTATTTCTTTACAAATAATGTTATTAATAATAATTTATTCTAATGTATACATGTACTCAAATCATTCGCTTGGATCCAGCTGAGGCACTAGCGGCTTGTCTTGTTCAAAAGCTCATCTGCCCCCGACTAGGGGAATTAATTAATAAGGTTGAGGATTTGTCAATCTGTCGGTCAGTTGAATCTTGTGTCGCCGAAACCACCGTCTCCGTGGTCTAGTGGTTAAGGCATTGGCGTTCTAAGCCAACGACCCGGGTTCGATTCCCGGCGGAGACATTTTTTCAGCCTTTGCAAAAAATTTCAAGAAATGGAGGACAGCTCTGGGGAACTTTGATTGAGCTACGCAACGTTATTCTCGCATTTCTTTCACAATATATATATATATATATATATATCACTTGATATAGTGATAATCAATGTAAAGTTTAATATAATTAAAATCATTACCTGTTACGTTTTTGTGTACATGGTTTGTCATAAATGAAGGTGGCGCCACAATGACACGCATCAGTTAACTTGCTTTTGTGGTGGATCACGTCACAAACAACCTAACAGATAATGATTTTAATTATGCCGAAAGATTGACATCAATAAACCCGTGGTATTCAACTACGTCCTGAGTCTTGGCTCATTTCATTTATATATATATACATATATACTTGTATATATATGTTTATGGGGACATCGCATTGTTATACGTCATCCCAATGTCCCAATAACCTTGCTCGATGTCCCCGTAATCTGGTTGTTTTCGCTCTGACGGAATAAATCCCATTGTTCCCCATAGGTCCCCATAACCCTAGTTTTGTATGTATATATATATATATACACTCACAAATAATACTCCTTTCTAACGTCTATACATCGTTAGTAGCACGGAAATAGAAAGGATGTAAGCGTATGCATCTCGTATATAAAGTATTCAAAACGGACAAAGCGTTTGTATCTGGGATGTATCTCGTTTAACATCCCCGCTACATATTACCCACGTCCGTTCTCTTCCGTTCTGTATTCGCAAATTTTCGCAAATTTTGTCAATTTCTGGAGCGGATGAAAACGGATGGAGGAACCCCCGAAATTTTGCTCGTCCGCTGTGTCCTTTTTGCATACGTTTTGTTTCTATTACATGTTTTATGGATTTATGTCTAATTACCTTGTAATTATCTTAATATTTTTAATTTTTAATGGAGCAAATTATTCCCGTTTTAGCTTTTATTATATTTTAAAAAGAACATCATGCGTATTTCAAATGTTTGTACTTCGTTCTGGATATTTTCTGCTTGGAGTGTCTGGCTACATGCAAGCTTTCTAACATTGGAACACTGCGGACTGGATCACCTGAAACCAATGTTTGGACGTGGCAAGATCCCAGACATTCTCAATATAGTATTCATAGCCTACCGTGATTGTCCCGAGGTAAATGTCCAATTCGTTACTAACCATATCTAGAAAAATTAAGTGATAACAATTATGAAGAAAACGAAAATGTTGACATCTCGAGAAAATAACATCGCTCAAGCTTTTGAAAACGTTGATAAAATTTGATAACCTATTCAAGCGAGAAAGGGGAAAATTAAGAAATATCAATCCAACTGTAAGATCTAGTGGCTAGAAAATACCCCCTTAAATCTCACACACAATGCGCACGCGCACACCATCATCGATCTTAAATTCAGCCGACCAGGGGACCGTTTCATGAAGCGTTTTGTCAGTGATTTGTACTGATAAATTTGCTCTCAACCAATCAGATGCAAGTATTTAGGTAGCTTTTAAAGTTGTCGGTAAAAAGCACTGACAAAACGCTTGATGAAACGCTCCCCTGGTCGGCTGAATTTAAGAACGATGATGGTGTGCGCGTGCGCATTGTTCCCATCATGTAGTACCTTGGTATCCTCAATGGCTATGAGGGTAGCCTTATTCAGTACGTGGCTACTGTTATAAATACATATTCAGAGGGACCTCTAAGCCTGATTTGTTTCAGAAAGTAAGTCTATAAAAATTGTCCATTGGTGGACATGTAATCTTGGCGTAAACATTATTGTAGTTGTTTATGCATGTAGATATTTTTGCGGATCAATGGAACAATGTCCCTGCTTCCGTGTAGCGAAAAGGCAGTCATGCTGGCAATGTTTTAGTTCATAGCTGAGGTCAACAGGAAATCGTTCATGCATGAGTGTTACATTTAAACATCAGTTAGGCTAGTGTTGTTCAGGTAAAAATATAATTTCCTCCGCTTGAAGTTTTAAGTATATATATATAATGTTTTGGCATCGCAGACAAAAATGATCTGAATGGTATATTCTCTTCACATAAAATTCACCTAGTAGTTTCCTTTCAGATGTGTACTTTAAATTATACATCTAAGAGGAGATAAGTTTAGATTAGTTCTGCGTTAAATGTTTTGTGATTACTTCTTCGTGTCTCTTTGCAGCTTATGTAGAATCCCAGTGAGAGGGACAAGATACCTAGGCCTGCACGATGTCGGGTGCATCTATTTAGACGACCCCACTTTTTTGACGATGATTTCTTAATTGCTAAACAAAACATGTGCAAATCTTTCTCCTGTAACAAATTACAGTATAATCTTGATTCAGGGTTTTCCTACTAGGCGCATGCAATTCGTAATTTTCATAGTTCTTTTTCATTTTATTTATATGTTCAGGTGTTGAAACTGGCGGCCTATGTTCAGGATCCGGATGTCGGTATCCCACCACCCAGCGTGGTCGGAATTGGTAGTGAAATGCCAAACCTTAACGTCGTATCCCTGGACGGTAAGATCGTAAAGCTTGCCGATCTCCATATCAACAAGGACAGACCTATGATGATCTTGGCTTCATCGGCTTCCTGACCTCCGTTACGGGTAAGAAGATGAATGGTTTTGTGTTCTTTCTTCATTCCATAATTGTTTACAATTATTTAACTCCAATTTTAAAAAAAAATGTTACTTCTTCTACTACTACCACCATCACCACACTACCACTTGCACTTCTTCCCCCCCCCCCAAATCGTACATTTCGGATCATCCCACTACTGTTTCCCAGTGTTTATCACATGTAAGAGCCACGTCGTTGGCCACTGTCAGGTTCCATTCAGTGCAGGTGTCATGCAGCACGTCACAGCTCAGCAGCTGATCTATGGTCTGGAGACCCTGCCCACACTCACAATCTGCTTTAGTGTTGATTTAGCCCCACTTGCGCATGTTTGCCTTGCACCACCCAATGCCTGTAAGCGCTGTCGGTTAAGGCTACACCATGTGATCCATGGTAGATCAGAACCTGCAGGGAGTGACTCAGAGGGGTTGACATGCAGTCATACGTGTACCCTCCAGTCCCTCTTCCAACAGTTTCAAGCGTCTGGATGTTGCGCGGCCTTTTAGAGGGGAGACAGAAGAGACTTCGACGCGATTACAAACATTGAGGTACCAAAGGGTGACAATGGAGGAGGTGTTATTCATTCTCTGATTGTCTGCAGGCGTTCCTTTTGGCCGACTACTTCCGTCTAATCTCACGGGGAGCGATACCAGAGAAGAGATAGAGGTGGTCTGTCTTAGTGGGTTTAATGCAACCGGTGATGTAACGACAGCTTGTGTTCAGCACAGGATCTATCTTCTTCCCATGGAATAAACATTCCCTAACTGCGCAGGCGTACTCGGTCATGTCGGCGGTAGAGAGAGCCAGAGCTGTTGACCTGATGGTTTTGGGGTTGGCTCCCCGGATTTCTTGCTGTCCGTTTTCTTCTTCCTCTTCTTCCCAGTCCTCCTTCCTCTGCATCTTCTCTCCCCCCCCCCCCCCCCCCCTTCTCTCGACCCATCTTGATTTAGTACTGTAAAATTTGATTGTGATCTTGTACCAATACTACATGATGTTTTTTTTTGAAAAAAAAAGAATAACGTCATTTCATTAGTTTACTTTTAACGTTTATTTCCCATTTTCTCTGCCCATAGGCCTGTGTACTAGGTGGCACGCTGGCAGCAATTGCTCGCGACTACCGAACCCAGGTCGATTTCCTAGCTGTCTACCTCGCCGAAGCTCACGCTGAGGGAGTGTGGTCTCTGGGCAGCAACGTCAGCTATACAAAGCGGCACGAGTCTCTTCAAGAAAGAATCGCTGCAGCTAAGTACGTGAGGCAGCTCTGTCAAAACACTACTAAGTAATATAAACGTCATCGTATTGGGAAATTTAAAAAATGGGAATGAGAAAATAGTGTTCTGCCACGACATGATTGTAACGATATTATTAATAGTAGCGTTGTTTAACAATACATTTATCTGAAAACAATGAACAAAGACTAAAAACAATGAAAAAAAATCCATTCAAATAGGCCTGAGATGGGGCTTTGTGGAGTAGTAACAGAGCTGTTGTAGTTTACCCATTCATAATTGTCAGCATATTGTAATTCGGCTCAAATTCATTTGTTAAATTAAGAGCTTTTTGTTTTACGTTACCAATTGACATTTGACGCAATAGTAATTTTGAAAAGAAATGAGCATTAAAATCTTTCATAATTTAAAAAAAATCCATGAAATTGGCAATCGTTGTACTTTTCGACATAGTTTATGTAAATTAATTTTCTCTTTAGATAACTGATTGTTTTATAGAAAAATGTTTAGCAGAACTTTTCGGGGCTATCATTCTTTGAACCATTCTTTTTAAGGGCTCTTATTCCTTTGGAAGATAATACATTGTGTTATCCTGAACATTTTGCCTGTTAAAGAAATGTAACAAATTTACAAATGTGAAGAACAAATAGTGATCAATCTAGCCCTTTTAGAACTTTTAATATGTGTTCAATGATTATTCAGAGATCTACTGAAGATTGATGCCGAGACTCATGATTGCATGACTGATGACGTCACCGATTCTTCAAAGTTTCGTATCGTCGCTGATCAGATGGACAACCTCTTCTCCAGAATGTTCAACGCGTACCCAGATCGCGTGATATTCATCCGAGAAGGGAAGATTGTCTACTTCGGCAAAAATATCCTGAACCAGATGCAGGACCCTACCCGCCTAATGACACATGAAGCACGTGAATGGTTAGAAGCAAATGTAGGGCCAGCTCTGAAGCAGTAATGAAGTAATATCATTTTTCATGCAAATTCTGGTCTAGGGTCAGGTCATAGCAGCGATATCTCTTCTACAGGCCTTTGAGCATTTTGAAGGCAAAGTTTCCCTCGAGATATCGTATAATTTAAAGAGTAGTTTTCATTTAAGCAAATACATAGAAAATGTAATTGCAGCGGAATTCAGCTTAAAGCTACACACTTCTGGTTTTTAAACATACCAAACTTTATATAGTGTGTTGCACCTGTGTATTTCTTGATTTGTTTTGATAAAGGGCAGGGGTTCAGCTAAGAGCAATGTATAAAAATTCCTTCAGACACTGCTTCGTCAAGTTTCTGTATGGAAGGATGTATGATGCAATATAAATAATTGTGACAATACAGAATCAAGATGGTTAAAACCGAACAAAAGAAATGTGATAAAACCATTTTTAGCCAACTCAACAACAGGCGTACTTGTAACCTCACACATCCAGAGTTAGCAAAGTCCCCCACCCTCCCCCATTTTACATGAATATCTTCACAGTGTATGCAACCTAAAACAGTGTATGATTGTGTTCAACCGATGCAGTGTTTTAATAAAAGGGTGTGAATTTTTCAAGAATTAGGCAACAATGCAGTAAACGGGTATAAATAATCATAAAAGGTGTATTAATATTTTCGCACTATCCGTTAATACATTATGCTTGCAGTCCTTCTCATGAAGCATTTGTTATTCATCATGCGTACTTTAAAAAGAAATTGTAAACAGGTTCATGGAAAGCGTATCAAAAGCGGGTATTGTTTCATATTGCTTGGTATGACTTAAAGCGAATGATGTTTCCAGAGAAAATTTCAAATTTTGGAAACAGATATACAATTTTGTCATAGTTAATCATAATATGAAATGATGTCCTCTTTACACATTTTCTGTGTTACGTCTGTGATTAAAATTCATAAACTACAATATGCACCACTGTTTCCTGAATTTCAACATGATTTATTTTTTTAAATCTGCATTGGTGGATCACACAACTGGTCAGGAAAGACAGAAAAGTGTCTTTTGATTTAGATGGATATTTGTGAGGTAGGGAGAGAGAAAGAGAAAGAGAGGAAGAGGGAGATGTGAACAGAGTGAGAGAGTGTGGGGAAGAGAGAGATGGCATTGCAAAATTGTTTTACTGAAAGAAAATCATACTCGAAAAGAATCTGCGTAAGGATTAGGGGAAAAAATAGCATTCAAATATACCTTGTTCCAGATATAAAAACAAAAAATAAAAGAAAGACTGAACATATTGGACCAAATGTTTGAAGCCACAATTTTACGTAGTCCCACATCGGCTTGATTATGTAAATGCGCATGGCTTTGTAATTTTCACTAAAAAGATTTACTTGATTTTTCATAGTTCGGTTTAACTAAAAATCTCACAATACATAAAATACAAGCCATGCTTACTTAATAGACTCCTCCACTTATGTTTTCCTTCACATTTACAATGTTAACATTTTATTATTATTGCTTTATCAGTGTAAACCATAACCAAGTCCACTGAATGATATTCTGTTATATATATATATGTTTCAATTTATACATTTGTTATGTCCCTGTTCTAATTTTCATATGTGATGTTTAAAAAAAAATATGTAAAAGATACACATGTTTGTGGAAATCAATAAAACTTTGAAACTTTGAAACACACATCCTTATTGAATACATAATACGTTAAAGGCAGTTTATTTCACAAATGATCAGTAGTAAACATCACCTTTAATTTAACCGATATATTCATGTCGTAAATAAAAATGTGTATTGGTATTCGTGTCCAGGTCCTAGTATGAACACTGCAAGGTTCTCATGAAAACAGATAACTATGCAAAATGCTCACAACGCAGTTTCCTGATAACAAAAGGAGGGGGGATGTGCAAGGGTTCAGAACTCAAGCTTACAGTTCAGTGATAGGCCTATTTCATTTCCAAATCGTCTATGGTGACTGAAGCGTAAACCAACGCTATTCCTATGTATTTTGCAGCATTTCATCAAAAGAAATAACAGCTCCTTTATACAGGGAGCTTGTAAGCGACGTGCCATATTTAGGAAAGACGTAATTATGTTCAGGTTGTTCATTTGATTTTTCAGTAATCTACGATTACCTATTATGTGTTTTTACTAAAATAAAAACATAAAGGTGTTTGAGCAACATTGATGTATACTAAATTGCTTTAAAAATACATTATTCATTCAAAGGAATGTCAGTCGTATTTAGTCTCTTTTTACAGTTTTTACAGATGGATGTATCGTCATAGACGGCAAAATGTTAAGTATTTATTAATTGATTATTTATTATTCATTTGGCAACATACATCATTATTACACATGCTACAGCCCACGAGACCGATAACCCACCAGAATGACAGCCCATGCGACCGACGGGTCGGTCTGAGGAACATTGTGACAATATTTTCTGAGGGTTCATTACATCGACATCCCATGATAGTCTGACAATATCAGTCTTGTAGGCCTTCTAGTGACTTTGCAGAGGGGTTCAATAGACCGACGGCCCACGAAACCGACATTTTTTTTTTAAATCTTCGCTTATGTATTTCTTTTTTTTTCAGTCACCAGGACATTGTGGAACTTTCTTCTTTTCTTTATGTTTACATGATTTTTATTATGTTTTACGGTCTCGTGGGCTGTAGGTCTACTGAGTACTAGGATGACCCTGATAAAAACTATGTTCCTCCCCCTCCGACGAACCTGCCAGTTCACCATGCCCGTTTAGCATCTATTTGTAGCACAAGTCAGCAGCTTTTTTCGCATATACCTCATCAGAAGCTAGTAGATGATGACGAATGCTCATCTAGTTTTAGGAAGGTTCGTTTTTAAGCTGGATATTCATGGCATGATATTGTATCCTTTTTGAGGAGGTATCTCTAATTTTTTACTACTTTTTGCGAAACTGAAACCAGATTTTAGTCATCCTTTTAGCTGACTTATCAACTAGATTGATAGCACACCATGGATACTTTTGTAGGTTGAACCATTTCCTAAAGGTATGATGGCAGCTGCTTTCAATTGCTGCCATTTTAAACGCAAGACACAGGATGAAGCGTTTCATACAAAACCATTATAAATGAGAATAAGCTCTAACAAAGAGAACTGACAAATGAGAAATACTAACTCAATTGATTCGTTTTAAAGCATATCATTTGGGGATGAATATATATACGGATATGAAACAATTTTTTTTGCATGAAATTAAAATACCATGAAGTGCTTTGTTTTACAGAAAGTAGACTGAATTCAATATAGATATTTAAAATTTAATATAGATTAGAAAATGAATGCCAAATGCCCCATCAAGAGAATTGTAATGGACTTTAATTTAATGACTGATTACATGATATTTTAGATGGGGCAGTACAGTACAAAATAGCGTTTTCCCAGTGTTGCCTACGATGTAGTGAACTGTACTGGCAGGACCAGAAATTCACCCAAATGTACTGTGTAAATTGCTCGTCATAATCTAGGCACAAATGCATTTTTTTAATCGATACCGTTTTCCTAATTTACCATAGGCTGACATAAAAAGTTATACAATGCTTCCCAATGCTACCCTTGTACAAATTATTTTCCTCTAAATTATAATGTTTTTATTTAAACGGATTTAATAGGCAGTATTTATGGAGTATTGATGCCACCAAAGTACCTTTTAGAGTTTAGTATGCTTAATAAGAGCCTCGTACCTTGGCACTTTACATTTTAATCCTTGTGTGTGGATGTATGGGCAAGTCCATGGTTTGTCCAATACGTCATCAATTTTTTTGGCATTGTATTATGCATGGAGTTGTGAAAATAAATTCACAGATAGATATAATTACATTTGGTTTTATTTATACATGTAGCATTGTCAGTTTAATACAGAACTGCTTTCTCCATAAAGGCCTTAATTGTCCCACTATAACGTTCCACAAGATGTCTTGATGGCGGATATCTTGTTGATCAGCGAGGGCTCTGCATGTTATCTCGTGACCATCACGTGTACGTCACCATCGCTTCTTTGTTAACTTCACATTGCAGTCATTACGTAAAAACAGTTACCCCTGCTCACAGGCGTAGCCAGGATTATTCAGTGGGGGAGGGGGGGGGGGGCAAACGTGAAGGATCAAACCGCATTGCCAGGATTTCATTTTTAGGGGGCGGTTGTGAGCACGCGAAGAGTGCGAAATCGGTGATGAGCACGCAAAGCGTGCTCCCCAGGAGGTGGGTGCAGGGAGGGAAATTTTTCCCCCTCTGACGTTTTAGCAAATTTGAAAGATAAACGGCTCTTAGCAAACAACTTTTTTTTCCCGGAAGTTATATTCGACTGCTTTTCAGTTATTTGGACGTAATACTGCACTGTATGTAACAGGGGTGGGTTCATTAAAGGGGGAGTTTTCCCCCTTCCTGCGCGAAGCGCGGAAGCTCTGACGTTTTAGCTAATTTAAAAGAAAGCACCCTTATTTTAGGCGGAAAGTTATTTCAATGTCCGGAAGGCTTTTCAGTTATTTGGACATAATACTGCACTGTAACAGGGATGGGTGCAAAGAGGGGAGAGTTTCCCCCTTTCCGCGCGAAGCGCGAAAGCTCTGACGTTTAAGCAAGTTTTGAGAGAAAGATAACGGCTTGCTGCGCCTTTTTAGGCCTTTTTTCCCATCACTTCCCCCGTTTTTTCGCTCTCGCTTTTTTTTTGTGGCTGAATAGGGGGCCATGGCCCTCCGGTGCCCCCCTCCCCCGTCTACGCCAGTGCCCCTGCTTGTATATTGCGTGCTAAACCTAATACCCCCAAATCAGAGCAAAATATTACATAACACATTAACAATGCACACATTGAAAGAAGTCAAAAGCTTTAATCAGGTAAAAGTAATTTTATGCCTTGAAATAAACAACACTGGAAAAAAATCTGAGTTCGTTACACTGTCCATTTCATTAAAATGTAAGTTTCGGTCATCGTGAAAGAAACTGTAAATAAGTTACAGTATTATAACTGGTTCACTATATAGTAAATCTAAACGCCTTAATATTGCTGAAAAATCACAAACAATGAAAAACTGTAGACATGGGACTACACAATACGTGGCATCAGACTTTGGTCCAATGTCGTTAAGTTATTCCAAGTCATTAGAGAGCTGCTAGAGCAATCCTTTTCATGTGTCCTTGTTAATATGATACACTTCCACACAGGAATAAAAAGAATGTGAAAGCTTTTTTTTTTGCCATAACAGAATCCAGTCTTCTATTAAAATCACTGAACTGGTAAAGTGTTACTTAAACCTATAAGTTGGAATTATGGGCCCTCAATTCCCCTTCTGGAAATGGTATCGCGCGATTGCCGCGTGACTCGTGATGATCTCACCGCCATGTTTCATGAATCGTTTTTCTCACATATTTTCTTTTTCAAGTTTACAGAAATCTGACATACTATTACAAAGTCACATGACCATGCTTACCCTGTTATCAGCATGAAAACTGAGAAAGTGTGGATTTTGTGTAAAAATTGAATGCAATACTAATATTCTTTTCGTATTTCGTATTTCTCCGTGATTCAGTTACCGTTTGGAAATTCAAGTTCATCTAAATTCATTTGTATTATTTGGATATTGATGCAGAATAAAACGTGGAGTAGACAAACTCATGATACCATGGAATACATGACATTTCTCTGATTTTCGTATACATATTTTAGGCATAGGCTATTATACGTTTCAAGAATATAATAATAATGGAATACAAAGGAATCAAAACAGACTTGTATGCTTCTAAGTGTTCATAAGATTTATTGGGAACATATTATTGGCACGAATTACGGGATATAAAAGATCAAGAATATTTTTTTTTAATACAGATTTTAAAAGTATAGTGATAAATGTGCCGTCTCGTTCTTCACGCCATTTTGAAGCTGTCCGCCAAATTTTGTTGTGGTCAATTGCTCCCCCCCCCCCCCCCCCCACACACACACACTTTAAAACCCACCGAAAGGGCCTAATAGTTTTGGGGTATTAACAGCTACATATTCATAATATTTGCGGATGGAATATTTCAATTAGCATGCACTCTATTTCTACCATTTGTACCTGCCGGAACTAGGGTTTAGGCCTACTGAAATCTAAATATTACACATTAGAAAATTTCTATTAAAATATTGAAATCAATTTGATGAAGTCATTGCTGTGATTTATATAATCACGATTGTCTTGAAAAAATAATAGTTCAAGCAGCGCACATCTTAATATGGTGATCGTCTTTAAAAGGAATGTGAACTCGCTCATTTCTGCTATACAGCTTGACATTGCTTCCCAGCTCTTTGAACTTGATGAGTCATAATTATACCAACTGTAAGTAGTATTCAGTTCGTATTTCTTCTTTGATTGTATTTAGATTCATAACCGGCCTTATATTTCTGATTTACATACTAGTTCAACTTGTTAAGGTTATCGGATGAGAGCTTTTGTAAATGCACATTAAAATCGAAGTTTGCGGCGATATTAGATTCCAAATTATATGGATTCCTAAGTAGACTTCTTTCCTGACTGCCTGGTTCAAAGGTCTTATTTATACAAATACTGATGGGATATTATCATAGCCACTGTCGACTCGATGTACATAAACAAAATATGATTGTTGGTATAGAACGCCTTTTCCTGTGGTTCTCATCATACCAGGCAGGACGGCAATGAAATATTGAAGAGAAAACAGTGATAGAGGCAGCACTACGATTGTAGATTTTCTACTTATTCCTCATGGATTTAGCTTGATTCTGATAATACCTGAGAGAGGTTTGTATTATTATCATTTTTTTCGGGGGGGGGGGTAGCATTAACCAGAATTAAGACCTCTTTACTGCAATATGACAACAGAGTGTATGTGTAGTTTATGGACACATTTTAATCTTAATAATAATAATAATAACTAAGAAGTCACAACTCGTATCAGCCTGGAGTTTCCGCATTGTTCAGTTGAAGGATGTCAAATATATTTTCAGTATGTTTTCTTTTCTTTACATACTATTTTTAAATAATTATCTGAATATTTAATTACATTAACACTTTTTTTTAAATGAAGGCCAACAAATCTGTGTGTGGGGCCTATCAGTAATTAATTCAGAAGACAACAATACCATTTGCATCGGACCTGTCATTTCTGCCAACCTTTTGCTATCAAGTGTCCTTAATGATTCATGACTCTGTGTAAAAACAGGTGTTATGGAATTGCAGCTGCAATGCACAAAGGCAATTCTTGCGTTATGAATCAATTATTGATGCATACATTTTTTTTCTTTGCTTTGATTTTTCAAAAAAGTGAAAATATCATCAAATATTCAGATCACTATAAAAAAAAATGTCAAAAAACTAAATCCAAATAAATTTGACATCCTTCAACTTCACAATTTGAAAACCTCAGATTTGATACCACTTAAAAGTTTGATTTATTAACAATCAAAAGAGTCCATTTTGTTTTTTTACCTAGTATATGTCCAAAAAAATGGGATGCGTTCAATAGTCCTGTTTACTAATGTATTTAAACTTATCCATTGTGGTCTCCAGAACCTCTAGTTACTAATTATTTCTATTTAATTCACCTCATATGGATAATGGAATCTCAATGTATGGAACCCACTTTGCATACAATAGTTGTTGCTATGTCTGGTAATCCTCTGGCAAGCTTTGAGTCTCTAAAAGCAACTTTTGTTTCAGAAAATATACATGAAATTAGTCAATAGCTTATTAAAGTGTTTTTTTATTGATTCGTGCCATCGTGTATTCCTTGTAGACAGGCAAGTCAGTCATCATAATACTCAAGTACCGAACAACGGAAGTTGACGATGGCAGACCCTGGCGGACCTGACCTCACCATCCCGTCTACAGAAGGTGAACCAAACGATGGTCAAATGATGAAATACCTGAACTTTAAAAGATCTGGGAAAGAACAACCCTCAAAATTGCCCAAACTTGTCGGGGAACCAGCACAGGCGATCAAGGTTTTGGAAGAGTATAATAGACTGATCTTTTCGGATGAGATCCAAAAATTGTTCAATGAAAGGTTGGACTTCACTAAGCCAGATGTCCTCACAGAAATGCAGGTAATTAACACAAAATAAGTATCATAGTTTTAACACTTGTTTTGTTAAATGCTTAACAAGCAGGATTTCCAGGTAGAATAATATATGTCAGAATTGCAAGTAAAAATAGTAACTGGTATTTTTATTAATTCTTATTTTAAAAAACTAACTTTGAGACTTTTATTGTTTTCTATGTATTAGTTCTTATTTCAATAGGAATTTTTATTGTTTTTACTGCTTTCCTTTTATTACTTTTCGTATTTCAAAACGAACTCAGAATGAAATACACCCAGTGATAACAACTCCCCCCCCCCCCCTTTAATTCGTGACAAAGAATCTTATAAGGTGCATTATGAAGCTTATTATTATTGATTAGATTTATCAAAGTGTTTTTTTTTTCGTTACTTTTATGGAAAGCAGTTACTCAAACAGAATTTATCTGGAGGAAATTCTTTCTCACGTAAATACTGGATTTTCTTGAGTAGGTGGCGGCGCTATTATTTTTGTTGATTTTTAAACATTGCGTACTTTGTACATCATTGCCTACAGTATGTGTTGATTTATTGTAGATTGTCTCAGGTTGATTCTCTCCCTTTTAGAATGTTTGGCTTCATGCCAGCTGCCTAACACTTGAACACTGCGGCTTGGATCACTTGAAACCAATGTTTGGACCGGGAAAGATTCAAAGCATTCACCGTCTAATGTTCGCAGCATATGGAGACTGCCCCGAGGTATGAAACAATAGTAAATTTATAACTTACACTCATTAAGAGTCTATGACTAATAAAGTAATTACATATCAAGGGAGGAGACATCTCCCACTTACATCCCATATCCAGCTTTTTCTTTTAAATAAAGAATTTCATACGTTCTTTCAAAACTGAGGAAACACTGGGAAAAAAACATTTACTGTAAGAATCGAAAACTCCTTCCAACCGCATCCCCCTTGGTGTTTATATTGACTATTTCTTTCAATACTTAATGCTACAACGGTGTTATGTGATTTAAAATTTCAGTCAGTGTCCTCATTTCCTACAAGAACAGTTATGCAGTTTAACATGCATAGCTTCTTTTTTTTAACTAAGATGTTTCTGTAACAAAAGTTATTCTCAAACTACACAGTCATTAAAGTCATATGGACATATTTTCTAGCTTCTTCTTACAAATGCTATGTATATATACATGTAACTCAACAATAAACATGGTCGTGATAGATAACCCTTTCATGACAGGAATTATTCAAGGGCTAAACTGATCACATTTTCTTCTTCAAATTGGCCAAAAAAATATGCTTCTTTTAATGCTACATGGTTCTAATAAAATGTAATGTCTTTGAAAACAGCGAACATGGTTAGGGACTTTGTCGAAAAGTTGAACATATTCCCAATATTGACAAAAAACAATGATTTTGAACCTTTCAATATGTTACCAATTTAAGGATTTTAAGGCTTAATTTTCTTTTTTTTTAATTCCTGGCATCAAGCGCAAATTGGTCATGCAACAAAAATGGACACATTGTGTGCGTTTTGGGGTTTATTGAGCCAAACCACAAAATGTGGTCAATTGTCTCGAAACGGTTAAGGTGGTCAATTTGACGAGATCCGAGCAAGCTGTTGGTTTTATTCTGCCAATAAACCATGATCTTCTCTAACCTTATTAGGACGTTACCATGGTTACTTCAACAATACAAAAAGGGGGTCAGAGAAACTGTTAGAATCGAAAGAAATATTAGAATGTCATTTTTTATTAATTTTTTTTGTTTGTTATTGTTTTTAAGTTGTTGGATTTACGGTAGGCTCTCTACAGAATATAACTGATAAAGTAATTCTTAATAGTCGCATTGTTATTACTGGCACTGTGATCCACCTTTATTTGCTCATACATAGAAAATGAACATTAAATTCTTCTGTACCATGTTCTTGTGCGCATTTGTCTGTGTGCAGTTTTGAATTTGTTTCTTATGTGAACCGTCAGAATGCCCGCGACATGACCGCCTCAATGGATGTCGATCTTGAAGTTTGAAGTTTGAAGTTTATTTGTTCCACATTCCACATTTACATCAAAACAATTTTCAGAAGTTATTTTACAAGCATAATTGTCAATTTCAAAAGAACTCAGATCAAGTATAATGTACAGTAAATAGGTAGAAAGTTTGAGAAATGTATAAACGACTGGCAAAAGAAGAAAAAATGTAAAATGTGGGGGGCCTAAATAAAGAGCATTGCTTGTAAATGATTAGGCTCCCGTATAGAGTAATTCTGATTGGGATGCGATGAAAAGGGGAGACGGACTATAATGGCGTTGGTCTCATAAACCCGTAGATAATTTTTATTGTTGCCGGGCTCAGTGTCGGTCAACTGCTTTTAGCCTTACATGTATAAGATGAAGTGTAAATCTTTAATTTTCTTTTAATGGACAGTTATTTTGGGGGCGTTAATCCCATTCTCATCATGTGATTAGAAACATTTAAAACAACAGATGGCGTAATCAAGTTAATACAAATTTTTGTATTTTGCATTATTATTTAATCATTTCTTCATTCTGTTTCGAGGTGGTGAACTTGGTGGCTTATGTTCAGGATCCAGATATCCATATCCCTCCTCCCAGCGTGGTTGATGTTGGTGATGAAATACCAAACCTAAACCTCGTATCCCTGGCGGGGAACATCGTGAGTCTTCCAGATCTCCATGTCAATAAGAACAGACCTATGATGATTCTTGCTTCATCGGCCTCCTGACCTCCGCTTCGGGTGAGAAAGTGATTTTTATTTTTTGTCATCACAGTTACTCTTACAAATGAAGTTGAAGTCTGGTCATGCGATTACATGGTGATGGAAACTGTCTGAAAACAATTGGGAAAGGTTAATAATGTAGTATACCCCTAAGAATTGGTGTATACTGTGAGGTTCACATATCATCAAAACGATTTTTTTTTAAAGACTCAATCTTGCTGATAGTCACGTGCGCTGCACACAGAGATGTGCATATGTGATTACACATGTGTGGCATGAAACTGTTCAGTAATTTTTGTCATATTTCGAATATGGGGGCATTTGAAGAGCTATTCCTTTCAGGGGATATTTTTTCCCCCAAAAAAAAGATATAAAAAGAATGATAAGCTCAAATCATATTTTCAACTTTGTTAGAACTAAACCTTTTAGAGTCAACGTATGACAGTGCATTTAGTGGGGGGTTTCATCTTGTTTGGCCCTTCTGAATGTCTTGATATCGGTTTCCCTTTTCCACATTTTGGTGTTAAAGGCCTGCGTAATAGGTGGCACGCTTGCAACAATTGCTCGCGACTACCGAACCCAGGTCGATTTCCTAGCTGTCTACCTCGCCGAAGCTCATGCCGAGGGAGTGTGGCCGCTGGGCAGTAACAATAGCTACATGAAACGCCACAAGGGTCTTCAAGAAAGAATCGATGCAGCCAAGTAGGTTACTCTATGATTTACCTTAGGTTGGGGAGGGGTGGAGTTTACTTACGCTTTATTCCAAAATAACGCAAAACAGCAAAATATCATATCATAGGCAATCGTGTGTTCCTGCTTACTAGAATGATTAAGTTGTATACTGCTCTGTTTGAAAAATGAATTAGAAAAGAAAAATATACCAGTACAACAAGGGCAAACTTATTTTAAAATGTGTGTTAGGGTGTATTTCTCATAATAAGACATAATCAAAGAATCTGCAAATCCTTTTTTTTTTAATTACTCGTGCTTAATATTAACTCGTGATTCAATCTTTCGAGATCTTCCTTGTCTTTACTACTTAGAGATCTACTCAAGATTGATGCCGATAATCACAATTGCATGACTGATGACATCACTGATACTTCAAAGTTCCGCATCGTTGTTGATCAGATGGACAACCTCTTCTCCCGAATGTTCAAAGCGCACCCAGATCGTGTGATATTCATCCGTGATGGGAAGGTAGTCTACGTAGGGAAAAATATCATCTCACAGATGCAGGACCCTACTCGCCTCATGACGCATGAGGCACGTGAATGGCTGGAAGTCAATGTTAGGCCAGCATTGACGCAGTAAGGGATGAATGAGTGATAATTATCATTGATATCATCCACGAGATCCAACAATATTCCATTGCTCAATGAATATGCATTTGTGAAATTAAAAAAATAATGGCAGATGCGTAATGTCCCATGGAGCTTTTAGAGTGTTTAGTGTCCTTTAATATAAATTCATGTACATGTATAAGAAAAATATTAAGAAATGCCAATCAAAATACATTTTACTTATAGCTTGTCTAATGTAAAGTTGTCATGATTACACAATCACGTTTATTCTCTGAGGCCGCATCAATTGCTGATAAATTCTTTTTCAAACTTTCAGGTTTAGTTTTAAAGAAATGACAAAATTGTGAGAACAAGTTTTTTGTTTGGGTTTTTTTTTTTTTTTTTGGGGGGGGGGGTTGCTGTGTTCCAACTTTACACTAACTATATACTAAGTACTGAATTCTATAGTAAATATTCAATGCTGCAACATATTTCCTTTTACTATTGAGCTCGTTTGAAATGGTTATTTTTCACAATGAGTACTTCGGGTATGGATATGCCGAGGAATTGTAAACGAAAACAATATCAGAGAAATGAACATTGTCATTGATTAGGTGCCTCCCAAATATTATTTTCAAAACTTTAAAAAGATTTGTGAATATTAGAAAAATAAACAGTAGAAAGGTCAGTTTAATTCATCACTTTTATTCATAATCCATAAATATTACATTCGTCATTAATGGAAGGCTGCCCATTACTCTTGATAATAAACATCAAATTAAATGATAAATAATAAATAATTACCAATAATGATCCAAATAGAGGGCATTGACATATCGAGCCATTAAAACTTTGATGAGCAAAGCAATATCTTTTTGCAACTTTTGATTTTCGTTTACACCTTACGAGATTGCATCAAATTTTTTATGTCCTTGGCAATTGTGCAGAAAGAGGTTGTGGTTGCATAAATTGATTGGCGTGCACAACGCTAATGAAGTTTTCACTGGAAATATAAACCTGTGGGAACGGATCGAATAAGTTGTCACGCTTAACTGATTATATGCAATAGCACCCTCTTGAAGGGTATACTGTCATTTCTTGATATACTGGAAATATAAACGTATTAGCTGATCACTGCTTCCAGCATATATGTCATTGTGTACGTTGTTTGTTTCTTGATTTTGTTTTTATTCCATCTTATGGGTTTTTACCTTTTTATATCATGATTATTTCACCATACAATTTTTGGACCGTTAGGAGCAAAGAAAACACAAGATATTTATCATGTTTATAGTCATTATTAATTTCATCTCTTTTCTTTATATACATACCATTCTATCTTAGGGACTCAATCTCTGAGAGAATTGGATTATTTTAGAGCCATCTCAGTGGCCTTTTGCAAACTAAATACATGAACAAAACAGTAATTGTGGATTGGTATGATTGGGGGATTTACAAACATGAAAAGTTGGAAAGGAGAAAGGCATGATTAGAGCAAAGTATACTGAAGCAATACGAAAGTTAATTATCGGGGAAATTAATTATGAGAGAGTAAATGATTTTTTTTTAAAGTGTGTATTTGTGTGAGAGGGGGAGAGGCGAGTGAGAGAAAGAGAGAGATTACGAGATAATGAGAAAGAAAATGAGAGAGAAAAAGAAAAAAATGAGGGGAGAGGTCATATAAAAATACATTATGGTATGTGCCCATTACTTCCTGTTTATTGTTGTTTTGAAAGTGCGTGACTTGCAATGAAATATGATTGCACATAACAACATACTCTGAAATGCACTTGCTCTTTTCCTCAATGTTTACATATGACATTTATACCATGTATTGCTTTCTTTGACAATATTATGTCACTTTATATTATATCGGAAGTTGTTTAACAAGGATAGATCGACATCTCAACAACCCATTTTTCCCCTTATATAGATGATATGTTTCTTTTCTTTCGTTCATTTTTTTTTTTTTTTTTTTTTTTGGGGGGGGGGGGTCTTTTATTTTGTTTTATCCTTTGTATTTCTCCTTCTCTCATGTCTCTAGAGCCACACAAACAACCGTCTTTGTATCATGATAAAATTTCTTCTCCATGTCTGTCTATCTCTCACTCTCTGTTTTGTCCTTTTTATTTCTTACTGGATATGTTTCCCTCGGTCTATTTCGATATAAATCGCATTGCTTTCACAATGTTTAAGTGTGCCAGGTTGAACTATGAGAAATATAGGAGCATGGATGCCTGAGTGCTTAGTGCTATTACATTAATAAATGTATTTTCCTCAAATTTCAATTGACTAGGAAGCATATGAAAAGCGGAGGGTTATAGGACAATCACCTGTATTAAACGTCAGCCTCGTAAAAACTGATCTCACTCTCCAGGTTATTCTAATAATGTATTAAGGAACCACCCGTAAAATATTGCTATTCAACAGTGAAACAAAATTGGGTTTTAGTGAGTGGTGCTCATAGTGTGTACAGTTATATTCCTGTACTTAGACTCCTTGTACATCCCAACAACGCGCAATTATTTGATAATTAATATTTTGCTATGATAGATGGACACAGTTGTTTAATCGAAGAGAAGCGGATTCCATTGAGACAAATTAAAACTAAAAAGATATATAGTGCTCAGAGACTATCATCAGCAAAATATTATTTCACCTGTTGACTTGAAGGATCTTCTTTTCTGTAAAGGGCTGTGGAACATTTTGTTCATTAGTTTCATTTAAATGTTTAGCAAATACCACCTCGGGAACAATCGATTGATGGTAATAGTGTACATTTGCTTTGCGCTTGTTTCTTTTCCAATTATTTACATGGTGGAAAAAAAATTCTATTCATTAGAGGAGGTGTGATCATGTAATACATATATCAGCAACATTTTATGAAACTTAATTTTTGTCATATAATGGGTGCAATCATATTTAACGAATGAATAATTAGCGGGAACCAAAATCGATCGACATGATTAAATACTTTCTTTTGAAAACCATTCTCCCTATCATATCACTCTCTCTCTCTCTCTCTCTCTCTCTCCCTTTCTCTCTCTCTCTCTCTCTCCTTCCCTCCCTCTCTCTTCCTCTGTCACTCCCTCTCTTTCTGTCTCTACTTATCTCTCGGGTTCTCTTTCGATATGAAGTTAAACAATTAATCTTCCTTCCAAACTTTCCTTTTTTCTTTCAGCAAAAATTTCAATGATCAAAATAGTATACCAAACACTGGCAAATGTAAGTATATAAAGCACCAGTCATGCCAATGGCAGTCACCTAAAAGCGTCTAGATATATATTTGTTTGCTCGCTTCTCTTACAAATTTTTTGACAGCATACAACCATGACAACGCACTGCCTGTGTGCAAGATAATATTAGTTTATTTATGATTACATGAAAACGGTAAAACATTCAGAAAAGAAGAAAGCATTTACAAATATCCATTGGCATTTTGTAGGCATGGTAGGTGTCCGTTTTTAAATCATCACCACACTGCTACGAGAATTTATTTGGTTCATTACCTCTATTATAATGGTATTTCTTGTACTTTCCGATAATTTGGCCATTTCCTTCGCACTTTTCTTGTGCGCGCCTAAAATAGAATGTAGTTTAAACAAATATCCCTAGGCCAAACAGATCAAGAAAGGTGTAATAGCACATCAAATTTTCCCGTTATTTATTGTAATGCTGTTTGAAATTGTATATTCTGCGCCATCAACTATATGTGCAAAGCTTTCAAAAAAGATGTCATAAACGATATCACAGGTATACATATTTCATTTGTATTTACATTATGATTTATTATTGCTATAGGTTGGAGAAAATATGTCAGTACAAACATGTGATATAACATGTCTTTGAATGATACCCATTGTGCTACCAGATGATTTGCCCAAACTTTCCCAAGGAAATAGTAATAATAATAATAATAATAATCTGGATTAGCGCCTAATATATCTACGATGTCCTTAAGTGCTTTAGAGATATATTATTACCCCGGTCATGGGATTCATGGCTTTCCCGCACACAATGTATGCACCTTCTCCACTCCCTGGAAAGCATCCCAGCCAGGCGCCTTTTTCAGACGCTCACAATGCCGATCAAACCACAGTCACTTCAACATCATACCGGTACCGGTATGATGTTGAAGTGACTGTGGTTTGATCGGCATTGTGATCTATGTAACTCCTAATTCTATTATTTCTGATGTAGATGATCTGTTTGTAAATGTCTCCACAGTCTTAATGGAAACCAAACAAGAAATTTGGACGTCTGATTATCACAAAGTCACAGGTGTTTGCGTAATCTTATTGAACGGCTTAGTTTTAAATGCTCTGTAATTGGCCTATCAGAAACATGGCTTTCAGATACCCCTAATTCTTTGTTCACAATCCAGGCTTTTGACTTAATAGTGAATAATATGACCATAAAATCGGGGGATGTTGCACTATACATTTCCTCAGAATATAACTATTATAATAGACCTGTATTGAAGTATGTGAATGATTCCATAGAAACACTTTTTATAGAAATTGATTTTGTTAATGGAAAAAAAATATCGTTATTGGAGTCATATAAAGGCCTCCCAAATCTAGCCACAATAACTTCTTAATAAGCCTTCAAAATATTCTCTCAAACCCAATACTACGGGGCAAGGATCGTTTTTTAAAGGGTGACTTCAATATTAATTTATTGAACTAGCATTCTGATGCTCTCGTTCATGAATTCTATGGAATGCTTCTAACTTCCTCATTTATACCACTTATCTCCACCAACTCGCATCGCAGAACAATCTTCCACCTTAATTGACAATATATTTAGTAACATGCATCCATTTCCCCAAGCTGGCGTTGTAATATCACTTTCCCATATTTGCACATTTCCCCATCTTGCAGCAAACACAATGCCCTTCTATAATAATTATACAAACGGAATTTGTCTGAAGGTAATATTAATACTTTCAAAGACAAACTAAGCATAGTAGATTGAAAATTGCATGTCGCAATTAAGAAATATTAATTGATTAATTCTGAACTGGATTCAGTTGCAAAATGGATTAAGGCTAACAAGTTATCACTAAATCTAGAAAAAACAAATTACATGTTATTTAGTAATACTTTTAACGAACTACCTCATCCGATTTTCATAGATATACAGAAGGTGATTGAAACAAAATTTCTAGGCACTATAATAGATAATAAACTTTCATGAAAGCATCATATTGATAATGTATGTAAATTGATATCCAGAAACATAGGCATGATTAATAAACTCAAATGGTCTTTTCCGCCAAACATACTTATCTCTATACTCCACACTAGTTTTACCAAATCTAAATTATGGAATATTAGCCTGGGGAAACAGTGCGGCATGTGTGTTTTTAGACAGAGTTCTTTCATTACAGAAAAAGGCTATGCAAATTATAAGTAATGTTAATTATCGCCACCATACTGATGGTCTTTTTCACTCTAATAATGTACTAAAAATTTATGATATTTACCGCCTTAATCTTGCTGTACTTATGTTTCAGTATCATAATCATGAATTGCCCACTGTCTTCAATAATATATTTACAGCATATAATGAGATCCATCATTATCCCACTAGACAAATCAATCTATATCACTTGCCACAAGAACTCGTAAAGCGTTAACCAAGAATACTTTTTCATTTACAGCTCCTAAATTTTGGAATTCCCTCTCTTTAAATATACGAGACAGTATAAGTTTGAGTACACTGAAATGTAAATTGATAAAATCACTTATTGCTTTTTATGAACGTTGATCCCTCAATGATGATTCTTGTTTACATGTGTAGTAGAATCTATAGACTATTACCTTCCAGATCCTGCCCCCTCCCCCTGTCACTCTGTCCTTGTTCTGTCTTTTGTAAAGTTTACTCCTTTCCATTGTTACTATTCCCCGCTTTTTGTGTTCACATCAATTTTCAATGCTTTCTCTTCTATGGAAAGTGTGTTAATGCCTATGATTTGTTTGCTTTCCATGGCCATGTATCCGTCTTCTTTTTCCATTTTATTGGGCATATTATGCATGATTGCTCAGTCTAGTTTTTTTTATGTACTGTATTCATGATTTATCTTTTGCCAGGGACCACCGCTTTTAGAAGCTATGCTTCTATGCTGGTCTCTGTTTTCATTCTCATTTTCATAAAATTAAGCTAATGTAGTCTTCATTACTGTTACTTTCTTTTCTTACAACTTAAACTTTAATGCACTTTATTTTGCTTGTAATGATCGAAAAAGTTTCTGCACTAAGTTGTGTTGTCAATTATAATGTATATTGTTGATTCCACAATATATTGTTCTTTGAAAAATGAAAATGTTATGAAATAAAATCTAAATCTGAAAAAAAATATATATATGTAAATAATACAATACAATCTATCTCTTTCCTTCATTCTCTCCCACTCCCTCTCTCTCTCTCTCTTCTCTATTATTGCAATTATATTTTTACTATTTCTTACTCATTCTTAATCTTTTTCTTTAAATCTCTCTCTCTCTTCCCCCCTCTCACTAGTTATTTAGACCTTAAGGACGTTACTAACCGTGTTGGTGAATGAGTATTTATTCATTTCAAGAGGTTCTTGGTTACAAAAAAGGTGTTTGGAAACCTCAAAACAGTTAGTTATAATGAAGTACGTAAATCTATAACATAACGACGATATAACGTGCAATTGTCTTACACTTAACATAAGTGATATTCATAAAGGTGGACAATCGAGGGAATAACGATATGGTTTTAAACATATGAATAAAACTTGCCCCTAATCTCAACAATGGTTCATACTGCTTACCTGGTAGATTGGGATATTCCCTTTTTATATCGCTGAATTGTGGATGCTATGGAAAATAAAATGTGTATCTAATCATCTTCAACCAATTACGACATGTACACGTCTTTTCAGGGTTTTTATCCGAGGCGTTTCTTCAAGGTTTCAAATTTTCTTGTCAAACATGTATGTAAAGTGCTGCTACTTTAAGTATTCAGCTACTATCTCAAACTAGTACAATGTATGCACGACAGAAATACCGAATTACTTGAGAATTATTAGGCACATATTTACTTATCTGGACAACTGCCGACAGGCCTACCACATCAGTTGTGTGATTGAGAAAGTACAGGTAGTAATTAGGCGTATTTTTTCCCCTTTACTTTCATTTTGAACGCTCAGTATCAGTCATGTAGACCTAATATGTATTATTTCATATTCAATTTAGAATATGTTATATTTATTTTTAGAAAATACAAAGTTACATTCAGGAAACCGTTTTAATACTTGTGACTTCTGGAGAATACACATGCACTTTTTATCTATTAAAATTTATATTATAGTCAAACCGACCGTTTACTTTAAATGAAAACAGTGCCGTGTTGGTGAAGATAAAGTGTTTACAACGTTTCTCATCGAGCTAAGTTTCCGGCACTATACATTCTAAAGAAAGGCTAAATTAGCAATTCCAAGGGTTGGTATTTAAAATGATTATGATATCTTCTTGTATCTCACAACATGATATACTTGATAATTATTTTTATCAACATATTTGATATCAAAGTCTTTTATAAACAATTTTGAAAGGCTCATTTCTGGTGGTATGTATAAGTGCTATAATAATCTACAAGTACCTTTCATTTCGTCACATCACATCCAAGTCAGTATTATAATTTCCTAATAATGAGCAATACTGGTCATGCATACATTAATTTGAAATTGATAGTTCAGTATATTAGTATAGTCCAGGGAATATTCTGATATTGTGCAGAATATATAACTACAATATCGCATTTGGCAAGTTATTTTTCCAATCTAGTTTCTTCACTTGAATTCCTGTCTGTTATTTCGGAATTCGGAATTTTTAAGTTGGTCGAAACAAGAGACGGCAAGCTAGAGGTTCGGAGGAAGAAAGACAGTGACCGTGGTAATGAGTCCGGTGGCGTAAGCAACGAGAGCGACCTTGATCTTGGTAACGAATGTGACACAGACGATGAGAAGGAAGCTGATGAAGACGACGGAGGGTCAGAGAATTGAGACAGTGGTGATGATGATGATGGTGATGGTACATGTGATGATGGCGAATGAGATAATAATGCTAAGGGCATGGACAATCCAAGTGAAGATGCTTCTGTTGCCTTTATGACTGGACTAGCTTGCAATGGTATGGCACTCACGGGGAGTGTAGGTGGTGTGGGTTCTGTAGGACAGTGTGAACTCTTCAGGTGATCTGACAGAAGTATCCGAAATGTTGATGATCGTCCCTTTCTGGAAATCTCTCGAAAGCCTAAATGCATATCTACGACATGTTGGTTCTGATATACTGAGCTACATGGGTTATCGTTAACTGTAATTCCTGGGAACATTGTCGAATGTTGATAATATTCTTCTCCTTCGTCATTGCTTAGTGCTTCGCCAAAGTAAGAAGAACTGTCAGAAGACTCTGAACGGGATGATGGCAAAGTATCAACAAAGTAAGTGTGTTTGATGTCAAAGTGATGGACTGTATCCTGTTCACCTTGCTCCATGTCTGGGTCTTCATATAAATGATCTTCAATGGCGCTACTAGATTTCCCCGAAATTTGAACTTCGCCCGTTGTTCGACCGTGGCAATGACTATCTCTTCGATTCTTTATATATTTCATAAGAATGTATGTGATTGTTAGCAAAGTGCATAAAAGTAATGCACTACCAGAGACGATGATGATAGAACTTGTACTGTGCTTTTTGGACATAGTTGAGGCAGTGGCCGGAGTTGCAAAGATAGGTAGAGATTGTGTTCCTATAGCTTCCGTAACCATGGTAACTGTCTCCGAGTACATTTCCACTGAGACTGTGGAGGCATTTACAAACAGATCATCTGCGTTAGCAATAATAGGATTAGTATTTCCATCGTCTGATGTAGAGTCGCCTGTCGTACCGCTTTTAGGCCCATGATAAACGTCTAGTGGAGCGATAGAACAAGTCAGTTCTACACCAGGAAATGCAAGTTCACTTGTTACGAAGCAAGTTAAATGATGCCCATGCATTTCTCGTGAAATGTTTATTTTCTGTGCAGATGTTCTCATAAGCCCATCATCAACCGTAGGTTTCTGACGTAATGGAGTTCCGTCTATTTGCCACCCAATGTCGATGGATGGGGTACCTCGGGTAACTTTGCAATGAATATGGAAACTGTCACCTTCCTAAACACTGTGAGAACGATTAGGTGTACTACAGCGGAGCTCATCCTGTCTAGGAAAATATTGGACAGTCATTTTTGCTCTCCTTGAACTGTAAAAACACACCCCTGGACGGTTGATTGGTCCGAGGTAAACCTTGCAAATGAAGTAATGGTCCACTCGTCCTACACTGTATACCATTAACTTAAGTCTTGTTTTGGTAGACATCAATTGTTTGTAAATCATCTGGAGTCACATCCCAAAATATGGATAAATCAGGCCTGGCAGGCCCAGCCCGGTACGGTGCCGAGCGCGAGCATGATATTCACCGCATCGACCATTTGCATTACATATTTTCGTGTTTAATTCCTCACAATAACGTTGATTTGGGGACACAGTTTCATCAATAATGTCGAATCGATGTAGTGTTGCGGGCTGTAGCAAGACCCCTAAGCCTACATCTTTTTCCTAAAGATGACAATCTACGGAAATTGTGGGTCGCAAAGGTAAAGCTCATGCGGGCAGAGTGGCAAGGGCCGGCCAAGTGAGTGGAGCACAATGTGCAGTGATCACTTTGCCGAAGATGATTTTGAGGGTCCTGGCCTGTATTCCGAATTTGGCATGAAGAAAAGGATAAGCTAGCTAAAAGATTCAGCTATTCCAACGATCAGACTTGGAGTCAAGTCTTCCAAATCTCTTTTTCAACGACATCATCTCCAGCAGCTGCAGCAGCTTCACCCGTAGACTGAAAATTCTGTATCTCGTTCGTTAGCTAAAGCAGCTCTCATACATCTGAGAATGTTCATTACGAAAAGGTACGATTCTTTGCGACAAAAAAATCGCAGATTTTCCCAGCATTTCGTAATGAACATTCGCAGAGGTTCGTAACGTTCGTAAATGTTCGTAAGAATTCGCAGCCGAGTGCAGGCTTCGCAGAATTTTTTCAACATGTTCAAAAATTTCAGGAAACGTAACTATTCGTAATGTAACGTAACATATTCGTATTTCATTCGTATCTATCGTAACTCATTCGTATATTTCGTAACTCATTCTTAATGACTTGACAGCCAAGAATTTGATACGAATTAATGCGAATATTACGGATATCTGCGAATTATCCATGGTGAACAGTGTACAATTGGAAAAATGTGGAGAGAATGTCATGAAAAGTTGCTGTAGAATTGTGAAACGCTGTGAAAACGCGCGGAAAATACGTCACTTCCGGTTACATCGCATATAAATCGCAAACATTCGTAACTTTTCCGTAACTTTTCCGTAACTGTTCCGTAAGTATCGCAGTCAATCGCAAACATTCGTGGATTTTCACATCGTTACCATTCGTATCCAAATTCGTAAAATATTCTCGCATGTATGCGAGAGGCTTTATGCTTAGGTCAGACGGACAGATACGCGCGATACGCATGTCTGCGGATGTGCATCCGTAAAAATCCGTAGAAATCCGCAGCAATCCGTATCATGCGTATCATCCGTAAGTGCATCCGTAAAAATCCGTGGGAGTGCGCAGGAATCGAGGTCTTCCGCGAAAAAGTTTTGAAAATCTCAAAATTATTTTAAATTTCCCGCGCAAGGTCTTTTGCGCAGAATTTAGGTAGAATTTGCGTATTGTTCCGTATCATGCGTATTGATCCGTATCTTTGCGTATTTTTGCGTAAAACGTCCGTATCCATCCGTAACCTAATCCGCAGGATCCGCAGACATACGCAGATCCGCAGCGTGAATTTTGAAAATCTGTAGTAGTAGTAGTAGTAGTGTTCTCTCCAAAGATCGAATCGCAACTGAAGTGATGCTCCACAAGCCGCGGTATATATGCGGATGTTGCGGACGAGGAGAAAGCCGACATCCGTGTGCGTATGCGTATCGTGCGCAGGACTTCCGTATCTTCCGCAGAACATCCGTATCTAGTCCGCATCTTGCGCAGAATTTAAGTGACACTAGCGTGGCACATCCGCCAAAGGGGTGTCTTCCGCAGAACATCCGCAGGATTTGCGTATTTCATGCGTATTGCATCCGTATCTCATGCGTATCTACCGTGGTTTTTTGGCTTTTTGCGCAGATTTTCAACAATTTCTGCGGGTGAAATTATTTTTTTTTACGGATGCATCCGCAGACATCCGTACATGTCCGTCTGACCTAAGCATAAGTGAAGAGCTAACGAACGAGAGACATCATTTTCGGTCTACTTCACCCGTAACTCCAGGGGGCTCCAACGCGCGTTGGAGCTCCCAGGCGTTACTTCACGCACGGCTACTTTGCCCACGGCCCCTTCACCAGGCCCCGGCGAGTATTCTGCGAGGGGTTCAAAAATATAATATGGTCGAATTCCCCTTGCCACTCCAGCTTCTTTGCCTTCGGGATCTGATAAATCATCTGATAAATCAGAGTTCGTATCTGCATGGCTCAAAAAAGTCCTCGAACTCTGAATCGCGGTCACTTTTCATCTCTCTATATAAATTACTCGAATTCAGCCAAAATCTAAGTCAGTACTACCGTACTATGTAAAGCGAAGTACACAAAAATAAAAAACCGTAAGTGAAATACATAAAACAAAAGCGTTCACCAGTCGCTATATGTACGAGGGGATCATAGTCACTGCCGTACTAAAGATGTGTAGTACATTGTACAGACGCATAAAGCGGCTGTGCACGCGTTTAAGACCAATACAAAACTTTCGTTCGACAAGCTCAGATGGATGAGGACATTGTTAAAAAAAAATTAAAAACACAAAACAAGAGGTGTACATTTTGGCAAAAGTGTTTGCTGATCTTGTAGAAAATATATTGATAATGATTATTCACTAAGATTATATTGATTAATTCCCTTTTTTCATAAATTGTCCGTTGAACAGAGGGGTCAAATACCGCATTGTGTGTACAATGTTATATGCTGCAGCCTGCAGATCCTGTGCCTCTTACCCTTCATACGTCACTTGGGGGTGTGACATTAATTAGCCAATCAGCTCACGAGTTTTCCCCCTTTTTCGCCAAAACGAGACATAATTTGGACAATCGATTGCCAGATTCGTGATTAGAAGGTAAAAATACATGGAAACAGCACCCATTTTCTCTCTAATTTAGTCAACCTTTAACGGTTACCGAAACCAACTCAATTGTGCCCTCTATCATGCTTATGTTCTATATGTGATAATTAATTTACCTGGAAAGAACATGCCATGTGTCATGTTGATGATTAGACGGATTGATAAATCTGTTTAGCATTATTCTGCTTTAAGCAGTGTTCTACTTTATGACAGGAAATAGTGGACTATTGAGATGTGTGGGAGGGTCTCAGGCGAGTTGAAAAGGGTCGTCAAGATCGAAACCCTGGTCTCGTAAACTTCAGACTTGTTGCCGACATGGTCGGAAGCTTTACAGGACTGAATACGTTGGTCCAATTGAAAATTTGACAATTTGAGTTTCCCTTTCACGCATACCACTACACCAGTGTTCAGATCAGTCTTAAATGAAGTGGGTTCCTCATCTCTCTAGGTGTGTTACAAAAGCTACATCCCAATATAGCGGCAAATCTGACCCTCGACGAAGCCCTAGTCCAAAGGAGGGTGTAACATCATGAAGATGTACAAATATGCACCCTTATGTAAGAGTTGAATCCTAAAACATTCCATTTGCACCCTCAGACAGTGGCGGAACGTCGGGCTCGGACAAAGGAAGTGGATATGTTTCTTTCGGTCTATTTCGAATTAAAATGTATTGCTTTGACAATGTTTAAGGATGCCTAGTGGAGATAGGAAAATGTATTAGCATGCATGCTAAAGTGCTTAGCGCTATTACATTAATAAATGTATTTTTCCTCAAATTTCAATTGACTACGAAGCATATGAAAAGCGGAGGGTTATAGGACAATCACATGTATTAAACGTCAGGCTCGTAAAAACTTATCTCACTCTCCAGGTTATTCTTATAATGTAAGGAACCAACCGTAAAATATTGCTGTTCATCAGTGAAACACAACTGGGATTGAGTGAGTGGTGCTCATATTACGTACAGCTATATTACTGACTCCTAGTTATAATCCAAGACTCCTTGTGCATCCCAACAATGCGCAATTATCTGATAATTAATATTTTGCTATGATAGATGGACACAGTTGTTTAATCGAAGAGAAGCGGATTCGATTACGACAAATTAAAACTAAAAAGAGCTATAGTGCTTAGGTACTATCATCAGAAAAATATGATTTCACCTGTTGGCTTAAAGGATCTTCTTTTATACAAAGGGCTGTGCATCATTTTGTTCAGTATTATCATTTGAATGTTTAGCAATGCAAATACCATCTCAGGAACAATCGATTGATGATAATAGTGTACATTTGCTCTGCGCTTGTTTCTTTTCCAGTTATTTACATGTGGAAAAAAAATATTCATTAGAGGAGGTGTGATCATGTAATACATATATCAGCAACATTTTATGAAACTTAAGTTTTGTCATATAATGGGTGCAATCATATTTATCGCCATGATCAAATACTTTGTTTTGAAAACCATTCTCCCTATAAGTGGAAAATAAATAAATAACTGTATTTCTTGCCGGTTAGAACACATTTTACAGAAATGAAAACATAATTAATGATCCAGAATTGAACTCGAGCTATTAAAACTTACACTCGTTTAAGTATATTCATGACTTATTTTGGAATTCATATTACACTCTTTGCCATGTACAAAATGTTGTGACACCAGGAATGACCAAGTCCGCGTCTACCCACTGTCGTATATACACCAGGGGGGCTGACATCTCTAGCCCGAATATCATCTTTCCATGTTTTCACATATAGGCCTATATATAGGATTTTATGAAACTTAAGTTTTGTCATATAGGCCTATATATGTTTTTCAAGCGCGCAAAGCGACCGAGTAAAGTGATCCAATTCATGTGCAAGTTTCAAGGTTTCAAGGTTTCTTTATTTTTTCCACATGTTTTTTTCAGTGTTTTACATATACAAATTTATATTACATAATATCAAACAAAATTACGATAAGAAGTGTTTACATGAATGGAAAATTTTTTAAACAATTATACTATCATAATTTCGGTGATATCAGGCATAGTAAAGAAACAAAAGTGGAGGAGTCTATTAAAAAGCACAGCTTGTATTTTATAGACCCCTTTGTGAGAAAAAATATACTTACAAATGTTCTAAGTTTATGGAAATAATTACGAAATATATATACTTTGCACTATCCCCCCCCCCCCCCCCCTTACACTACAAAACAGAATAATTGTGACAGTGGTATGTGTACAAATAAATATATTTATTTGTATATTAAAATTAACATTAACATTACAATTATATGTTAGTGAAAGTCATTTGCATAGGAATTTTTTTATACACGTCTTCTCTAGTATTAATATTGTAATGAAAATTGAAAAAAAAATCAAGAAAACATATCTTGAACCATATGCAAACAATTTAAAAATGAACAGGCGATAATCATAAGTAGATAATAATTTATTTCCTTCTTAAGTACTAAGTAATAATCGGGCGTTGATACTTGCCGTAAATGCGTAAAAAGAAATTGAGGATAGATACCTTGTAGATGTCTACAGATGGATTCGAATGTACGATAATGAAAAATTGAAATGTTAAGCCTAGGAAAATATAACTGAGATTGAAAATGTTACACACTATTGATATTCTACTAATATGGAACGACCTTTTCACATGGTTACAGAATATTTGAACATTGTGTCAAGCTGCCTTTCACTTCACCTGATGATATCCCAGTCACACAGACTCCAGACCGGCAACAGACAGAAGAAAAAAAATTATATTACTCTAGTAACTAATATTGCGGTTTTAGAGTTGCTTTGGCGGTGTGACTGAGGTATTACAAGGAGAAAACTGTCGATAAAATTGAGATTAGGAATCTAATTAGGAATTTAAGTTTTTTCCTTTAACTTGGTTAAAAGATACGAATTCTCTTTGTTTTTTAAACTTTTTTTTTTACATTCAATGAAAGCGGGAAATCTCTCAAGCGCATTTTTTTACATATTGATATTTATGTATGTATGAACTTTTACAATGTTACCCAGAAAAGTTGCAGTGTTTAAGGGGTATGACTATGGACTTATAAGTAATAAATTAACTTGTCTTCTGCGATGATGTCTTATAATATCCAAATTGTCGTATATACACCAGGGGGGCTGACATCTCTAGCCCGAATATCATCTTTCCATGTTTTCACATATAGGCCTATATATGTTTTTCAAGCGCGCAAAGCGACCGAGTAAAGTGATCCAATTCATGTGCAAGTTTCAAGGTTTCAAGGTTTCTTTATTTTTTCCACATGTTTTTTTCAGTGTTTTACATATACAAATTTATATTACATAATATCAAACAAAATTACGATAAGAAGTGTTTACATGAATGGAAAATTTTTTAAACAATTATACTATCATAATTTCGGTGATATCAGGCATAGTAAAGAAACAAAAGTGGAGGAGTCTATTAAAAAGCACAGCTTGTATTTTATAGACCCCTTTGTGAGAAAAAATATACTTACAAATGTTCTAAGTTTATGGAAATAATTACGAAATATATATACTTTGCACTATCCCCCCCCCCCCCCTTACACTACAAAACAGAATAATTGTGACAGTGGTATGTGTACAAATAAATATATTTATTTGTATATTAAAATTAACATTAACATTACAATTATATGTTAGTGAAAGTCATTTGCATAGGAATTTTTTTATACACGTCTTCTCTAGTATTAATATTGTAATGAAAATTGAAAAAAAAATCAAGAAAACATATCTTGAACCATATGCAAACAATTTAAAAATGAACAGGCGATAATCATAAGTAGATAATAATTTATTTCCTTCTTAAGTACTAAGTAATAATCGGGCGTTGATACTTGCCGTAAATGCGTAAAAAGAAATTGAGGATAGATACCTTGTAGATGTCTACAGATGGATTCGAATGTACGATAATGAAAAATTGAAATGTTAAGCCTAGGAAAATATAACTGAGATTGAAAATGTTACACACTATTGATATTCTACTAATATGGAACGACCTTTTCACATGGTTACAGAATATTTGAACATTGTGTCAAGCTGCCTTTCACTTCACCTGATGATATCCCAGTCACACAGACTCCAGACCGGCAACAGACAGAAGAAAAAAAAGTTATATTACTCTAGTAACTAATATTTCGGTTTTAGAGTTGCTTTGGCGGTGTGACTGAGGTATTACAAGGAGAAAACTGTCGATAAAATTGAGATTAGGAATCTAATTAGGAATTTAAGTTTTTTCCTTTAACTTGGTTAAAAGATACGAATTCTCTTTGTTTTTTAAACATTTTTTTTTTTTACATTCAATGAAAGCGGGAAATCTCTCAAGCGCATTTTTTTACATATTGATATACATGTATGTATGAACTTTTACAATGTTACCCAGAAAAGTTGCAGTGTTTAAGGGGTATGACTATGGACTTATAAGTAATAAATTAACTTGTCTTCTGCGATGATGTCTTATAATATCCAAATTGTCATCGAAATACACGTTTGTAGATCTCATATTATGCTCCTTTTACATGGAGGGAATCAATCAGAAAAGGAAATAGATGATCTGTGCGCCACCTCAGTTCACTTCGGTACAAATTTTATTGACGATATCTTATAAGATACTGATAGTGATAGGAAGGCAAAAGAATGGTATAGGAAAACGAGAAGAGCAAAGTACATTTCTTGCTTTTTATGTTTAGTTTTGTCTTCAAATGTCGTGTCTTATAACATCTCTGCGTGTGATGGCACACAGCGACTGTGACATCGTATTGACAATAAAAATGTATTTATCGTTCTCTTGTATGATTACGAGGGGGCTTATTTATGTTTCTATTATAGTGAGTGCCAATTCGACACGTATCGAAAGTAGTTGATTAGATAAATCGACGGTTCATATCATCTTATCAGAATTGAAGTGATACTTTTGCTCTCAAGCATTATTTTCACTCTCTAGAGAGCGATGCAAGCTTTGAAACAAGCCGAGCATGTTGAGTAGTCATGGTTGTGTGTGAAAGCAGAAAATCACAAAGTTTATTCTTCTATTTCTCTTCTTACCTCCTTTTATTTCTCTCACCCTCTCTCTATCTCCTTTTCTTTCTTTCTCCACCTCTCTCTAAACTGCTCTCTCCCTCCCTCTCTACTCCTCTTTCCCTCCCTCTCTTTTTCCTCTACTTATATCTCGGTTTCTCTTTCGATATGATTAATCAATTAATTTTCCTTCCAGACTTATTTTTTTTCTTCCAGCGGCAATTTCAATTATCAAAATAGTATAACAAACACTAGCAAAGGTAAGCATATAAAGCGCCAGTCATGCCAGTGGCAGTCAGCTAAAAACGTCTAGTTTTGCTTACTCGCTTCTCTCGCTCACAAACTTTTAGACAGCGTACAATGCACTGCCTGTATGCAAGATAACATTAGTTTATTTATGATTACATGAAAAAGGTAAACATTCAGAAAAGAAGAAAGAAGCATCTTGTAGGAGTCCGTTTTGAAATGATCACCATAATGCTATGAGAATTTATTTGGCTCATTACCTCTATTGTAATGGTATTTCCTTTACTTTCCGATAATTTAGCCATTTCCTTCGCACTAAGTACTGACAAATTTATACATTTTTCTTGTGCACGCATAAATAGAGTGTAGTTTAAACAAATATCCCTAAGCAAAACAGATCAAGAAAGGTGTAATAGCATACCAAATTTCCCATTCTTTATTGTAATACTGTGTGAAATTGTATATTCCGCGCCATCCACTATATGTGCAAAGCTGTCACAAAAGATGTAATAAACGATATCACAGGTATACATATTTCATTTGTATTTACATTATGATTTATGATATTTCTATATGTTGGAGAAAATATGTCAGTACAAACATGTGATCGCGGTATAACATGTCTTTGAATGATACCCATTGTGCCACGAGAAGATTTGCCCAAACTTTCTCAAGGAAATAGTACTATAATAATAATATTCTGTATTTATATAGCGCCTAATATATATACGATGTCTTTAAGTGCTTTACAGACTTAATTACCCCGATCGTCGGATTATTGGCTTGCCCGCACACAATGTATGCACCTTCTCCACTCTCTGGGGAGCATTCCAGCCAGGCGCCTTTTTTAGACGTTCACAATAACGATCAAACCACGATCACTTCAACATCTACCGGGTACCAATTTAACACCTGGGTGAAGATAAGCAATCTATACAGATAAAAATTTCTTGCTTATGGACATAAGTGTCGTGTAGGGGATCGAACCCACAACCTTCGCATCTCAAGTATTTAAACCTCTTGACTACGATTAGTGCTATTATAAAACAAGATGAATGCGACTGCATCTCCTATATGCCTCCGCCTAAATTCAGTTGATGGCTCAAACTGTTCTAGAAATATTTGATAACGAGGCTAAAAACCAGTAATTTCATGTAATTTTATGTAAATTGACCTCTGTGACCTCTGACCTTTGACCTACTTACCCCAAAATCTAATCAGTTCATCTTTCTATGGGGATGCATACTGGTACCAAGTTTGAAGTTCTCACCTCAGATAGTTCTTGAGATATCGCGGTAACGGTGCTAAAAACCACTAATTCCATGTAATTTCATGTAAATTGACCTCTGTGACCTCTGAACTTTGACCTACCTACCCCAAAATCTAATCAGTTCCTCTTTCTATGGTGATACATACTGGTACCAAGTTTGAAGTTCTTACCTCAAATAGTTCTTGAGATATCGCGGTAACGGTGCTAAAAACCAAGAATTTCATGTACTTTCATGTAAATTGACCTCTGTGACCTCTGACCTTTGACCTACTTACCCCAAAATCTAATCAGTTCATCTTCGTATAGGGATACATACTGGTACCAAGGCATAAAAAACAGTAAAACATGCCCTTCTCTCCATAAATTCACTCGTACTGCAAATATATATATATATATTCTTCGTACAATACTAGTCAGTAGCAGATATTGCAGATTTTTTTTTTTTTTTTTTTTTGGGGGGGGGGGGGTGTTTGTTATATTTGTTGTGTAATATCATTGAATTGTTTAAGTCCAACACTAAAACGTATCTATTTGAGATGCCATAACTTGAAAACAGACATTATTTTATTGATTATCTTTATGATCTTTTGTAATTGTGTAGAATTTTTGTATGTTTGTATTATATCATATCTTTCTTTCAATCATTCTTTTTGTAAGCGCCCTGAGCATTTAATCAAAATGAATTTGGCGCTATATAAATTTTATATATTATTATTATTATTATTATTATTATTATATATGAAAATATGTACTGCCAAGGCGTCCCTAACACAAGCCATGCGCTCTCTTATACCCTTATACCCTGTCTTCGACTCCTTACACCATGTATTTTGTGAATGTACATTCCCTGTTTGGATTCATTTGATTATGAGCTGGAAATAATTTTTTTATATAATGTGAAATATGTCTAGAGAGGCAACATTGTGTCAACGCAAAACAAATTTAAACTGGGACATCCCAATTGAAAAAAAAATTCTACAAAACAGAAGGCTTTGGGGTCTTTGACCGTCTGACAGTTTTTTTTTATTTTTTTTTTTCATTTATTTGTCTTATTTACCCAGGGTGACCTATTCAGTGGTAAAACACTGTTATTCTTTATGGCCCTAATGGCCCTAGTTGAGGAATTCACGAGTCTGGAGGCCAAGGAAAACATAAGGAAACGGGACCAACATTTCGGTCTAGCAAGCCCAAAGGTCCACTAGACTGAGATTGGAATTAACCGTTTAGTTTATTTCTACTCTAATGGACATTCGGTGTCCAATATTTGAATAACTGGCCTAAAGCCTTGTGTAAATTTTGACAATCTAAAGTATGACATGATGTTTTTAAATATTATTCTTCTGCTTGTCATTTACGAAACGCATGGCGTATTGGGGGATTCACAGTAGTTAGTTCTTTATGCATCTACATTATGACAGGATAACACAAAGATGCAAAGCGTTACTAGAATAAAAATCTTATCTACAATTCAAGTCAAATTGACTACAGCTTTGTTTCCTCATGTAAATATATTTCTCTGTTATCTTCTGCTACATGTATGTCTGTATGTGAATTCGGCAGATTGGGATCACACTCCAGAGGACGCGAGCGTATCGATTCTTGCGGTGTTTCGAGAACTGCAGCAACGGTCGAATGCTGCCTTGATAATGGCGAGGTCTTTTTGTCAGTGACACTTGCCTCAGGGGTATTTGTGACGGGTAGGCCTAGAGTTGTGGGGGCTGTTTGTCGAGGGAGAGTCAAATGTCTTGGTTCAGATGAGTTGCAAGTTGTCTCGGCTGGGTTTAACAAGAGCAACCCCAATGAGGCACGTCGACTATCAAGCTTCTGAATTACATACACATCTGCGATGTCTACAAGAAACTTGTTTCCGTAATAAACGTGTCCAGGTAGCTTTCGATCCTTTTTCAAAGACACAGTTGCAGTATCCTCAAGCACCTCTGAAGAATCACTCAGGCTGCTAATGGAACTCCAGACATCAGAATATCTAAGCGAAGCGCGGGTGTTGCATTCATTATGTAATGAACTTTTGTTCAAGACATTCTGGACAGACGTCTCCATTTTTGCAATTTTAAGAAGTCCCTGTTCTTGCTCCTCCGTGGTTTTACAGTCAGCTGAGAACTTGAAACCATACGAATCATCACACTGATATGGCGTTTGCAACTGTATTTCCTTTACTTCGCTGATGTTCCCCTGTTCTGCGTGACGTCTTTCTGTTGACTTGCACCGATTGATTCCATTGACGCATGCCATTGTGGTAAAAAATACAGCGAGTAGAGTTCCTGAAATTGAAAACGCCACTAATAACGTTTCCTTTCGATTCCCCCATACTTCTGTGGTCTCTGGCGTGTCAGAACTTGATTCCAAAGATGATGTGTCGGAAATGCTATCTTCTGTGACTTTGTGAAAATCAGACGTCCAAATGTTTTGTTTGGTTTCCATTAAGACTGTGGAGACATTTACAAACAGATCATCTGCGTTAGCAATAATAGAATTAGGAGTTACATCGTCTGACGTAGAGTCGCCAGTCGTACCGCTGTTAGGCCCATGATGAACGTCTAGTGGACCGATAGAACAAGTCAGTTCTACACCAGGAAATGCAAGTTCACTTGTAACGACGCAAGTTAAATGATGCCCATGCATTTCTCGTGAAATGTTTATTTTCTGTGCAGATGTTCTCATAAGCCCATCATCAACCACAGGTATCTGATGTAATGGAGTTCCGTCCATATGCCACCCAATGTCGATCGATGGGTTACCTCGGGTAACCTTGCAATGAATATGAAAACTGTCACCTTCCTGAACACTGTAAGAACGGTTAGGTGTACTACAGCTGAGCTCATCCTGTCTTGGAAAATACTGGACAGTCATCTTTGCTCTCCTTGAACTATGAAAGCATGTTGCTTGACGGTTGAATGGTCCTAGGTAAACCTTGCAAACGAAGTAATGATCCACTCGTCCTACATTGTATACCATTAACTTAGAAGTCTTGTCCTGCGGGACATCAACCGTTTGTAAATCATTTGGAGTCACATCCCAAACTATGGATAAATCAGATGAACTCTTTGTAGTACAAGAAAATGAAACATTGGATCCTTCCTTCACCGTTACGTCATGTGGCTGAGTTAGAAAGATACTGTATCCACCCTTGGGACATGGTCCGCTAGAACATGAACATATATAAAATAAGATCATAATCCAAATTGGTGTAAAGCTTTTTAAGCGCAAATATGCCATCATTATCCACTGTAGATTTTTCAGCTTATCAGTGAAATATGGCGTTACCACAGTCACCGGCTCCCTGTATACATGCGGGGGAGAGAGTGAAATATAACAAGACGGTTAATGTCAGCAAGCGCTTTCCATAGACTAAAACATTTTCAAACTTAATTTCTCCATGTGATATTCTAAAAGAAATTAATTACACTATCATCTTCAAAAAATGACTTAACAGTTACCGAAACCAATTCAATTGTGTCGTCTATCATGCTTATGTTCTATCTTTGATTATTAATTTACCAGGAAAGATGCGATGTGTCACGTTTATGGTTAGACAGATTGATAAATCTGTTAGCACTATTCTGCTTTAAACAGTGTTCTACTTTCAGACAGGAAATAGTGGACTTGTCAACATTCCTTGAGATGTGTGGGAGGATCTCTTGTAAACTTCAGACTTGTTGCCGACATGGTCAGTTAAGAATTCGTTGGTCTAACTGAAATTCTGTCTTGTGTTATGTTAGGTCAATTGGAGGTTCCCTTCTCCGCGTGGGTTCCTCATCTCTTCTCTCTCATCTCCCACTTTTGATACATTCCAAGAGGTACAAAAGCTACATACCGATATAGCGGGCAGTTTGCCCCCCCCCCCCCCCCCCCTGACGATGCCCAAGTCGAAAGAAAGGTGCAACATTGATCATGTATATGAATAAGTATCCACCTTTAAGGGTTTATTTCTATATAGTAGGCCAGCCAAACATCAGAAAGGCTCTAGAAAAAGATTCTACGGTTTTGGGGGGGTAATGCTCTGCATCCATGCTAAAACTCTTGCAAACATACTGAGGAATAAGGTACGGGCGGATGCCATGCGCATGTTTGCCTAAAAATGCCATTTTGGGCTCAAAATTCGAAATAATGTCAAAAATCACATTTTTCTTTCTTTTTTTGACCTAATATGTAATACCTGATTAAGACTTTTCAAATGATATCAGATTTATTTTGAGCTTCAAGTTATAAACCTGATTAATATACACTTGAAAGTTGGATATTACACACACATGTATGACGTAATGAACTGTGATTTACTCAAAATAATAGGTTGTGAAAACTACCAATATTTCAAAGTTTTTTACCCAACGTAAATTTAAACGTTTTTTCTTGATTAAACATATCATGTATATTTTCATGTCATACACAGAAAAAAAAATTATCCGATAAGGTGATAGATAACTCATTTTATGTTATCCCAAATGGAATGATGTATTTTTACTGGATGCGCATTTGGAATGAAAAACAATATTTGAATGTACATCTAGAGTGTACATGTACATAAGGCAAAATTGTCTCATGTATTACCAGTATAGTCTATGGGCCAAAAACTGAAATGTCCCCACCCCCTATCTTAAATGATTTTTTTATTCTGTTTCAAACTTTCAAAATATGCTTCTTTGCCCTAAATTAAGAGGTGGACGTGACCACAAGGGTTATTACCATGGCAACGGATCAAGAACAATAGAATTTCAGAAAATGTCACGTATTTGTGATTAAGAAAGTACAAAAACTCATTGTAACATTTTACAATATTGTATCAAAAGTGTTTTTTCTAACTTGATTAAAACCTAAATAAGAGTTATAAAAAGTGTCCATCATGTTGAAAATCGCTGTTTCCATGGAAACCGTAGGAACAAAACTGATATTTGAGCAGAAATCCCTTGATGCTACCTAAAAAAAAGAAGTAAATATTTGTATTGACCATTATTATTTTTTCTTTTACAGGACACTAACTTATCATAACTTATTAGTAAACTTAGTAAAGGGGTAATGGATGTGGCTACTAAATGTGCAGGCCGTTACCATGGTAACAAATATATTTATTGGGTTATATTTCTAACAAAATACTATGGTTGTTTTCAACATGAAATAATCGTCAATCATCTAATAATCTTTGCCGTCTGTTTGATTATATTGATTTTTTTTAGTTAATTGGTGTAGAGCTAAACCTGATTTATAAAAAAAAACTGATGCCATGGAAACAGAATGTTAATGAAGATGAAATCTTTCAACCAAAGAAAGAAATGTGACCTACCAATACAAAATAAATGTAAAACAAGCTGAATTTGAACAATATAAAATGAATCATATATTTTTTCCCCCCGTAGCTATCAGAATCAGCTTGTTTGCCTTAAAGGCCCTTTTTTAATAGATGTTTATAAAGATTCGCTTCATTTTGTGACAATGAGTTATAATATTGATGATCGTACAAATTCTATGAGGACTCAAACTTTGTTTTACATTCTTGGAGAAGAAAATTGAAATATTTGAAATTTCATATAATAAAATACAAAAGGAAAAGTGAGCTTATGACATCATCGGCTCAATTTGCATGCAGCCCATGTTATGCATATCACTGTTTCATAAAACAATGTAAAACATTAAATTGCCATAAATGTCTCGTTTTTTTATCCGATTTGATGATTTAATAACTCTTATTTGTTTAATTTAATTTTTTTTTTTGGGCCTTTAAAGTTGGTTGCGGATGTGTTCCTCATGGACATTGTCATGGTTAATAATGACTCAATGATTCAATGATTCATTTATTGTCATGCAACAAGCATAAAAATTGGGTTACAGTCCGATTTCCAAATTTCAAGCATAAAAATACATATCAGAAAATTGCACGTGATGGATAAGAATGAATACAGAAAAACATATTAATGCACATATATCAAAAATATATTAACATATTGAGAATAAAAATGCATGGCAATATAATACCTCATTATTCCATGATAAAACTACATAAACAGTATACAAAAGGAAGTAGAGTACAAGCAAGAGGTCCACGTCTTGCAGAAAACCATGCAGAAATAAAAGAAACAAGAAGAACAAAAAGAAATGAAAAACAGGAAAGAGAAAGAGAGAGAGAAAAGGAGACGCAAGAAAAAAGGAAGAACGAATAAGGGTACATACATATGTAAAATATACAACCAGTACTTCCCCTAACTCTAGAAATGGCCATGGTTAGTCAGTATTGCACAGTTCACATGAAAAGACGAAGAAGAAACATAATTACAAGCGTAGATCAACGAAAAATGAGAATGAAAAAAGGAGAAAGGAAATCAGACTGCCGGTCGCCACAGAGCAGCGCCCTCTTAAACATCACAAAACTATTGGAATTTGAAAATGAAAATGACCACACATTCCTAATTGAACAACATGCAAGCAAATGTCAGATTCTTAATATATATAATCTGAGCTTTCAATTCAAATCTTTCTAGATATTAGAAAGAAGTGTTTTGACTAAACAGTGTCAAAATTGTTGCTCTCTCACAAACTTTAAAAACTGTAAAGCTGATTTTGAGCTATACATACATTAGCGCTCACCCCATCAAAATTACGTCTGCATGGCTTTCATCATTTTTTCGACAACTCGGAAGTCGGTCTCGCCAAGGTATATATTGATAATGTATCAAAATCATGTTGAATATGTAAGAAAACTTGCCGACATGTACATAGGATGGATGGGCCGCTCACATAGCATTTTTCTATAACCGAATTGCAGTCCCAAATCTGCCTCTGGCAGTGTCCAACTATTTTATTGTAGTGAAAATCGGTGAAGTCTGATCGGGCCTTAAAGGGGCTTTTACACTTTCACGGATCGCATCACGGATCATCCCGGATCTTAATCCGGGGTGATCCGGCGCGCGACACCACGATTTCTTCTCAATGCCGCTGTGGATATGTTCTGAACTGGGTGAATATACGGACAAGTGCGGTGTCTATACGAACAGACAAGGTAGCAACACAGACCCTACCGGAAACGCATACGGAGCTAACACGGAGTTCAAGGAAGAGCGCGGAGGCCACTGGGTCCTTATACGGTCCTTACACGGAGGTGTACGTTGTCTATTGAGATATCCCGGGAATGTTGACGGGTGAGTTGAGCTTGTAGGCGCTCATTTCTTATAGGCAAAATATAAGGAATTTCAAACCCGGATGACCCGTATTTATAGTATGGACCTCCCGGTGTCTACACGGAGTGTCCAGGATGTATTCGGCAGCTACTCGCAAGTACACAGTGCCTACAAGGAAGAGTACGGACTGGTTTTCATACGTGAACTCCGGGATGAAAAATAAAGCAAGCTTATTTTTCCCGGGATATGCCGGTACGCCAAGAATCACGCCGGATGTCTCCACGGTGTATACACGGTAATACCGGTGATAATACGGATGATCCCGGAGTGACGATCCGGGATGATCCGGGATGCGATCCGTGAAAGTGTAAAAGCCCCTTTACTGTCAGAGACACAGAACGTATGGATGATTAGTAAAAAAAACCCTTTCTTTTAACATGTTATGTATGCAAGTTGAAGCTAATGTGGAGCTTATTATCAGAGCAACAAAATCAAGGTACACACTAAGGTACATCAAGTTCAATTAAATTAAATTAAATAAATTAAAGTCTACAAATGAAATGATTATACTCATTCTGCAAAATTATTGAACAATGATTCAAATCATTAGTTTTTAATATAGGTTTTCCCGTCCAATTTCGCGCTTAGTGCATGCAAGAGTATAAATACATGTAGTTCATTCAATTTCGCTATAGGTCATTCAAGTTAGCACGGAAGAACACGTGACTGAAGATAGAGCATTCAATTTCGCCATAGGGTATTCATGTCCCTAACTAATGCATCCAATTTAGCTCTGTATTCACATGATTTGTAAACAGTAATACATATAAGAATAATTATAATTATGTACATTGTTTGTTAAACCTTTAAAGATTAAATTCTTTAGGAATGTCCTGTGACTTCCTTTAACTCATATTTTGCTTGTCGAGTTTCTGCATTATTTATGTTTGAAAGGTCTGTTTGCGCTAAATTCAACACTTTATTGTTAACGTTCTATTTTCTATCTACGGGATCTTTTTCCAACATTCTTTGCGCGTTCTCCCAGCATTGCATGGCCTGCTGTCTGGCCCGTGAAATCATCAATGGTTGAAAAGGAGACTGAGATTTGAGCTTTGAACTTTAAATTTTTGATGAAAAGATTCTTTTACATGATGAAAGTCTTAATATGAGATAAAAACAGAAAAAGTAAATTGTTAACCATATGAAAGAGGAAAATCCTGATATCGTACACATCCTATGATTTATGTCTCTAATCAATGCAAGTAATTGATGAGATGATGCAAAATAACACAAGACAATACACATTATGAAAGAAAATTTATAAAGATAAAAAGGCATATTAAATAACATATAAACATACAAAATTTGCTTAAATTTACCAACTAGCCCAATAAGGAGCACGACAGTAAGCTGATACAGTTGCTTTTGTCCGCTCATTGGGCCATGTGATGAATATGAAAAGAATAAGCAAGAGTAAGCTCATAAAGTGAAAAAATGTGTAAACATGAAAAAGCAAGTGAAAACTTTAAAAAAAAATACATGTGCTAAATTGGATGCACAAATTGTATAACTAGAAGCCCAATGGCGAAATTGAATGCTCTAACTAATGCTGCGTTTACATCATGTTCCCGGCAGCCCGAGGTCCGAGGTCTGCCACGGACGCCAGTGCCTTCCCTCTCGTTCTGTCAAGTTTTGATGGGGTCCCTTACGTTCTGTTCAAGGTCTAACACGTTTTATACGTTCTGCCAAGGCTTTCTACGGATGAAACGTGGATGCCGGTGAGCTAAAGCGCAGTTTTGTGCTCGTGGGGGTATAATAGGAAGGCCTATCAAATACAAACAATACAAACACATTGTCTCATGATACTCCTTGCAGACAACATGAATTACGAAGATGAAGATGACTTTGTGTTTGCATGTTTGCAGGATGTGGAACCTTCGTACGTCGATGCTTCCTCGGCGGCATAGCTTGGCCTTTTTCTTCCTCCTTGCATATACAAACAAAAAACAATTAAAATTGTATGCAACCCGGTTTACTTTATGAAGTTATCACTATATCTGTTTAAGATTCAAAACAGGTGCTTAAACCCCAATGCCCATCTTTTGACCGAGAATATCAGTAAATTCAATCCTGTTGCTTGTAAGAGTAAACACTTGTCTTTTCTTATAGTAAACACTTTTTTAGTAAACAATTTTATTAAACAATACCTGATCAGCTAATATAGTGCACCGAGCTGTATACTTGTAAAGATTAAAGAGGTTTGATTTTATTCTTACCTCACAATTTGGTCTTCTCTCTTGGTGTTGTAGATGAAATGTGTCGTCTATTGTTCCCCTGCCGTGCCCGGCATTTTTTCGTCCTCTCAGACCGCGCTAACCGTTCCAGGCCGTAATGCGCCGTATCGCGCAGGGCCTGTAAGCCGTCAGGCGCCGTTGGGCGTCGTGGTTGAACGCAACGAAACGGTACCATACAACCCGATTATGTTAAGAACCTTGACAAAACGCAGCAGAACGTACCAGACCTTTAAGTGACCGTCCGGTGCCGGGAATTCACATTTCCGACGTTCCATTACGGACGGCCCCCAAGTTTTCTTACGGCCTGTTACGGGCTGAAACGTTGAGTTGCGTTTATCCCGCTTTTCTGCGGCTCACTAAGTTTCCCATTTGCGCCGTGATTGCCGTGGCAAATTTTTTGACAGTTCAAAAATCTGGCCCGGCATCCACGGCAATCACGGCGTGTCAAGTTTGTCCATCCCGTTGATCCGCGTTGTCTTACGTCCACCCCGTTTTGTCCGTGGCAGTCTGAAACGGGGCTGCCGGGGCTGCCGGGAACATGATGTAAACGCAGCGTTAGCTCGAGGGGGTTTCACGGGCGAACTTGGTTGCATTATGTATGAATTTGATACAGTTGCTTTTGTCCGCTCATTGGGCCATGTGATGAATATGAAAAGAATGAACCCCCCCCCCCCCCCCCCCCCCCCCGCTTAAAACAAGAGTAAGCTCATAAAGTGAAAAAATGTGTAAACATGAAAAAGCAAGTGAAAAATTTAAAAAATAATACATGTGCTAAATTGGATGCACAAATTGTATAACTAGAAGCCCAATGGCGAAATTGAATGCTCTAACTTAGCTCGAGGGGGTTTCACGGGCGAACTTGGTTGCACTATGTATGAATTTGTATGACAATTGGCGAATGTGGTTGCCCTAAAGCGAATAAGAATGGCAATTGACCATCTTGGCTGCCCTATCGCGAATTTGAATGGCAATTGACCATCTTGGCTGCCCTATCCGCGAAATTGAATGACCTATTTACTTTTTCTCATGCACTATGGGCAAAACTGAATGACCTATCTTTACTTTTGCATGCACTAAGTGCGAAATTGGACGGGAAAACCTATATTATAATTGTTGTCACAATGTGACTGGAATTCAGCCTAAAGGCGCTGTCACACTCCAGCGTATAGAGCCAGCGTATGAGGAAAGTATCGAATATTTCGAAATATTGTTTATACGCACAACTTTTCAGCGTATGAGGTCGATTTTCGGTTAATGACCGTTAGAGTAACGTGAGCCTAGCATACCGTCAGCGTATGAGTAGCGTATGAGTAGCGTACGCATAGCGTATGTCAGCGTATGTGAGCGTATGTGATGTGATGTGTATTTGAGTTGGACGTATACCGAGGTATGAGTAACGTATATCAGCGTACCTCCGACGTATGAGAAACGTATGCGGAACGTCAGCCTAACGTATGAGGAGCGTACACAGCGGGGGGGGGGGGGGGGATATAAAAGGTGGCAGCGCGCGAATTTCGTCATTCCGCCAGTAGACTTCAAGCTGTCAAGATGCCAAAACGCCGTGCCATGAAAGTCAAGCCAGCTGATGTTCCTCCTCCTTCTCCACCTGATACAGATTTGGAAATGTGAGACTTTATATACCCCCATACCCCCATGCGCTGCAAATACGGATGTAATACGCATGGGATAAGTTGGCTGTACGCTTAGAACACGTTAGGCATAAGTTGAGTACGTTAGACTGTCGTTAGAACTACCATCATAACGTTAGCCATTCGTTAGACACACGTCAGACACACGTTCATTATACGCTCCTCTAACGCTAGGTTTCCTGACCCACTCAATTTCAACGTATGAGAAGCGTACACGACGTATGAGTAACGTACCTTCAGCGTACCTCTAGCGTGTTCAGCGTATGAGGAACGTATGAGGAGCGTAAAATTCATACATCGGCATACGCGGAAAATTTGTGTGCATGTTCAAAAAAAATTTTGGCCGTCAGCGTACATCAGCGTACACCGACGTACCCCGGCGGACTACAAACGTATGCCAGCGTACCCCTAGCGTGTTTCAGCGTATGCCAGCGTATGGCCAAAAAGTCCATACGTTCCTCATACGCTGGCTCTATACGCTAGAGTGTGACAACGCCTTTAAGGGGTAGTAGGGGAAAGTCAATCCGTTGGTCCTCCCAAGACCCATCATAGGGGGCCATAATCCCCCTGAAAATAAAATGACAAATTCATTTTTTCTCATTTTTGCATCCTTTACAGGGGACGTACCGCTAATTATGGATGTTATGTTTTCATGGCCTTAATTTCTCTGAGTATTAAACCACAGAAACATGGCAAGATCAAATCGCTCCCTCTAGGTCTATTCATGGATATTCTACTCGAACATTATTATATCCATATCATTAATTTTCATCAAGATGAAAATGCATTTTCTTCAGAACTCATGCAAGTTTTGGATAAATAAGACATACTCACATGATCAGGGGCGGATCCAGAATTTAGTATAAGGCGGGGAACACAAGTGCAGGTTTGTCAACTTTTGGAAAAGGCAGACCTGGGGGGGGGGGGGGTGGCGAGATTTTTTTTTTTCGTCAGACCTACAAAATTCGCTCAGGAGGTCTATGGTCAAATTGCATACTTTCCCTCCAAAAGGAGGGTGGGGAGGGCACGGGCCGGAAGTACCCCCTCCCCGGATCCGCCAATGCACATGTTGTAAATACTTCTTGGTAAAAATAACTTTACCCGACTTTTTTATTTATTCACTTGATTATTGTAACAAATATACGGTACGGTGATTAATCATAAACACAGCTAGCGCCCGTGGATGTCCACGGGCTGCTTCTGCTAGTCTATTAATATATCACGCTAAGGATTTGGGGCCCTTTTTTGGGTTCAAATAGGCTCCTCCCCTGGCCCTTTCGGCCCCCGCCTTTTGGTACCCACGGGTGGGGAATGGTTCTTAGAGTGGTGGGAGGCACTTCTATAGGGCTGACGTGCCGTCCATATTTCATAAATTCATTTTTAAACATTGAATTTCCGCAGGGAGTAGGCCTAATAATTCTGCCAACCCATGAAGCGGGTTTGTAGCTTCATGTCCAGCCTAACCCATACCCTTTACCTGAGAAGGGGAGGTACGCCAAATTAGAACAGCGTGTATACTCCAAGCATAGACTCCAAGGCCATATTCGCATGTGTGTATACGACGCAACACACGTGTTACATAGTATTCATTCGCACAGCGCATAACAAGCACATGTATAGCTACGGTACTATGTTTCACGCATAGAGTTATACATGTCTGTGATAACTCATACACACAGTTTAGTGTGTATGTAACTTTATGGTTTCACGGTGGTAGCTGTGCTCCAAATTAGGTTACATTACTTTTACGGTTCCTTTTTGGTTAAGAACCCCATAGAAACGCCAAGAGTCGCACAGTCATGGAGGCTGTCATTTGCTTTCCTGGATGACATCACAGAAGCGCAGCGCAGCCAACACAAGTCATGCGCGTTTCTAACTCACGTTGGGTGATGGTGGATAGGTCCGTGCGACTGAGTTTAGCGAAACTTTCAAGCTTTGAAAATCCAAATTTCAGTGCTCTTTTCGTACTGTTGGTTCTTCCCCCGTGAGAAGTGCAAAACTGAGATTCGAAGATACAGCCATTTTTTACACGCTGCTATCGTCAAAAATTAAACTTAAACTTTCATTTACGGTACTTCACTGCACCGATCCGACCGCGGTAGCGCTACAGCTGTAATTTTGTTGATTTGTTGTTTTTGTTGATTTGTTGACATTAACGTGACGGTCGATATCGCGATATCGATAGCGTATACGGTATAGCGTGTAAAAACATATAGCAAAATCGAGTCGTATTGTCATGTTTATATGTTTATGTTTACATGTGCAATAGACCCCTTTGCCGTATGTTATCACTTTTTTGCACAGTCACGTGGTGTTATTTGACCAATCAGGATGGCTACATTCTTGAACCCGTTTTATAATCTAAAATGTTACATCGTGTTATTGTACTTTCTTAATCACGAATACATGACATTTTCTAAAATTCTATTGTGTTTGATCCGTTGCCATGGCAATAGCCCTTGTGGTCACGCCTACCTCTTAATTTAGGGCAATGAAACATATTTTGAATGTTAATGGTCCCATCTAACAGAAAAAAACTTCATTTAAGATTATTTTTAAGGCGTTTGGGACATTTTTTTTTTTTTTTTTGGCGCATAGACCATACTGATAATGCATGGGATAATTGCCTTATGTACATGTACACGCTAGATGTACATTCAAATAGTGCTTTTCATTCAAAATGCGCATCCAGTAAAAATACATCATTCCATTTGGGATAACACAAAATGAGTTATCTATCACATTATTGGATAATTTCTTTTCTGTGTATGACATGAAAATATACATGATATGTTTAAACAAGAAAAAGCGTTTAAATGGACAAATTTACGTTGGGTAAAAAACTTTGCCGCAATATTGGTAGTTTTCACAACCTATTATTTTGAGGAAATCAGTTTTATGTTTCATTACGCCATACATGTGCGTGTAATATCCAACTTTCAATTGTAAATAAATCAGGTTTATAACTTGAAACTCAAAATAAATCACTTAAAAAGTCTTAATGAGGTATTACATATTAGGTTAAAAAAAATTAAAAATTGTGATTGTTGACATTCTTTCAAATTTTGAGCCGAAAAATGTGCGTGGCATCCGCCCGTACGTTATTCCTCAGTATTTTTGCAAGGGTTTTAGCATGGAAGCGGTCCAAAGTAAAAAAAAAAAATCTTGGCTGGTCTACTAATAAGAGTAGAATTCGAAAATTTTCAATTTGCACCCTTAGAGCAGCTATTGTGCAGATTTAGAGTGGAAATTTTAACCTTTTTAAAGGATGAATGATCTTTTACAGATCCGGATGTTGGAGAGTTCAAAGTTGTTGTTGTTGTTGTTGATGATGCTGTTGTTGTTTTTCTACTAATACTTCTTTTCTTTTCTTTTCTTTAATGATTCTTGGAGAATGAGAAGAACATTTCATTTGCTTTATTTTCAGGCAACAGTTGATTGCTATACAAGAAATAGATGCTGTATCGAGTGAACCATCTTTTTCATTGTTTATCTGTGTTCATTGAGAGATGCAATCAACCATAACTACACTACCCAAACTTCTCTTCATTTCTATCTCTATTCAGTATTTCTTTCCATATAATCGTTTTGAACGTTGTTTTTTTTTATTATATTTAATTTGTTCAATATGTTGTTTTTATTATATTTGATTTGTTCAATATGTGTTTTACCTATTCATTTTCCTTTCATGGACTCGCTGAAAAGAAGTATTGTTTTATGTAATTGTTGTTTTTACTGAATGCGAGTTTTCATACCGTGAATAAATAAATACAATACAACACAATCCATCTCTTTCCTTTATTCTCTTTCTCACTCCCCCCCCCCCCCCCTCTCTCTCTCTCTTGAATCATTACAATGGTATTTATACTATTTCTTATTCAATCTAAATCTTTTCTCTCTCTCTCTCTTTCCCCTCTCGCTGGTTATTTAGACCTTAATGACGTTACTAACCGTGTTGGTGAATCAGTATTTATTCAGTTCAAGGGGTTCTTGGTTACAAAAAAAAGTTGTTTAAAATCTCAAACAAGATTAGTTGTCATGTGGTACGTAAAACTATCACATAGCGACCATATAACGTACAATAGTCTTACACTTTACATAAGTGATATTCATAAAGATGGACAATCGTTGGAATAACGATATACATAAATGCACGAGATAAAGCTCCTTAATGATCTATATATTATCCTATTAGTAAGAAAAAACAGCAACAACAAAAAGATGATCATTTTTTCCTGAGTCTAGGCATCATTCCTTTTTTTCAAAATATATTTTATCCACTTCCTTCATATAATTTATAACAACCCCTCTCCCGAATTTTCAAACGCTTAAAACTTCAACAAAATAAAACAAAAAAAAAATATTTTATTTGCTTTACATTTCATTTGGCTTTGAACAGACATCAGTCGGTCTTAAACAAACTTCCCCCTAATCACAACAATGATTCATACTGCTTACCTGGTAGATTGGGATATTCCTTTATTATATCGCTCAATGCCTCGTGGATGCTTAGAACAATGTGTATTCAATGATCTAGATGTACACGTCTTTTCAGGATTTTTATCCCAGTCGTTTCTTCTAGGTTTTAAATTGTCTTTCCAAACACTCTGTGTATGTAAACCGCTTGCTAGTTTTATGTATTCAGCTACTATCTAAACTAGTACAATGCATGCACGACAGAAATACCGAATTACTTGCGAATTATTAGGCCCATATTTACTTATATGGACAACTGCCCACAGGACTACCACATCATGGACATTAATACAGGGGTGGTAATTGTATGATGATGAAAGTACAGGTAGTAATTAGGCATAGATTTCTTTTTCTTTCTTTCATGTTGAAGGTTATCAGCAGTGGCGTAGATACGCACACGCTTTCTATTGTTAGGGGTGATGAATAGATCACCCCCCCAACAATGGATAATTACGCGTGTCTACGCCCGTATCATTCATTTAGATCTAACATGTATTATTTTATATTCACTTTAGAATATGTTATATCTAAATTTAAAAAATACAAATTTACATTCAGGAAATAGTTTTAAATGAGATTCAGTACACAATCAATTTCATAATTGGGACTTCTGGAGAATATACCTAATTCATTTTCTTTTTTTCTATTAAAATTAATATTATATACAACCGACCGTTTACCTAGGAAACCGTTCGTCATATTACTTTGAATGAAAACAGTGCCGTATTGGTGAAGATAAAGTGTTTAAAACGTTTCTCATCAAGCTAAGTTTCCGGTACTATACATTCAATTAGCATTTCAAAGGGTATATATTTAAAAGGGTTGTGATATCATGTTGTATCTCAACATGATATTCCTGTTATGTTTTTATCAAAATATTTGAAATCAAAATCTTTTCTAAACAATTTTGAAAAGCTCATTTCTGGTGGTATGTATAAGTTCCATAAAAATCTACAAAAGCCCCACATCACATCACACCCAAGTCAGCATTATAATTTCCTAATACCAAGCAATACTAGTCATGCATGCATTCAGTTGAAATTGATAGTTCAGTATACGAATAGAGTAAAGTTGAGGGAATATTGTGATATTGTGCAGAATATATAACTACAATATCGCATTTGGCAAGTTATTTTTACAATCTAGTTTCTTCACTTGAATTCTTATCCTTGTCCATTATTTCGGAATTGGGAATGTTTAAGTTGATCCAAACAAGAGACGGCAGGCTAGAGGTTCGGAGGATGAAAGACGGTGAGCGTGGTAATGAGTCCGGTGACGTAGGCAACGAGAGCGACCTTGATATTGGTAACGACGGTGACACAAACGATGAGATGGAAGCTGCTGAAGACGACGGAGGGTCAAAGAATTGAGACAGTTGTGATGATGATGATGATGATGGTACATGTGATGATGATGAATGAAATGATAATACTAAGGGCATGGGCAACCTAAGTGAAGATGTATCGGTTGCCTTTACGACAGAACTAGTTTGCAATGGTTTGGCACTCACGGGAAGTGTAGGTGGTGCGGGTTCTGTAGGACAGTGTGAACCCTTCAGGTGATCTGAAAGAAGTCTCCGGAATAATGATGATCGTCCCTTTCTGGAAATCTTCCCAGAGCCTGAATGCATGTCTACGACATGGTGGTTCTGATAAACTGAGCTACATGGGCTATCGTTAACTGTAATTTCTGAGAACCTTGTCGAATGTTGATAATATTCTTCTCCTTCGTCATTACTTAGTGCTTCGCCAAAGTAAGAGGAACTGTCCCGAGACACTGAAGGGGATGATGGCAAAGTACCAACAAAGTAAGTGTGTTTGATGTCAAAGTGATGGACTGTATCGTGATCTGTATCTGGGTCTTCATATAAATGATCTCCAATGGCGCTACTAGACTTCCCCGAAATTTGAACTACGCCCGTTGTTCGACCGTGGCAATGACTATCTCCTTGATTCTTCATATATTTCATAAGAATATATGTGACAGTTAGCAACGTGCACAAAAGTAATGCACTCCCAGAGACGATGGTGATAAAAATTGTACTGTGTTTTTTGGACACAGTTGAGGCAGTGGCCGGAGGTTCAAAAATAGGTAGAGATTGTGTTCCTATAGCTTCCGTAACCATGGTACCTGTCTTGGAGTACATTTCATCAGAATCTGCATGGTTAAAATCGAGTGGCTCCCGGAAGATAGCAAGTGGTGCAATATGACACTCAAGCTTCCCATCAGGAAAAGCAAGCTTGTTTGTAACGATACATACGAGGGACCTATTAAGGAATTCTTGAAGCACATATACATCAATTTCTGAGACTCTCATTAGCCCTTCTTCGGTGAAAGACTCTAGATGAGGTACAAGATTTCTACTATGATCTATGTCCCAGCCAATGTCAACTGGTGGGTTGCCACGAGAGACTTCACATCGCCCCTGAAAGACATCACCTACCCTCACTGGACTGGAATCTTTAGCATGGCTAGAACCGCACGATATCTCGTTTTCTCTGGGAAAATAAAGTACAGTTGTGCTCGCAACTCTCGACCGATGGCATATCCCAGTCTCATGCAATGCGGACCTTGATGAAAAATATAAACTGCATCGAAAGTGCTGCTCCGTCCTTCCAACGTTATAAACTGTAATTTTAGAAGTCTTGATATTCTGTCTTTCATCGTTGCTCTCGCTGAATTTTGTTTCATAAATATCAGGGGAAATTTCCCATTTTATATGTTCTTCCTCTGTATCGTAAGATGAGATGGAGCATGTAAGGGAGACATTGTCACCTTCCCTCACTACAATGTCAGTCGGTTCGTTTATGAAGAGGTCTGATGTTTCATCAGTGCATGCAGCGGCACCAGCAATGGCACATCCGGAGAAAGAATAGCTTATTAGCAAGATGATTATACTCGGTCTGGTCAATCGTACCATGTCTTCAGCGAAGCTGGTCCTCATTTTGCCAAAAAGTAAGTAAAATCTTATAAAAGAATGTCATAGATTTAATATTACTTCCTGGTAGAGCTGTAACTGCTTGGGCATCATGCGTTTTAAAGCTATATTTTCAGTGTGGTGTAAAATTTGCTTTCATATTTTTCTTCAGTAAGATATGAGAGTGGTCTTGACGACCCTCTTGGAAATAATTGTTTTATTTGCTTTCCACTTTCTCTTGTAATCACGGCAGTTTCATTCTTCTTTGTAACCAGACAAATAAATATTGAATTCCTTGAAAAGCTTTTAAAGTATTTGGTACTTCATGTACTTCGGTAATTCATGTATCACACTAAACCGAAACATCTCATTCGCCTCTCTCTCTCTCCCTCTGTCACTTCCTATTTCTCCTCATCTCTCTCTCTCTCTCTCTGTCCGTCTTTTAATAGATTATAAATGCAATTTTTATGAGATATTATACACAAACACGAAAGACGTATCGAAAGCATCTTATTTTAGTGTCCTTAAATTATGGGACAGGACCTTTGTCCATTTAATATTATTTGCAATTATGAAGGAGAATGTCTTTGCATTATCTTTTAGGCATCCCGTAGTAGGAAATGATTATTAAATTGAAACATATTTTCTGCAAAAAGTATCCATTCCGCTGGAACTTGGTAAAGAAAAATTGACAATATTTTAATCAGTCATCCGTGACACCATAGTTGTGAATTGGTCATCATTGGACAGCTGTTGACTAACTCTTTTTTTATGGTCAGAGACGAAGTAAGTTTTCTTAATTGAAATTACCTCATCAGTATGATAATAATGATATTGTTATTACAATCATTAACAAAATTATCACTATCATCATTATCATGATCATCATGTATGATCATTATTATTTATTGGTACATAAAGACTGGTCACCAACAAAGGCTGAAGGGGTCAGTTTACAAAGTAGTAACAAGATCTTTACAAAAGCATTTATGTAACAACATTGTACAAATATCATAAAATATGAGAAGAGTATTAAAGTTGGGTTTGCTTTTTATTAATAAGTTAACTGAGGAGTATATTAGAAAGAACTACAGACAGTTTACACAAAACATAAAAGCAAAAGACAAGCATAATAATTTCAAGTATTTTATTTGAGTGTGTGTGACTTGATCAGTTCATTTTCTCTTTTCAAAACAAAAGGATAGCAATTTTTTTTTATTTTATACACCCAAGACTATTCCAAAACATTAGAACACTATGATATAATTCATACTTAAATTTAGAATTCGAATCTAAACGTAGAGTCTGCTAAGTACTTACAACTGGCCAATACCAAGACATTATTGGAGTATGTAAAATCACTGAGGATAGGAGGAACCTTTTGAAGTAATGCATTCCTTTAAACCGATTTATTGCACCATTAATATTAAACATTTTGCATGTGCTCTGTATGACACACCTACGTATCTACACATACTGTCTTTCCAGTAATTCAAGTTTAAACTTTACCGAAGTAGAGTTCAGTTTTTAGCTTTGTTCAGTATTTCGTACTCGGACTGAGAATCGATAGAGATCATTGTTATGTACAATAAAAAAATATCGTACGAAAGTCCCACATATTTGAATAATTTGCATAACGTACGTTGTTTTGCTGCATGCAGCTATGGCAGAACAACATATGTCTCAATCAATGACGGAAGTGCTACAGCAAAACAACGTGTTTCGCTGTGATGCAAAATGGCGTAAGTCTACAAAGGCGTATATTTATGAAACCAGCTGTGGACAGCGGTTATTGTTATCACATTTGCAGTTGTCCATGTTGTCTGCGGAAGTGTGTGTGTGTGTGACAGGGGCGTAAAGCCCAGGGGGTGGGGGATTATACATCCCCCAACTTATGAGGGAAGGGGCGGTGGCCTGTACAAATATACCCCCACTTTCAAGGAAAATGATTTAAAAATCAATTAGCTGTTGAGAATTTGTCAAACTAAGATTGTTGAATTTACAGTAATGAAAATTCCAGATTAATGCATGTAAAAATGCCCAAATTTTCGACCTCGCTCACTGCCCTCGATCGCATAACCCATGAATATGCATAATCATTTGAGGTGTTCACTCGCGTATATATATATAAATATATATATATATATATATATATATAAATGTGAAAGAAATTGCGAGAATAACGTTGCGTAGCTCAATCAAAGTTCCCCAGAGCTGTCCTCCCTTTTTTTGAAATTTTTGCAAAGGCTGAAAAAATGTCTCCGCCGGGAATCGAACCCGGGTCGTTGGCTTAGAACGCCAATGCCTTAACCACTAGACCACGGAGACGGGTTAGTGGTTTCGGCGACACCAGATTCAATTGACCGACAGATTTGACAAATCTTCAACCTTATTAATTAATTCCTTTGTCGGGGCAGGTGAGTTTTGAACAAAGGCAAGCCGCGTGCCTCAACTGGATTTAAGCGAATGCTTTGAGATACATGTATACATTAGAATAATTATTAACAAGTGTAAGGAAATAACATATACAACAGCTTTGGCATATATATATATATATATATATATATATATCTTTAGGGTTCCCACACACATGCACACGCACACGTGTGTGTGTATGGTGTACACAAGGTCTATGCATAGGGCGTTACAGGCACGGTGTATTTCGTTGAATAGCTGCAGTGAACTAAGAACGCCTTGAACGAATCTGTGACGCGTAGATTCGCGTTTTCACCCTTCAGTTGAATTTTCCACAAGGCTTGTGAATCCTGATTTTTGGAGGGGATAAACTTTATTTATTCATCTTTCATTGAATGTAATTTCAATTTCAACATTCCAGGAGGGTTTTTTTTGTTTTGGTGATTTTTTAAAGATATTTATGTCAAAGCGGTGTAGGATTGTCAGTGACTTTGTACGCGTCGATCAGCTGTCAGGAAGCGGTGAAAGGTCATGAATAATTCATTAAGGGTGATCTTCCTGCTTGGTGGGGAATTTGATCGTTTCCTAAACCTCGGTACTCTCCCTAACTGTCCGACTAATGAATTTATTAGAAGCATATATTCACTTCCTAATTAAGAGTTTTACTTGCGCCATTATCCTCGGTGAAATCAGTGGGAAAATTCCGAATTTATCGGATCTTAATTTTATACTGAATGCCGGAGAATGCAATATATGCATAATTTTCGATTATCTATTGCAACAATATTACAGCATAATCACACAGTTTGTGTGAATATGTAAATATATAAATGGTGGTCACGAAATTTAAATTATTAAGAAACAACCACGACATAATTATAATGAACCGTTGAATGGTATACCAGCTTCCTGGCTGTGTCAAAACAATATTGTATTACTATATGACTGTATACGAAAATATAATAATAATAATATTAATAATAATAATAACATGTCTTGTTTACCCAGGGTAGCCTCATCAGTATTATATACTGTTCTCCCTGAGGGCCCTGCAATCATATTATTACCCCGGCTTTAGCCGAGCTGCCATGATAAGGTGCTCAAGCATTCAAGGAATTTCTTCCTACCGGGTACCCATTTAGTTCACCTGGGTGGAGAGTGGCAAATGTAGATTAATGTCTTGCCAAAGGACGTTAGTGCCGTGGCAGGGAATCGAACCCCGTACCTTGTGATCTGCAGTCCGGTGACTTATCCACTAGACTTATCCACTATCCACTAGACCACAACACGCCACAATATGGCGAGCTAATTAAGGAAAGCATAGTTTTTTAGGGTTTATAGTGAACTAAAGCCTTAGGACATACGTCAATTTAGAATAAAAAAATTAAGTAAGGGGAGATCATATATATCATAACATGAATTCACTTTACTTTGGAAATCGATCGCACCGTGTTCGCTATTCACTTGTGTTTTTGTTTTATTATATCTATACATTTCCTTATTATCACACTTTTCAACACTTAAAACTCTCGGTTTTCATGCAAGACTAGGTATTGATAATAAATCATTGATAATACAGGGTTGGAAAAAAGTTTGGAATATTTTTATTCCAAGAATTATTTCTTGTCTTAAACATATCCCTCGTCATTTTAAGTTCTTCTTTGAGGTTCAAATAAAAGATATGTGTCCCTTTTTAACTTTAAAAGCACAACATTAAAAATCAGGCTTATCACACAGTGCAGAGGTCCACTTGGAATTCGGAAGCGTATATTTGCTGTTTTTGCAAAGGTCTAACGAAAAAGTTAAATAATCAGATACAGTTTAATTGCTATACCGAAGTCCTCAAAATGACTGCAAACTGCACGTAGCTTTTTCAAAATTCCACGTGAAGTACAGAAATGTATAACAAGATGTTCAAACACAAATAGAGCAAATCTGACAACATGTGGTTCATTGGTCAGTCATTGTAACATGTTTAACAATATTACGTAATCTTTGGTACAAGATGGAACAGTAGACTTCATTCAACACAATCCGATTTGGATGAATTATTCATCACAATATAGTAGAAACTAGCATTTAAAATCAGACATACTCATCGCCAAAAAAATATTCCAAACTTTTTTCCAACCCTGTAAGTAATAGATATTGATGGGCCTTATTTTTAAATTTGTTTCCCGTAAGAGCTATTTCCGGTAGTTTTATTTGGCTTTTTATGAAAAAAAGATCCCACAATTTCTTATGTTTTCAGAGGATTTATTTGAATGTCGTTTGAATCAGACCATCTTTCCAGCGCACAAAGATGAAATTACTTCCTCAAGGACAGAGAAGTAACTTTTCTCTACGAAACGAAAGTTTGGGTTTGCCTTTTTCACATAACTCTTCTGTTGTATAAATATGTAATATATATATATATGTATATGTATCTGTATTTATAAATAATATTTGTTTGTATAAAATTACACAAAATATATATATACGGTATGTATACATAATATATACCTCGAACGAGGTCGAATTTATACATTTATGTTTACTCAAGTACAGTCACTGTATTTCTCTTAAAATGCAAAGGTCATTATTACTTCAAACTCCGGCACGTCACTTATGTCAATAAGCAAGGTACGTCATCGAAAATGCTTCTCTCCATTGAGGCGTGCCAGTAGGTAATCAGTAACATAACATACAGGTAAAATACAGGTGAATAGAATAATTATATACATATCATATTCTGAAATTGTAAAATTCAACATTTCCTGTAACTTCGTCTACTTATAATTGTACAAATTAATTTAAATTCAAATACAGCCAATGTTAAGCAACAAACAAAAATAGCATCTTTTTGAGAAGCAATTCTGACGAATGATGCTAGTGGTCGACTTATAGCCTTTTCGACCATTTCACAGGGTATCTATACTAATAACCTAATCGGGAAAACAATGGCTGTGTATTTTGGTTAAGCAAATTATATTCCGGGATCAGTATTGCGATTGTGTTATTGCAATAAGGGATGAAACAAACTTGAACTTTTAATCTGGATTTCAGAATGTACCTCGTCATTTTAGATTATTTTGTACAGACAAACTAGCCTACTGGCTCGTCCTATACAGTACTATGGTGTATTTTGTGCAAGGTGGTCTTCTGTTCCACAGCAGTACAAGGGTCGTCTAGCTAAGAGGATTTTGTTGCTGTTGTTTTTTAGAGAACTATTGATAAATTGAGTATATGGTTGACCAAACTGAATACAGAAGACGTATGGAAAACAAACAAACAAACAAACAAACAAATACAAAAAGAATATACTTAATAGTTGAATTGTGCACCAATAACCTAAGGGAAATGACCTCGTTGTGAAGGGAACGTACGACACATCTTTATTGCCTCAAGTACCTCGTTTCAGACTTTTATACATGCAGTAAAAATCATTGCATCTATCTTGCAGCGTTTTTGGAAGGTATAAACCAACGATAAGTATATACTTTTTGTATTTGTTTGTTTGTTTGCTTGTTTGTTTTATTCAGTTTGGTCAACCATATACTCAATTTATCAATAGTTATCTAGTTTCCTTAACATAAGGACCGTTTCATGTATCGAAATGAGATGGGGTCCGCTGTTGTTTTAAATAAATTGAACTTTTTTATTCCTGAAAGAATAGGATTTTTTATTTTTTTTAAATACACCAATTTTTCTACTCCTTTCATCCCTTTCTATTTGCATCCATGACATCCTTGGTAATTATTGTTGTTCAATTACTTTTTTGAGATCTCTCAATCATTGGAATCGATTAAGGATTGTTTGTCCCTTTAGACATTAGCATGTTGTATAAAGCAACTGCCAAAGCAACAGTACAAATAATTAAAATGACACATAACAATGACACTATTATGGAAAAAGAAAGTGTAGAATTAATTTCAAAACTGTCTTTCTCATAATTGATAACACCTGGACGTTTCGTGGGACTTTTTGTTTTTTTCTCGGTGGTTACATCCATGATTATAGGATTAGTTAGAAAGTATTTTGTTGTAGATTCGGTTGATGGGGTTACTGATCTGTCATCACTTTTGGGTTTTTCTGAATCATACTCGTTTTGAAATTCCTTAAAATCACCGCACGTATCTACATCTTTAGGTGTTAAGAATACTGAGGTACAGCAAGAAAATGGTAGTGTGTCCCTGACTGTAAATTGCTGAATTAACGTCGATGTATTTTTAGCCAGCCTATTTTGGGGGGCCACGCCCATGCCCTGTTGAAAACATTGAATGAACCCCGTGATACTACCCCGTGACGCGTGGCATTCTATAAATCTCCATGTTACCTCCGCTACATGAACTGAGTTGGACAAAAATCTACAAGACGTATTCCCAGGAGGGTAGTTTACAGTAAGACTTACTCTTTGAACGAGATATTCTGGAGCAGTCAAATTAGCAGCAGGCACTGAGACCTCACAAATATAGGTTCTCGAATCTTCTCGTTTCGTACGTAATATTACTAATCGTATTATTACCTTTTCATTGACTTTTCCTTCTTGTACCCGAAATCGTTCACGGATCCCCGTTTTGCCATTAACAAACCCACCATTTTGATAAAACGGATACCCATGTTCCCAGCGTAAACTAAATGTTGTGTTGACAGGAAATGGATGGGAAAATACAATTTCAACATCATCTCCTTCAGTTAAAGTTAGAAATTGAGGCGATGATCTGAAAGCCCTATTATCATCTTCCCCAGATAGAATAATAAGACATGTATTTAATAATAAAAATAATTTTATATCGGATATATGTAGATACATCATGCTAGTAGTTGTATTTAATTGTCTTCTATTTTTTCAAGAGAAATATATTTGAAATTAGTTTCAAGAATGCCTTTCAAATTTGCATGTAGGTTATTATTAAGAGAACTCCCACATAAACCAGTGACATAACCAATGGTACATTAACGAAATATTGTATCGAGTTGTTTCGGCCTAAATTTGACTCAGGAAAGCTGGAGGACGAAATTCCATCTGTTTTTTCTTCCAGAGGTCTGTTGGTTGTTGTGCCCTGTCCCTTTTGATTGTCCACACCCTGTTTTTTCTCCTCCCAGGTATAATCGATACATGTAGATGAATCCTTGGTGTGGTGTAAATTTACGGAACAGCAAGAAACAAAGACATTCTTTGAAATCCAGAATAGGGTTTTCAATTTATGATGAGTTGCACTAACTAGAAAATGCGTATGGGCTCTCGTTTTACTTTTGTCTCGAGAGTAGCAAATTATATTTCCTCTTGGATGCCCAACTCTAGCGACACATTCTAGCGTGTGTCTTTCGTGGCTTTTATGGTTGTAGAAGTTCGGAGAAGTGCCGTTTTCAATCCAGGTACAATGTGCCGGTCCAGGAGGATGATAAACCATCAGTTTAACTTCCTGAGAGTAGTTACCACTCTTGCAGAATACGTCACAGCGATATATTCCAGAGTGAGTAGAGTGTAGGGACTCTAAAGCCAAAGAAATAGACTCCCCTTGTTCAACCACGTTGCCTGGAGTTGGTTTGTCAAACTGAGCAGTATGAATAAGAGGGGATTCCACTCTAAGTGCCTCGTGCTTGAAATAAAGCTGGAAAGTAGGGCTCTCGCAATCTCCCTTTGGAAAATGGATCGTAACTGGCTGTCCTATGCTACCATATAGTTTCTGCCCGTCAAAAGCCTGACAGAGTACAAGTACACTGACAGTAAGGAATAGTTTCATCCAGTATAATGACATGTTGATGCATTATAGTAACTCGAGGAGACTATTGATCATTTTCTTCCTACGATTCGGCATCATGGAACAGCTAGCCCTTTGGCAACGCCTCGTTTCATCAGCACTAAACTGAAAATGCATAAACCAAAAAATAAATGTAATAGGAAATATCATGGGAATCAAAAGTGATTCCCAGCCATGTGTAATAAAATGAGGGTTCATATCAGCTGCCTCGTTTAAGGTCTTTCCTTTATTAAATTGTGACTAAGGTATGAATTATTGATAATTATTATACTTAATCTCTTCAAGCTTTTGATTCTATGTCAAACATATAAACGTGGATTGGAAAGCTATGCCCATAAGGCTCATAATAAATATTATCATAATACATGTACATCTAGTTGTTGATCTTGGCAAAATCTAGAAATCCCTGTTTGGTGAATTTTTTCGAAAAATTTAATAGGGGAATATTTGTAGCTGAACGATATAGGATAGTATCCAACAACATGAATATGTGCATCGCCGATGTATGTCATGTCATGAATTTTACTAGTCTAACAAAATTCTTTCCTGCTTTTATCATTCAAGGTAGTATAAAAAGGGTCCCTTCATTTATTTCATCAGTATACGTATTAAGTAGTCATAGGAAGAAAAGCAAAATTTACATCCTTTGGCGTCTTATATATCGCTTACAGCTACAGTTGTCAAAAGTCTTCGTTTAAAAAAAAAAATATCATATCATGTACAAGCGAAAAACAGATTTTGTCGTGCTATTAAACTATTAAGATATGATACCTTACAAAAATATTATTTATATGTTTTTTATTATCCTGAAATCCTTCTTCAGTCCGTTTGTTTTGGGTTTTGTTTTTATATTCAACATACTGCTATATATACATAGTAATTTTCAAATATGTATTTATATACAGGTCGCCAAAATGTTAGAATATGAAGTAATGAATTAATATTTTTTACTACAGTTATCGTAATTTTAGTATTATGCAAATGATATCTATTATCTATCATGGTTATCTTTTACTTAAAATGGTTGTTATTTTGTTATAAATGGATGAATGAATATCAACTCACCACAGCTTATATACTTCAGTGCCAATTTTAGGGCCGTCCTCTTTATTTTCTGTCAGTAGGTCATGTAGGTTTTACAGTATCAATTCAGTATTCTTTTCTGAAAACAAGAGTGGATCAATTTCATTTCAAACGATTTATATACACCTTCTGAAAGGACAATATATATTGATTCCTGTTTTGACATGTTTTTCATTAACAATACAGGTTTTCAATCTAAACAGTCTGCTTACGTATGCACAGTGTCATCAGTAAACAAAATATTTAGAATGTCAATTGAATAATCATATCTAATACCAATTAAAATCTATTATTACCCTGCAAGCCCCAACTTGATTTTCGTTTGAGATTGCTGTTCTTTATATTTATTTGCCAAATAAAAGATAAAGTAGAAGAGAATTATCAGTTATTCTTAAGTTGAAATGGTAAACTTACGGTTGCGATGAATGCAGGAGATACCCCCTCCCCCCCCCCCCCCCCTCTCTCTCTCTCTCTCTCTCTCTATTCTCTTCCTTTCTTGCTCTTGCTCTCTTTCTCCTACATTATGTATAGTTATTGATTTGGCTTTTTGTCTGCCTTCCTCGATTCTATTATTTTCATCCTTGGTTTTCAAAGTTACTGATTGACAGTCATATTGAATCATCTTATTGAATACTTTCGACAAAATGTATTTCTTATGTACTGACACTCCATGGAGTTTATAGAATAGTCTTGTCTTAATCAAAAATCGCCTACAATTTAAAGATTGCTTACAACATGTTATTTTCCTTCGTAGAATGATAGCAGTCATGCCACTTTGGAGGCGTGTTTGTTTTATTGTGTGGTTTTTTTATTGTTGTTTATTTTTATGTGATCTTTGTCCCCCGTCTTTGTCCTTAATAACACAATGATCTTTGCTTCAGATTGTGTACATAATTTCCATAGTTTGCATGAGATAAGAATGATGACCCCGATTTAAAGAAAAAAGTTCAATGATCCAAGTTCAAGACTTCAAATTATAATTTTTACCTCACGGTACCAATTGATATGTACACTTCTAAATAACTATCTAAAACTTTGAAATTTATTTATATATTTATTTATTTATTTCTATTTATATATTACGTTTTATTTAAAATCAGGGTAGTCTTTTCAGAGCCCTGTCTACATACAAAGAAAAAAATGGACAATGTTAAAATACAGATACATTATAACATGAAACTCAGTGTAAACAATAGTAATAGGTACAAGCAACATAAAACAAATAATCAAAACACGGAGGCAAACAACAACAGAAAAAACAAAACAAAACAAAAAGAAGCTTTCATAAAAACATGCTATACCAGTGTATGTATTGATAACGAACGGATTTGATGTTTAAAGCTTTGAAGTGATTCAACGTTTTTATGTTGGACAGGCAATTTGTTATAGATTGAGGAAGCAGTGTAAGAAAAGGATCGCTTTTTTTAATTCAGTGTTTGGTTTTGGAGTAAAAAGAGGGTCCAAAGTGGAATGGCGAGTGACGTAATAGATGGGACGTTTACACACAAAGTCTTTTAAATAATAAGGGGTTAGATCATTTAGTATTTTGAAAACAGCAATACTACATTGGTAATGGGTCCTGTCATCAACACTTTGCCAGTCAAGCTTGTCTAATAATGTATCTGTGGAGGTTGTATAATCAGTGTTGAGCACTGATCTAACATATTATCTACTTTGGCTACGTTGTAATTTTAATAAATCCGTCTTTTAACAGGTACCCCCACACGACTGAACAAGGCTATTATGTGGAAGGATAAGAAAATAGTACATTTGTTCCAGTATTCGCCGAGTTAAACCATACTGGACCCGTCTTATACATGCAATGGGTCGATTTATATTCTTGAGAATATGGGATGTACATGTACATGTATATAAAGACCAACTCTGATCCAGAATGGCTCCCAGATATTTAAAAGCAGTGACGGTTTCCAAATAATAATTTCCATGTTTTATTTTCAGAATATGATTTTTAATTTTTCGCTTGGTGGCAAATATCATAGTTTTGGTTTTTTTAGCATTTATTTGCATCGTATATTGACTTTAAACCATTTGTTTATCAAATCATATTCCCTTTGAAGAAACGTTTGGCAATCTGTAATAAAATTTCCTTTGTCATCAGCACAGAGAACAATTTTGGTTGAATCTTTAAACTTTAAATTGCATATATCGAAATCAGTTTGCATGTGTCTTAACAGATATTAGAGCACAAAGTGCACGGCAAACGTAGAAACAGGGGGCGGTATTGCTTTTTTCAAAGTGGGTGAGGTGATATGGAGAGAGAAAGTGAGAGGTGGAGAAATGAGAATAGAAGTGATCGTATGATATACAGGTGAAGAATAATGAAGGACGAAAAGGAATTGCTAAGGGGAGAGAAATACAGAATGAGAAAGAATGAGAAATACAGGATACAGTGATAGATTTATAAAGAGCATGGAAAGAACTAGAGAAAGCGTGAGGGGAGAAAAATAACTAAGGATAATCTAGTAGAAAACCAGTATTGCAGGCTTAAATACAAATTATAATTATGATCAAACTATAATTATTATAAACTGATGTAAAATTAGTGTCATATGAAAGACTTTGGATATGCAAGTGGCCATTTTTTAATGAGGTTCGGAAGACAGCCCGCCCTTGATCTACTACGTGTATTCCATCAATCGGTATTACATTGTATGAATAAAGGGTAGTAGATAGGAATGAATAGAACAGATTAAACATCCTGGTGGCATCAATATTAACCATATGAAATAAATGAATGGATGAAAAGATTCTATCATATTACTTTCGAGGAAAACATCTGATGCTCTGATAAGGGGATAACCTCGCTAGTCATAAGGACCGCTAGTCATAAGGCCCAGTGGCTCATAAGGACCGCTAATCATAACGTGTAATTTCCTATACCTGTATGGTCGCTATTCATAAAGCGAAAAGGGGGTCATTATTCATAAACTCATAAGGAGCATTATTCATAAGGATTGCTATTCATAATAGGAGAAGAGGGTTGCTATTCATAATCGAAAAAAAGGTTCATTACTCATAAGGGCCGCTATTCATAATAAGTCATAAGGGTCGCTATACATAATACAGATACAGGGTCGCTATTCATAATACCAAATCGGGGTCGTTAATCATAAGGGTCGCTATTCATAATGAAAGAAGAGGGTCACTATTCATAATCAAAGAATAGGGTCGTTATTCATAATCAAAGAAGAGGGTCGCTTTTCATAATCTAAGAAGAGGGTCGCTATTCATAATCAGAGAAGAGGGTCGCTATTCATAATCAAAGAAGAGGGTCGCTATTCATAATCAAAGAAGAGGCTCGCTATTCATAATCAAAGAAGAGGGTCGCTATTCATAATTGAAGAAAAGGGTCGTTATTCATAATCAAAGAAGAGGGTCGCTATTACGCTCGATGGAAAGAGAGGGGCTATATGCGAGATTGTTACTTTGCTTCAACGGGAGCCCGGATAGCTCAGTTGGTAGAGCACTGGTCATGTAATCCAGGGTCCCGGGTTCGAATCCCGGTCGGGGCATTGTAATTTTCTCATATTTCTTTATGATAGGGTCGCTATTCATAATCAAAGAAGAGGGTCGCTCTTCATAATCAGAGAAGAGGGTCGCTATTCATAATCAAAGAAGAGGGTCGCTATTCATAATCAAAGAAGAGGGTCGCTATTCATAATCGAAGGAAGGGTCGTTATTCATAATCAAAGAAGAGGGTCGCTATTCATAATCAAAGAAGAGGGTCGCTATTCATAATCAGAGAAGAGGGTCACTATTCATATTCAAATAAGAGGGTCGCTATTCATAATCTGGGGAAGAGGGTTACTATTCATAATCAAAGAAGAGGGTCGCTATTCATAATCAAAGAAGAGGGTCGTTATTCATAATCGGATAAGAGGGTCGCTATTCATAATCGAAGAGAAGGGTCGATATTCATAATCGGAGAAGAGGGTTGCTATTCATAATCAAAGAGGGTCGCTATTCATAATCGGAGAAGAGGGTCGCTAGTCATAATCAAAGAAGAGGGTCGCTATTCGTAATCGGAGAAAAGGGTTGCTATTCATAATCGAAGAAGAAGAGGTTAGGGTTAGGGTTATTTGTAAAATATTGTAATATGATTTTCATTATTCGATGAACACTGAAATATGAAAGAATTATTTTAGCAAAAAAAAATGATAATATTGGATGGTAGACACCCCACGGCTGTATCAAAGCAATACGGGGAGGGGCGATGAAGCAAATACACACCTGGCCTAGCCAGGCGGGCAAAGGGGGACACCCCCCCCCCCCCCCTATTCAGCCCTTTAAAAAAAGGCGAGAGCGAAAAAGCGGAGAAAGCCGAGGAAGAGAAAGATAAAAGGCTAAAAAGGCGCTACGAAATTTGCTAAAACGTCAAAGCGGGATGGGGGAAGTAACTCCTCATCAATGCATCCACCCCTGATACATACAGTGCAGCATTACGTCCAATAATTGAAAGCAGTCCTGGTGTTGAAATAATTTTCCGCCTAAAAGAAGGTGCTACATGTACGAGCCGCTATCTTATTCTTTAATTTGATATAAAACGTCACAGGTTGCGCGTTTCGCGTGGGAAGGGACGAATTGTAAAGCAGTCTGGGCGTCCAACTATGCCTATAAATTTCCGCCTAAAAAGAATTGTTTGCAACGAGCCTTTATCTTTCTCTATCTTTCTCTCAAATTTGCTACAAAACGTCAGAAACTTTGCGCGGGAAGGGGACCCCACCCCTCCATGCACCCACCCCTGTTACATACAGTGCAGTATTGCGACGATTTGCTATAAAACGTCAGAGCTTTCGCACTTCGCGCGGGAGGGGGAAAACCATAGAGTTACATACCCCTAACAACTCTATGGGAAAACTCCCCCTCCCTGCACTCACCCCCTGGGGAGCACGCAAAGAGTGCTTATCACCAAATTCGCACGCTTCGCGCTCTCACAAACGCCTCATATCGAAAAATCCTGGCTACGCCTGTACCCCCCCCCCCCCCTCCCTATCAGTCCGGCCACGTTGCACCATTCGACCCATCTTGCCTCGGTACAAGCACATAGTACTGACAATTTTCGTCAAATTAATTCAAAAATGGCATAGCCTGTGTGCGGATGGCGGGGGGAGGGGATGCTGTAGTAAGTGTTGCCAACAGGTGTTGTTCTATCATGTTCATAATCCTCAGAGAAAGGCGAGATAGCCCAGTGGTCGAACAGTGGCCTCGGAACTGAAGGATGCGGGTTTTGAAACCAGGATGCACTCGTGTCCTTTGGTAAGGCATTTACCCCAAGTCCCTCGGAGAGGATTTCAGATTCAGATTTCAGATTTTTCAGATTTTAGATTTTATTTCATTACATTTTCATTTTTTCAAAGTACATGTATATAATAATATGTATTATGCAATCAACAATATACAATATAATTGCAAACACAACTTAGTACAGAAACGTTTTTGATCATTACAAGCAAAATAAAGTGCATTAAAGTTTGAGTTGTAAGAAAAAAAAGTAACACTAGTGAAGACTGCATTAGATTAATTTTATGAAAATGAGAATGAAAACAGAGACCAGCATAAAAGCATAGCTTGTAGAAGCGGTGGTCCCTGGCCAAAAAAAATCATATCAGAGCTATCGAAAGTGTACAAAGACGTTTTACTAGGTTCTGCTTCTCGTACGAAGATGCTAATGCCTTATCGTACACGGAACGCCTATCTCGCCTAAATATGCCCCCTTTGTATAACAGACTTGTGTACTTATCTATGTCTTTTGTTATTAAATGCCTACACAGAATTTTATGACAAGCCCAAATATATGTTACCCATCCCAAGTCACAGAAGAATTCATACACTGTTTTCAGTCATGAACTAGCAAGATCCAATTGTTTGAGATTTTCATGTTTCTATTTTTTCCCCAGATTTTGGGAGCACCTCTCAGAGGAAGACAGAGATTTGTGTCTAAATACCAATGTTTTTCCTCTTCTAAATGTACTCCGAAATTTCCTGTTTGAATTGCCTCCCCTTGTAGAAGCACACTAGTTTGTCTTCAAATTGTTTTTGTCTTTCACAGAATAACTCACATTTTGATATGTATCTATGATTTTTCATGGTCTAATATTATTGTGTGAGTTCATATTTGTGTATTTTCAACCACGGAGCAATTTCCTTACCGATTACCCCCCCCCCCCCCCCCCCCCCCCTCCTCCATTTCTGCAGTTTGTTTAAATGATCTCTCTCACAATTCTCTCTTTTTCTTGAGTTTAATTTATGTGTTATTAACTGATGTTAACATTGCCATATTGCCAAAATAATAACATGATTCTCTGTAATTGTTCCATAGTACTGTATACATATAAAATAATTTGCTACCTTTGTCATAATACAGTGTAGTAAAATCAAGCGAAACCGCTATAACGCAAACGCGTAATATTTTGACGTCAAAATAGTGAATCGATCACAGTGAGAGCACCGTCCGCTCTTCACTGAGTCCCCAACTATGCACGCAAACCGTATGCGAATGGAAAGAAATGTAACGATTACGCGACACGTTCTTCATCTTTACCCTCCAAGGGATTGATTTTACTACACTGTAATATATCTCTATTTAAGTTTGAACGATTTTACTACGTTTTACGTTATAACGGTATAGCGTTATTTTCGCTGCGAGTTACGTAACCCTCACACAGCAAGCTCGAACTCCGGTTCTACGCTCCAGTGAATTTCACAGTCTCTTATTAGTCGTTCGCCCGAATTTGCGAACTACACTACTCATGCTACTCGCCACAAGCACACGCTCACACATACACACACACGGTCGGCCGAGCCGAGCAGCAGTATACACATACTACACAGTGTAGTACATGCAGCGCTCGAATACATACACCCTGTACACCCCATGCATATTCAATTCAATTCAATTCATTTTTATTTCATATCACACAGACAAACTCGGTTTTGGTTTTGAAACGAATTAAGCGAAGACGGCTGTTACACACATCTAATTTTGTTCTAGTCAGATTCTGGAAAAAGCTGTTTAATATTTGTGACTGATTTTTACAAAAACGCCACGGGGAAATCTAATTCGGCGCGGATAGCTCGATCAAGTATACATTGCATGTTAAAAGTATCGTATTTTGCGATCGTCCAAGCCGTCCCTGGGAGGGTAAAGATGAAGAACGTGTCGCGTAATCGTTTCATTTCTTTCCATTCGCATACGGTTTGCGTGCATAGTTGGGGACTCAGTGGAGAGCGGACGGTGCTCTCACTGTGATCGATTCACTATTTTGACGTCAAATTATTACGCGTTTGCGTTATAACGGTTTCGCGTGATTTTACTACACTGATTTAATGTATTACATTTGAATGTATTACGTTTTGAATGAAAAGCTGATGCGTTTACCAGGGGCGTCGATTCGTCCAGTATGGATAGGGCATGCAGTTGGAGGGGCAGACATTGTTTGTGAACAATGCTCTGCCCCTCCGGTGCTTTGTCTATTTCGAGCGAATCGACGCCTCTGGCTTTTACCATGGTTTGCTACACATGTATTTCCTTAATTTCATCCCTGTTACAGTATTTATATCATCTCTGTCTCTCTCTCTCTCTCTGCCTCTCTTTTTTTCTTTCTCTCTCTTTCTCTCTTTCTTTCTTTCTTTCTCTTACCCCTTCCACTTCTCTCTCTCCATCTTCTTTCTCTTTCAATAATTGCCGTAGCATGTTAAACATATTATTCTGCTGTAGATTACTCAGAAATGTTAACGGCGGAGAGTACCACTATTGGTTTTTTTTTTTTTATTGTAGTTACACGTATTATGTTTACCTTATCTCATTTTGTTTTATGTGTGCACCAGCCAATGAGAGCCTCTCGACAGAATTGTTTTAATTCTTTTAGGTAATCCCCAGGCATTGGCTGGTGCTTAATCATGTAAATCTTTATACTGTGATTCTGCTCTGTTATCTTTGTGAAATTCTCTATGTACATATTTTTGTTATTATCTTGCCTGAAAATTAAATAAATAAATAAATAAATAAATAAATAAATACAAGAAAAATCATGAATATGGTACATAAAAAATTAGACTGGGCGACCATGCATAAAATGCCCAATAAAAGGGGAAAAGAAGAAGACAGATACATGGCCATGGAAAGCAAACAAATCCTAGGCATAACACACTTTCCATCGAAGAGAAAGCATTGAAAAATAATGTGAACACAAAAAGCTGGGAATAGAAATGAGTAAGCTTTACAAAAGACAGAACAAGAAAGAAGGACAAAGTGACAGGGGGTGAGGAAGGAGGAGGGGCAGGATCTGGAAGGTTTCATTTAGTCTATAGATTTTACTACACAGGTAAACAAGAATCATCAATGAGGGATCAACGTTGATAAAAAGCAATAAGTGATTTCCCAATTTACGTTTCAGTGTACTCAAACTTATACTGTATATTTAAAGGGAGGGAATTACAAAATTTAGGGGCTGTAAATGAAAAATTATTCTGGGTTAATGCTGTACGAGTTCTTGGCAAGTGATATAGATTGATTTGTCTGGTGGGGTAAAGATGGATCTCATTATTTGCTATAAATATATTATTGAAGACAGTGGGCAATTCATGATGATACTGAAACATAAGTACAGCATGATTGAGGCGGTAAATATCATAAATTTTTAGTACATTATTAGAGTGAAAAAGACCATCAGTGTGGTGGCGATAATTAACATTACTTATAATTCGCATAGCCTTTTTCTGTAATTAAAAAATCTGTCTAACAGGCACGCCGCACTGTTTCCCCAGGCTAATATTCCATAATTTAGATATAGTAAAACTAGTGTGGAGTATAGTGATAGAAGTATGTTTGGCGAAAAAGACCATTTGAGTTTATTAACCATACCTATATTTCTGGATATCAATTTGCATAACATTATCAATATGATGCTTCCATGACATCTTATTATCTATTATAGTGCCTAGAAATTTTGTTTCAAGTACCTTCTGTATTTGTATATTATCTATGAGAATCGGATGAGGTAGTTCGTTAAAAGTATTACTAAATAACATGTAATTTGTTTTTTTTTCTAGATTTAGTGAAAACTTTTTAGCCTTAATCTCTTTTGCAACTGAATCCAGTTCAGAATTAATCACATTACACATAGTTTCTAGGCTTTTATGCGAAAAATAGATAAGTGTCATCTGCATGCATAATAAAAGTCAATAAATTTGAGGATCTATGAAAGTCATTTATATACAGGATAAAGATTAAAGGAGTTAAAGCCGTTGGTCCTATGGTTGTTTACATACAACCAATATGCTTTACAGTATAAAGAAAAGGAATAAATTTGATAGAATTGAATTAAGTTCAAAACAAACATAGAAAATCCATGATGCATAGGTCCTTGTTATGGGGGGGGGGGGGCGCTGGCGAGCAGGTCCGCTTGAACAAAACAAAAAGAAAGTAAAACAAAATAGGGGTCCAATTATTGTCTTATTTTCTCTTCCTTTTCCTCTGCCCCATCTTTGTCTCGTTTCTCCTATTTCATTATTTTCCCCATCTGATTTGCGGGGCACGTGCCGCATACTTACTAGTTACGCCCCTGTTTTTGTTTTCTTTTTCAATATTTTGCCCCATTATAATAATGTTAAGGACGTTCAGCAGTTATGTTTGTGCGCAACTCAGCTGCGCATCCTGGCTGGTTGTGTTACGTCATCACAACGCCGGGACAATGACAATGACAATGACAATGATTTTATTGGACCCATGTCACCCTCGTTTGGGTATTGGGGACACTAATCATAGAACGTAACATATACAATATCATTTCACAATAAAGTTAGTGTATTTACAAGGTATTTACAATAAGTTATTTACAGAATAATGAGATAAGAAATATAAATATTACATAAAGTGTGCAAATTGATGATTCCATGACATTTGCTCCGGCGACAACTGCTCCCATGGAACATTCACATATTAAACATAAAACCCAGCCACAAACTCAACCCCAACCTCATTCTCCCCGGGAGACAATGATTTGACAATTTGACAATGATTTTATTTGACAATGATTTTATTGGACCCATGTCACCCTCGTTTGGGTATTGGGGACACTAATCATAGAACGTAACATATACAATATCATTTCACAATAAAGTTAGTGTATTTACAAGGTATTTACAATAAGTTATTTACAGAATAATGAGATAAGAAATATAAATATTACATAAAGAATGCAAATTGATGAAAAAGAAAAAGAAAAGAAAAAGAAAAGGAAAGAGAACGAGAGAGAAGAAAATAACGAGTAGATAAATAGATAACATATACATCAAATAATAATAATGATGGTGATGATAACAACAACAACAATAATAATAACTAGAATTTAATTCGTCATGAGGACGAATTAGGTGATCTGTCTTTCAATTTGTACGATCATGATTGTAATCAGGATGATCATAATAATGGGGAAATGGTAAACTGAAGATAGGATGTCAAGAATACCATGAATGGAGATGTTTCGTGAGGTCAGGAATGTAGCAAAATGTGTAACGGTCATTGTAAAATGTTTATGGTGATGATGATAATGGTGATTATGATGATTATAATGATAGAATGATGATGATGATGATATAATAATAGCGATGATGATCATGATGGTGATGATAATAATGATGATGATACAGGATACTTGGGAGATTAACCATATAGCTCTAATACAGGACAGGAAATCACAATTTCCGTAGGGTTGTACACAAACTACTGTACACTACTTTCTAATAGACATAATACGGAAAATATGGCAGTTTATTACATGATTTGTGATTGTTTATGTTACAATAGTCGAAGAGGATGGTAAAATGACAGGCAAAAAAAAGCAAAAAAAAAAAAAAAATTGTTATGGACCCGCCGGGGATCGAACCTGGGTCACCTGCATGGGAGGCAAGTGCTTTGACCAATAGACCAAAATATTTCCCATAGAGATAACACGTAAACGAAAAACGGGATTCTCAAATCCCATTTGGTAGTTCAAAATTGGGCATGATCCCGACATCTGATCAAAAATTGGAGGGCTTACTAATAAAAGCTTATAGTCTCAGCTACAACATATTAAAATCTGGAAGGAAATAGACCAAAAATAACTGAGATACTGCTCAGAGAACGATGTCATGTAGATTCATGATTCGAAAAAAAATCATCTTCCATAGACATAACACGCAAAAAGGGGAAATTCTGACATGTCGTTTTTAATTGAAAATTTCAATATGATTACGTCATCAAAATGGAAAATGGTGATTACTGATCTTGTAGAGAATTGTCTCAGCTATAACATATCAAAATCTGGGCGAAAAACGACAAATAATTACGAATCTAGAGCCAAATTTGCATAAATGTGATGACGTCAAAACATGAAAAATGGAAATTTTGATTTCTGGCGCCATTTTGATGACATCATAATGTTTATAAGGGTCAAATGATACATGAAATGAAATCTGTGATTCATACCCTACCTGATGATGACAAAAAATTGGGGGTTTGTGGACTATTTAAAGAGCTAGAGTTAATTTTGTAAAGGCATGTTTTTGCACGTTTTTACGTTATTTTCGCCATAGATGCGCGCACGGATTTTGAAATTTGACGCGCCCGTACGACCTTATTATTGATTGAAATTGATTCCAAGTTGATGGAAATGATGAAGAAAAGTGTCAGGATTGCAAATCAATAGAAAAAACAGCGTTTTAACGTTATTTACGACTTGTGCGCGCGTAAAGCGCGCGCGCGAACGCTTACGCACGGACATTTTTGAAATGCTCAAAATGACCTGAAACGTGTGCAGACTTGATCCTACGTGATTTTGAGCATTTTTAAATTTTGACGCGCGCGTACGCGCACGTCCTGACCTCTAGATGACGTGTGAGGACATGACTTGATGACCCGTCATGTGAAGTTTATGTGGTGTGAATATAGTTGATTTTTGATGATCGATTATGAAGATATAATCGATCTTGTAAATTTACAAAATGGCGTCTTGATGACGTCACGATGACATGATGACCTCCAAAAGCTTAATGGACCATGTCCATGATTGACCTCATACATGACATGAAATTCGATGATATTGACCTGGCCGATTTTGAGATTTGGTGGCCACAACAATTTGTTATAAAAATAAATAAATAAAAATAAAGAAGAAAATTCGGACAAAATTAATAGGTGATCTGTCGATATCGACAGATCACCTAATTATTATTATTATAATAGTAGGCCTAATTATAATAATGATAATAATAATGATATTAATAATAATAATAAAGAAAATGATAATATAATAATAATGATGATGATAATAATAATAATAATAATAATAATAATAATTATCACTAATCATATTATAGTGATAAATAAATGATTACATAAATTACTTAAATAAATGAAAACAAATATAACTGTAAACAAACAACAACAACAACAACAACAAATTGTGCAAAGAAATGATCAGGCGGATAGATACATCGACTTGGATTGAATAGCTGGAATTGCAATGGCAAAGGCACCGATTAAAGGGAAAATATTAACAATGATAGGAAGTGAAAGTGAAAGTAGAATTTTTGATACTAAATTTTGGCACAGGAAATAAATTTCCAAAAGTAATATATACATAAATTCATCTTCCCAAATGTTATTAGAATACGTTGTCCTTTAATGTTTGAACTTATTCAAAATTTTGATAAGTTTATTAATGTTGAAATTTTGGGAGAATTGAATAATTTGTACATTTTTATTGCATTTGGACGGCTTTTATAGCAATCATCAATATACTTGTTTCTTTCTTTAAGAAATGCAGGGCACTCAAACAAGTAATGGAATTCATCACCAAGCTTTGTTGTATCACAGATATTGCAAGTTCTTTGTGATCGTTCAATACCTGCATATCTTCCAGATACTACTGGTAGACGGTGGTTTCCACAGCGGAATTTCGTTAAAGTAATCCTATATTTGAAAGGCAATTTTAGAAGAGATATTTCACAGTGACAATTTTCTTTGAATATGCGATAGTTTAAGCACAGCGAATTACAAAACATTGTAATTCAAAACATTGTAATTGAGAGTATTGCGCGCAGTTAAGAAAATGTATACGCACATTTGTCACAATGCTTAATAATGGGTACGCAAGTGTGCGCAGTAAGAAGAACCCGGTAAATATAGATGAAATCAATAATTCTGTTATCTTGGTGAAATTATCTATGTACATATATGCAGATCATTCCACTGCCCGTAAATGAGGAGGTGGGTGCCCGAATGCCAGCTAATTTTGATATTCAGAATTATATATATTTCAGAATACACATCCCGGTATCATAAATAATAATGTAGCACCCACCCGGGGAGGGGGCGGATCTAATTGAAAATAATTATATGAGAAAGGAGTCAGGATGCTGTCTCTTTGATGTGGAATGAACAAGTGATCTTTATTCTACATGCACTAAACGTTTAACATAATCAAAATAATCATAATACAAAAGATAATAGAGCAATGTGGTATTTCCATAAATCCACGTAACCACAAACTATTAATCTGAGTATGTCTACTTGAAGTTGATGAATGCTCATATCATTCCTTATCATTCCTTAGTTAGCTTAACTAACCTCACAACTTATCAAAGTAATTGATTCATACCCAATCCAACAATGCACATACTAAAAGATTACACAGAATACTCTTTCTATACCATAAACTAAATCCATTATAACATAACTGTTTTAACTATAACTATTATATATCCATATCCATTAACATCATTAAGTACCATAGAACTGTATAACAAATAAAAGAGATTAGGGAGATGGAGAGAGAAAGATATGGATATATATATAAAGATATATATAAATCTATATACATGTATATATATATAGAGAGAGAGAGAGAGAGAGATACAGAGAGAGCGATACAAGAGAGAGGGGATAATCTACAAAGTAAACACAGCATCACTCCTTGACCTGGTGCTTAGATCCTACTTCCATTCTCACAAACTATAACAAAACCATATTATATCATCAATGCAATTCTAATTCTTGACTGTTTTCCTTACAATAACTCCTAACTTAACAAGATTATCATTAGATCAACATCATATTCCTATCTCAAAAGTATTCAGACTTCATCCTAGCACTTCTCAATCATTAATAAAACTTGCTATAACACTTTCCCAACTTTTCCTACGCTACTTCTATAATACCACTTTAAAAATAGCATACATGTAAATCCAATGTCTGCATCCTAGACAAATAAATGTTCAATCTTATACATGTAACTAACAATAATAATAAATATATTTTGAGAGAAGTCAGATAGAAACTACTCCGCATATGATAAGGGACAATACAATTAAGCTGTCCTTGGAGCTTTACTCCTAAACTATAATAACTTTTCATCTCGATTGTGTTATCGAACAATCATGAAAATCCTCTATCATAAAACTTCATGAACCTATCCATTCAAAGAATATACAAGCTACAGATATTGAATGTTGGCTTAACCATTCATATATCCATTTTCTAATAATATCCTTACTATTTCTTTTCCTGAGACTGTGGATCATTCATGCATTCTAGACCCTTGAACTATAATATTCACATTCAGTCCCTCATGCCCGTGTTTGCATTTCTCCTTAGGAGCACACAGTACCTGTACCAAGTTTATGTACTTTGCTAGTACTGTTACATAACACACTGGGCTATTTCCTGCTGGCTTCTGTCATGCACTCTTTGTGCAAAAACCCTCCCTACTGCATCTAAGAAGTACACACTTCCTCTCTAACACACACACACACACACTTTGTTACAGTATCTCCTGAGTATGCATGGAGCATCTCACAACCACATGGGGGCAACTCTACGACCATGCTTTCTCATAACATACTGAACAAAGGGAAAGTTGTCTATCCTAATTAATACTGGCTATAATATAATGATTACTTCAACGAAAGTTATAACCTTTCTAACATGCATTATATAATTACATGAGATGGAGCAATTATCTTGTAAAGACTCTAAGATAGGAGAAATATATATATTCAACTCATTCTCTCACTTTCTTAGCTCTCAACAAGTTCACTCAATTCTTTTATCTAAATACTGTTAAATTACATGTATGTACAACAATGGATAATATTATAACTTACACATTGATAAGATTTCCAACAATGGCACTCACACTCATTGCAACAAATATAACTGAAACATAGTATGAAAATGTGTTTCTTACCTAATTGAAAATAGATGAGAAAGGAGTCAGGATGCTGTCTCTTTGATGTGGCATGAACAAGTGATGGGCAGGCCACGTGTTTAAACAGCATCTTGGCTCTGGGGCTGGACTACTCCATTTTCCAAATAGGGGTGCATATTTTGTTATTCACAGAAGTTATGTTAGTTACACAAAAAATGGGGGAGGGGGTATTCTGTATTCTGTGGGGCTCCACAATAATATTATTATCACTATGGCACGAAAAGGAGACATGATAACGAAGCTTTTCGACCTGCACTCATCAGGTTATCACGCAGGTATATAACAAATTACTTGAAATCAACTATAAATACTCGGTAAACCCGGACGCAACCTAGACGCCGTAATTTCAGAACAATCGCAAAGCTTGGACGAACTCCTGCGTGATAACCTGATGAGTGCAGGTCGAAAAGCTTGGTTATCATGTCTCTTTTCCGTGCCATATTGAAATTTTGTAGTACCAAGAAATTATTTGAATATTATTATCCTTATTTTTCTTTGTTTGATGATAAATCTTTGGTTTGACTATTTTTAAAATTATGCGTGGTATAGCTCATGCTATGATAACTGCTTGGTAGGACAGGGAACAGATTATTAGGATATGCTAATTGCGAGCGAGCGAAGCGAGTGAGAAAAAAACATTGACACCTGTAATCATACCGAGAGTTAGGATATTACTTAAAACTTAAGATTTTCTTTTTCAAATTAGATATTTTAGCGGGCCGCATGAAGTCGTCTCGCGGGCCGCAAGTGGCCCATGGGCGGCACTAATTAAGAACAGGGGGTCTATGCCATTATGTCTAATGATCATTATGCCTACAGTCAATGACATGAGCAATTAGAATCATGAGTAAAATGTCACGTAAAACAACTAACAATTTCCTTCTTTTTTATACACTGGTTCAAAAGTGTGCGTTTGACTGTCACATGAACTGTTAATTCACTATTCGTGCGTAGAATATATATATACAATTGCAGGTTATGTCGTTACCGTGACATTTATGTTTGAAATAGTCGTGAACAGGCGCGCCAGAAGGGGTTTGGGGGGGGGCACTTTGAGGGGCCCAACCTCACACGCTTGCTACCTGCTTACAGCCCTATTATTTGAAGCACTGTAATCATCCATTGTTTTTCAATATCCCTCCTTACACCAGAAATGGGGTTATTTTGTTTCTACATTTTGTGTACAAAACTTTGAAAACATTTTGCTATACCGGCACCTCGCTGCCTGAATATGAGGATATTAATGCAACTCGCTACCAAAATATCAGGATATTCGGGCACAGGTTCGAATCCCGCTGGTTCCAATTTTTTCTGACTTGTGTTTTTCATTACAGATCGAGCATACGATCTTTAACACTGGGAGTAAAATGCCTAAAAATTTGTTTACAAATTAAAATTCCTCCCATCAAGCTTCTTCGTTTACTAACCATTGTCTACGGCGGACCGTTTGAATATTAATGAGTCAGAAAGAAGAGGATCTTGGGTATTTGATTCCAGTTCATCGTGACTTGGCCGTGAACCAGAATAGCCTGGTGGTTAAGTCGCTGCCCGGCAAGCAGTAGATGACAGGTTCGAATCTCGCTGGTTCCAATTTTTTCTGACTTGTGTTTTTCATTACAGATCGAGCATACGATCTTTAACACTGGGAGTAAAATGCCTAAAAATTTGTTTACAAATTAAAATTCCTCCCATCAAGCTTCTTCGTAGATTGATACTGTTTAGCAACAGTGAACCGCAGCGCCTGCGCGATGTAGTGTCCCACCTCATTACCATTCAATAAGAATTAATTGCGGATGCGCTGTGGTGTACTGAATTGGGGTTCTCGTCTTTGGATCTGAGGGTCGCGGATTCGAACCCTACTATGTCTGGTGTGTATGTCCTTGGGCAAGGCATTTTATCCGCTCGCTTTTTTTACCCATGAATGGGAACCTTGGTCGGGTGTTAACTAAGCCGTGAGCGTCATACCTCGGTAATGTATTCATTTTTATGATTTTCATTAAATGGAAACCTTTTCAGGGTCTCAAAAGTAAACTTATTAAATGCATTCCGTACAAATTCACATTTTGCATGAAGTAGACCTAAAAATCATCTTTGAAATGAAACTTGAAAGCTCCGAGTGCTCTGAGTGGTTAGCACCCGCATGAGCCTCTACTAGGCCTGCGGTAACGAACTACTGTCTGTACTGGGATAGAATCGAAAAATATCAGAAATTGTTAAATAAATCCCCAGAGCAGACAGTTATTCCTGTCTAGGTCTACCGTCTACATCTACTCGGCTGTAAGTTAGGCCCACTCAGGGCACAGTTACTATCCTTGGCTGTGAAAAAAAAAATGTGTAGGATTACACTGTACACACTAACGAGAGTCTACGGCGACTCCCTTAAAATTAAATCATTGCTGGGGGCACAAATGCACAGGTTTTACTTAAACTTTGTAATTTTATTAGGTGTCTTACTTTATCATATCATGTTGTTCTTGCACCCATTGCGTCCAAGAAAATGAAAATATCTGATTTTGGTTCTTGCTTCCTTTTTATCGTCTCACTCACGGTCACTGTCTATCACGTTTCCTTGATACGCATTATTGCCATAGAGCTAGCAAGCTCTCGGCGATTGTTATGCAGATTACATACGACTGGCAAAAATTGTTTTGATCCACACCGTTGCTCGCGCGCGGATACGATAACTCAATAGATATTATGTTGCGGTGCTTTTTCGTACACTGCAATGCAGAGACCAATGACGGTAAGTGTATTTATAAAGGGCTGTAAAGGGCGCTATAACATAAAAAAAAATAATTTAAAAAATTAATTTAAAAAAATCAGATGCACCTGTGACCGTGCACAATAGGAAACCGCATATTACTTAGATGAAGATTCACTGAAAGTTTGGTGAACTGAAATGGAACCATTCAAACGTTAGAGCACTAACAAACAAACAAGCAAACATGCAAACAATCAAACAAACATCGGGACAGAATCGACTGAAATTAGTACCGCCCTTGCTTCGCGCGGCGGTAAAAATATCAGTTACATGGTGACAAATCTGATGTCTGATAACAGGCAACGAGAATTTGTAAGTTTAAGGCTCTCCGACAAACGGGGGCGCTGCTAGCACAAAAACCAGTACAAACTCTCTCTTCCTTTAGTATACTTCTCTCTACAAATCTGGAAACTTTGGTGAAAATGACATGAATGACTTGAATGTACAGTAGAGTTTTTACAAACCCATCCCCTTCCTACACTGTTTCCCATCCAGTCATGCACAGTTCTCGCTAGTTTTGTGTGTGTTTTTTTACTTTTTCCGCCACCTAAGGGTGCTTGCTAGCACAAAAAACGAGTACATGGACACCCCTTTTTAAACTTTCTCATAATATAGTATGTATTTACGATTCTGGCATGGATTTTAAATGTACAGTAGAGTTATTACGAACCCATCCCCTTCCTACACAGGTTCCCAACCTGCCATGCTGTTTTCAAAAGTTTGGCCAGTTTTTTACTTTTTCCGCCACCTGAGGGCGCTGCTAGCACAAAAACGAGTGCATGGACCCCCCTTTTTCAAACTTTCTCCTTCTGCAGTATACAATTCTCTACAAATCTGGAAAAATTTACGAATCTGGCATGGATTTTGAATGTACAGTAGGGTTTATTTCGATCCCATCCCCTTCCTACACAGGTTCCCAGCCAGCCATGCAAAGTTTTCACTAGTTTTGCGAGTTTTTGACCTTTTCCGCCACATGAGGGCGTGCTAACACAAAAACGAGTGCATGGACCCCCTTTTTAAAACTTTCTCCTTCTGAAGTATACAATTCTCTACAAATCTGGAAAAAATTACGAATCTGGCATGGATTTTAAATGTACAGTAGGGTTATTTCGATCCCATCCCCTTCCTACACAGGTTCCCAGCCAGCCATGCACAGTTTTCACTAGTTTTGCGAGTTTTTTACTTTTTCCGCCACCTAAGGTTGCTGCTAGCACAAAAACGAGTGCATGGACCCCCTTTATTAAAATCTTCTCCTAATAGAGTATGTAATTCTCTACAAATCTGGAAAAATTTACGAATCTGGCATGGATTTTGAATGTATAGTAGGGTTATTTCGATCCCATCCCCTTCCTACACAGATTCCCACCTTGCCATGCACAGCTTTCATTAGTTTTGCGAGTTTTTGACTTTTTCCGCCACCTGAGGGCGCTCCTAGCACAAAAACGAGTGCCTTTAATTTCATTTGGGGTGGGAAAGATAGAATAAAAAGGAAAATATTATATCAAGATTATTCTGCAGGTGGGTTTCGGGTAACTGACTACGAAACTTTTATTAAGACTCAAAGAATAATGTGGATTAAACGGTTGTTGTATGGTGAAAAATATTTAGGCTGGAAACTAACATTTGATTACTTTTTTAGATCGATAGGAGGTCGAAGTATATTTCTTTGTAATTATGACATGAAGAAAATGAATTTAGATGGTATACCCAGGTTTTATTTAGATATGGAAGGGGGGATGAAATGAGTGTCTAAGGGTGGGTTCGGGTGGGCCATGTATATCTTCCTCTAATTTTTTTTTTTTTATCTTATAAAGAATCGTTTCAAGAAATAATGTATAATTTGATATTTTTTCTCAATGCATGTTCAATGATCGATATATAGGTTTGTTTGTTTTTTTTCTTTCTAAAAAGAGCCTTTGTTCCGTTATTCCATATATTTTGGAAGACCTTATATTGTTTAAAAGTATAATTGGTATTTGTAATCTTTGTTCTTTAATTTCTTTTGTCTGGATATTATATATTATGATTTAATGTGATATCAATGTATCTTTCTCAAGACGATTATTTGGAACAAAAGTTCTTTTTATTATTACTATAAAGTATTACATGAAGGAAAATAGTTATATATCTATGTCTAATGGTTGATGTATTGTATTTTTTTTCCTTTCATCGAAAAAATAATCCTGATTAATCATGGATAAGGTCAGAGAATTCTACTGATATTAGTGCATTTCATTAAGTTTCCTTGTATATGCAAATTATTTTATATGTGACTTATGATTGTTTCTTGAAAGGTAATATTGATCTTGAGAGGGAGCAATAAAATATCATTCAAAACAAAAAAAAAAAAAATTAAGAAGACCTTATATTGTTTAAAAGTATAATTGGTATATGTAAACTTTGTTCGTTAGTTCCTTTTTGTCTGAATATTATATACACTGTATTATGATTTAATGTGATATTAATGTATCTTTCAAGACGAAGGAATAATATATTACTTGAAACAAAAAGCTCTTTATTATTACTATAAAGTATTATATGAAAGAAAATATTTATATATCTATGTCCAACGATTGATGCATTGTATTTTTCTTTTCATCGAAAAATAATTATGGATAATTTCAGAGAATTTTATAATTTTTACTGGTATTAATGTATTTCATTAAGTTTCTTTGTATATGTAAATTATTTTATATGTGACTTATCATGATTGTTTATCGAAATGTAATATTGTTCTTGAGAGGAAGCAATTATTCAAAACAAAAAAAATGGACCCCCCCCCCCCTTTTTAAATTTTCTCCTTCTGCAGTATAAAATAATTCTCTACAAATCTGGAAAAATTTACGAATCTGACATGGATTTTGACAGAATAATGGGGATTTGTATATGACATTGCGAATTCTGAGGCCTATCAATGGCCAAAAACCTGCGTTGACGTCATTCTACCTGACACCCAATCATGGCACACTTCAGTGTCCCATAGGAAAAAAGTAAGCACATGGACCTATACTTTTCTATGCGTATTTGGGCTTCTCATGGACCAAAGTAACTGTGTGCAAAATTTCGTGAAAATGACATGGATTTGACTTTAACTGTGGAACGTCCGTAAAGCATATAAAATCGCATTTTCAAATGTTCTGCATACATTTGAAAAAATATCAACTTTCGGTGGTCTTCCTAAATTCCTTGATTATTTCTCACTTGTTCCGTCAGTGCTGTGCCCCCATTTGAGAAAGTAGTGAGAAAAGGGACTTTTATCAATGTTCAATATTTGGATCTTGGCCTAGATCGTACTGGCCTTTTGCGAATTTTCTTTGGTACATCGAATAAGAAATGACGTTTTGCAGCTTAAAAATACCCCCAAAATCGCGTTGCTCCCTCGCTAGTGAAATACCGTATAACTTGGAGGGGATGTAGGCGTATGAAGTGCTGCAGCCCCTTGAGGATGAGGGCAATATTGGCTCGACTACCACCTCACTACGGGCAGTGACCCTGATAGCAGAAAGTGTTAAAAAATGACGTGATATTTACGTCGTGGTTTTCGTCTTTTTTACGTCCTGTAATTACGTCAATAAGACGACAACTTGCACCAACGCAAGACGTCAAGAGGACGTCTTATTTTGACGTCATCTCTACGTCTTGTACACTGTAAAAACTAAAGTGCTACTTTTAGAGGCATGTATAGTGACTGCACCTGAAATGCTGTTTATAGCACTTGTAGTGTGCTAATTTACCAGCAAAAAAAAAATGTGACCGTGGCGAGCCTCGAACCAGGTTCCGCTGATTGAGAGGCGCTGACGTTACCGATGGACTAACGAATGCTTCTTGCCATCCAGTTTAGTCATGGGAGTCAAGTAGATAACATGAACCATGTGGTGTCGTAAATTCACTATGTAACAATATGATCTGCTCTAAATCGTACAATGTGAGTGAGTCTAGCGGTAATGCCAGCAATTCTCGATCAGTGGACTTTGGTTCGAAGCTCGCCCAAATCATTTTTTTTATGAATGTTTAGCAGTTTAAGGAGCCGGTCCAGCTCCCGTGAAAGTGCTGAAATAGCACGCTGTGTGCATTCAATAGCACTCTGAGTGCAGTCCCTATGCATGCCCTCAAAAAGTGCTATATACAGCACTTCAGTTTTTACAGTGTACAGATGACGTCAAAATAAGACGTCCTCTTGACGTCTTGCGTTGGTGCAAGTTGTCGTCTTATTGACGTAATTACAGGAAGTAAAAAAGACGAAAACCACGACGTAAATATCACGTAATTTTAACCACTTTCTGCTATCAGGGGAGGTGCTCCAATATCCTCATATTTAGTTCAATACTGGATACATGTAATTTTGTGCATTTTCACTACAAAAGACAGTTTCGATTTTTTCCTCTCTTGCAGCTTCCCTCACTCATACATAGAAAAGGGAAACTTAAAATTCGGGCCAAAAACTTCAGCCCCTCCCCAAATTATGCATTGCGCCTAAGGGGGGGGGGGGGGGGGGTAGGGGCAACATCGTTGTTTGTCCCGATGTAGCAGGAGAATAATGTTCGCCGATGGGTCGCCACTGAATATTTTTGATCTGCCCGCAGCACCCTCACTCAAAAAGGGGGGAAATCATTTCTATGCATGTGGCTGAGCGAGATACTTTTCAAGATACTATTCCATGTATTCGGTACGGTGCGCGGGCCACGATAGCTTTTCTTGATGGCTGATACACATGTCAAACCAAACTATTAAAGGTGAAAAATTGTGTTTTTTCTTCGTTCAAAAATATACCCCTCTCAGACCCTAGCCTCCTTCATCGCTTCACTCCCTAAGAAAGGTCCACTATTTGTTTTAGTTTGAACCCCCCTCATCCCAGTTACTGGCCCGATACATTGTATACAGGTTCACACACGAATGATAAATGTTAAATTAGGCTAGGCCGACTTTAAATAGCCGAACCAAATTTTAAAAACTACAATGAAGCGAACGACAAAAAAAGAGGAGTAAGCATGACGTGAATTTTCATGAATCAATATAGATATTACAGAAGAAATACATCATTACATAATGAATTGCCCCCTCCGAGCTCCCCTCCCTCGCCTACTAATATTGAGTAACGACTCTGACATTAACAGCTGAGGTGCTTTGCTTGTAGTCTAGTCTTATCTTCAGGGGTGACTGAGTGCCTTCCAAAATGGGGGAGGGGCGCCAAGAAAACAGGACACTTACAAGAGATTATAATGGGCACTTATGAGAATGGAAAATGGACACTGTCTTATTTCAAAGGAAATTGGGAACTTGTCGACTGAAAATGGGCACGTGACAAAATGAACAGGGCGCTTATCAGAGATCAAAATGAGAAGGGGCCCTTTTACAAAGTAATTCACTTCAATCTCATGCTTTCTTCTTTCTCTGATGTTTAGCCAGTTCTTCTTTCTGTATGATTTTATCTTTTTCTCCTCCTTCCTTTGAAGGGATTTAAGTCCATTTTGGACTTTTCTTCATTTTGGGGGGCTAAATATCACCCTAAATTCAGATAATTATGTACAGAGAACTTAATTATACTTATAATTATATGTTTAAAAGCACTTGAATCGTTATATGCCATAATTTATCATTCTGCAAACATATTCACTTTGTATATACAGCCTTATAACTGGAATTGACACACCACAACATTTACTATGCTTTGATTCCTATTTTAAAATTATTTAACCCACTTTTCTATCTGCAGCATGGTGGTACACTGTGATTTACAATTTATACGTATTAACGCAACTTGGTAATATTATATACTTTCATATTTATGCTTCTCGGCCTTCCGCTATGTATGTAGCCTGTATCTATTTTAATTTTAAATCATTTTGTTTACTTGCATTGCAGTTTTTGAAATCAATGTGCATCTAAGAGTTTTTATGTTACATGTAATAATTTTCTTCACAATGTACAAATATGATTTAACCTTTGGAACTATGTACAGTGCGTCCCAGCAAAAAAGTTTACAGTTCGAAAAAGTCTCCCCATATAAATGTTTCACAATATTTTAAGGAGATTTTCATACCTGTGGACAGCTTAGGATCTCTTCTATCAAATGACACCAAAATATCTATCAATATTCTACGCTTGAGTGCGCAAAAGCCAAGTTTGTGAAAGGTGCAAAATCCAGACTTGACAAGAATTGATATTGGATCTGTCAGGTATCAGCCAAGCTGAGAGTCATGAAAAGGCTTATAAATTTCCATTTTCTGATCAATAAAAGACAATTTATGAGATAAGAAGCTTTGTTCTATTTATATCCTTACACATTCCATCAACATATTATATATGCTTGAGTGAGCAATTAACTACTTTGTTGAGTGGTTCAAAGTGTTACTTTGGGTGAGTCTTTAATTTCACCTGCTTACTCACTCAACCATACGGTTTTGATGGGACATATCACATACAGTGAACAAAATCTGTTCTTTCATAAATTGCCTTTTATTTTATTTTATATGACAATTTTAAAGCCTTGTCTTGACTGTCAACTTTGCTGATATCAGCCAGAGTGGACACAAACATTTATAAAGTATATGGATCTTGCACCCTTTCACAAAAGTGGCTTTTGATCACTCAAGCGAAATGACTAGTCAGATTCTTTGGTGATATTGCATATGAGAGACCCTAAGCTATCTACAGGAATGGAAATTTATTGAAAATGTTCTGAAATATTTATTTTGGAAGACTTTTTCCAACTGTTAACTTTTGGGGGGCGCACTGTAGAATCATGTTATTTTCCTTTGTATTTGTTTCTTCTTCTTTTCTTCCTTTTTTCTCTCGAGACCTCACTCAAGTACACAATTTCTTGATATTAACCATTTTTTTCTTAAGACAGGCTGACTTTAGACAGATCCGACGTTTACATTTGACAACAATTAATACTGTACCCTAAATTTCTGGATGATTGTTTGTTTTCACTTATATATCATTTTACATAATTGTGCAATAGGCCCTATCTATTATAGTTCTGGGAGTGGCATGTGCGAGTTCACAATCCTGCCTATGGGTAACCAGGGAAGAATTTCTCTTTTGTGAACCGTGCACATGCCATTCTTTTATCGATTAGGCCTATACTCTATCATGCATTTGTTTGTTTGGTCAATGAATAAACACTTATACTACTACTCTACTACTACTATGACTATTACTACTAATACTACTACTACTACTACTATACTACTACGGCTACTCACTACTACTGCTTCTACTTCTTCTTCCTTTTCTACAGATTAAGTCTGCCTCCTTCAATTTGACTGAAGATTCTTGCAAAATACTAGTACTACTAGTACTGATACTACTACTACTACTCTAGTACTATACTTCGACTGCTAATAATAGGGACACTGTCTTGTCAAACTAAAAGAGGCACATTTCCTTTGAAAAACGGGGGCACTTATAACAAAGTAAGATGGGAAGTTTTCCCATGTAGAAAGGGGTACATCTTGGATATACCGGGATATACCCAGATGTTGTGCGTCCAGACAGGTTGTATAAAAATGGCTGTATAAAACAGGCACTGAAATAAGTTTACAAGCAATACTTCTGAAATTTTCTAATTGACGGTTAGACAATATTATAGACAACCAAATTGATGCTGATTAGTGCCATTTAATGAATATTTTTTTTTTAATTAAAAGATAAAAGAGAAGGCTTCACTCAGTTTTCTTGGGCGTCCGCCCCACCCCCCCCCCCCCCCGGCAATAATTCACCTTCAATAAATGACATGATCAAATAATATGATCAGGAGGAGGAGGGGGATGACCATGATGATTATTATTCATAGAATCACGATCGATCAAAATGGTCATAATTTTTGTCATGATTTTTGTTAAGATTATGATAAGGAAGACCGAAATAAAGATTTCAAAGAATGTAATGAAATTCAGCAAGTTAGTAATTACCGTGAAACCACATGCACTCAAATGCTCTGAAAGGTGATTTTAAAGTCCCAACCGTGGGAGGACATACTTAATTCCCATCCATGCCCATAAACAGGGGCACACTGTAAGATCGGTAGATGACAATGAATTGTACGTTAGTAAAATCAGGTATCCCACCCCAAAATAAAAACACAAACCAATTTCTCGCGGCAATTTCTAAGCCCGTATCCGGACATTGAACTACCCCCTACGACAATCCCACCCCCTCCCCCCTCCCCGCCCAACTTTCCCCTCAGCCCCCCCCCCCCCCCCCAAATGGACGATTGTTCGAACTTGAGATAAAGGCTAAGGATTCGGTCTCCACAGGAGTTGAGAAAAGATTCAATGATTCATTTATTGTCATGCAACAAGCATAACAAATGTGTTACAATCTGATTTCCAAATTTCAAGCATAAAAATACATATCATAAAAAATAAAAATTGCACGTGATGGATAATAATGAATACAGAAAAACATAGTAATGCACATGTATCAAAAATATATTAACACATTGAGAATAAAAATGCGTGACAATATAATACCTCATTATTCCATGATAGAACTACATGCAGAAACAAAGAAATAAGAAGCTGGAAAAGGAACTAAAGAGAAAGAGAGAGAGAGAAAAGGAGGAAAAAGAAAAAAGAAAGAACGAAAAAGGGTACATACATATGTAAAATAGACAACCAGTACTTCCCCTAACTCTAAAACAGGTGTGGCAACGACACTCCAATATTCAAAACAAAAGTACATGTCTGCGTGTGTGTGGGTGTGTGGAAGGGGTCCTGGATAAGACATCGTTTTTTTAATTACTAAGGCACTGGCAAAGTGCCTTTCAAAGTGTGGGGAGCATTGATAAATATACTTCACTTTTTTAGAAAATAGGGATATATTTGACAAAAGCCGGAAATGCATTCTATAAGGCTTTCTTAAATACAGTACCGTTGGGCCTTGGGTTGTCCTTCATCCATATTCCTTTCTTTTTGATTGAAATGACGACCCTCTTCTTTGATTATGAATAGCGACCCTCTTCTGCGCCATTAATAGCGACCCTCTTCTCCGATTATAAATAGCGACCCTCTTCTCCGATTATGAATAGCGACCCTTTTCTCCGACTATGAATAGCGACCCTTTTCTCCGATTATGAATAGCGACCCCCTTCTCCGATTATGAGTAGCGAACCTCTTTTCCGATTATGAATAGCTACCCTCTTCTCCGATGATGAATATCGCCCCTCTTCTTTGATTATGAATAGCGACCCTCTTCTTTGATTATGAATAGCGACCCTCTTCTTTGATTATGAATAGCGACCCTCTTCTCCGATTATGAATAGCGACCCTCTTCTTCGATTATGAATAGCGACCCTCGTCTTCGATTATGAATAGCGAACCTCTTCTTTGATTATGAATAGCGACCCTCTTCTTTGATTATGAATAGCGACCCTCGTCTTCGATTATGAATAGCGACCCTCTTCTCCTATTATGAATAGCGACCTTCTTCTTCGATTGTGAATAGCGACCCTCTTCTTCGATTATGAATAGCGACCCTTATGAATATTGACCTTTATGAATACTCTTTTCTGATTATGAATAGCGACCCTCTTTCTCCGATTATGAATATCGACCCTCTTCTTTGCTTATGAATAGGGACCCTTATTATTAACGACCCTGATTTGGTATTATGAATAGCGATCCTTATGCCTTATTATGAATGGCGGTCCTTATGAATAATTACCCTTATGAATAGCAACCCTTATGTCTTATTAGGAATAGCGGTCCTTATGAATATTTTTTTATGAATAGCGGTCCATATGACTAGCGAGCGGACCCCCATAATACAGGTTCGAAGCTATCGATATCTCTGCAATATGGCTTTGGACAAAAGTGATATCATAGTTTACACTTATATTTGGGTTTTTTATGAGGGCTGTGAGTTACGTATACTATGCACTCTTTTCGAGGCTCCGGTAAAATTACGAATCTTCAATGACTGGCGATTTTAACTATGGCAGTCCCCTCAGAGAATCATAATTTCAACCAGAGCCTCTCAGTACATGGTATATTTTGATTATTATTCCCGACCATCAGCCTCCTGTCTATTACAGGTAGGGGCCGGTTTGTTGAGAATTCCATACATAATTCATTCTTCACCTGGTGCGGAAGTTGGCTAATACCTCAGTCGCAACTACACAACAGACCGACTGAAGACCGATGAAATTTTCACTATGTCTGGAATCGATGCAGGCCCAACAACAAACCGAGGATCCCGAACTGCCAGATACACTGCATGACTGAATCCTACAAGTTCCCCGCATCCACCTTGATAGCCGATATATATTTATAAATGCAACAAAGCTAGCTTTTTCGTCTGTATGGCAAGGCCGTAGGCAGCGGGGGGCAGGGCGACAGTTGCCCCCTCCCCCCCCCCCCCCGAAATTTCAAAATCCTACTTTTTTTAATCGGGTTTTAGACTTCAAGTTATTGGTTCCTTTGAAAGCGATTATCTTGCCCCCCCCCCCCCCCCCAGGAAAAAATTTCTGCGTACGGCCTTGCTGTATGGTGGACCACGAGGTGAGAATATACAGTGCGTCCAAGAAAAAAAACGAAACCGAGATTATGATCAATATACATGACACATATTTGTAAAGCTTTGGATCCTTTTCTTTCCTTTAATTCCACACTTATGATACATACTTCACCCATGAGTGAATAAAGACAATATAAAGCAGGGCTACCAATAAGTCGTTTGGCCAATTTCAAAGAGATAATCACATTTCTAGAAAGTTCTTTTTCTGCCCTTTCATAGGAAACCTCAATCGGGAAAAATGAGTCTGGGATGACAAAGCTCCATTGGTGTAAACTGATGTTTGCATTTGCATGATTTATCAAACGAATCCGTTTGCACTAGCTGCCTGTCCTAGCAATAAACAAACAAGACAAAAAGACTTCATGCATGGCTGATCGTCAACAAAATGGAGTGGGGCGCACAAAGTGATAAATGCTGATTGATAGTGAGGTGAGTTTTCCTTAAAGTAGAACTTTAATGATTTTAAATATTGGCTTAATACTTATTATTGCATAGATGGCATAAATTAAACAAGGTTATCCAAATTCAACGCTTGGAAACATTTGAAGTAATGATTATTATCAATTATAAAACGGTAAAATACAGCCCCCGATATAGCAGCTGAAGAGCTCCTCGAACGCTGCTGAGATATGTGACGACACACCATGGACCAGTCCTGTCTAAGCAGACGATGTCCCATAACATCTTACACATTTTTCAGAGCCTATTTTGTCATCTCCTCTTCACTTATTTCTCTTCCTTCACTAGCGTCAGTCTTAATGTTAGTCTGTTGCCTCACTCTTAACTTCGTGTATGGTATTATTTTGATGAAAAATGCAGCGTTAAAAAAATAAAGGAATCAGTCACTTGTAAACAAAATAAGACGCCATTGTATTTTCAGCTGCTTGCACCCGGGCATTTCGGCGTTTCAAGAGGGAACGAATACCATCCTGCTATTATTCGGAGGGCTTTTCAATTTGAAAGTGGGGTTTATTTCATTGATCATTGACCCTTCTCCTGTGTATTTACAATCAAACGGTTTTAGCTATCAGAATCAGTTTCACTTTCCCTTTATAATGGTGTGAAATAAGGTCATGTTTAAATACACCAAACTCTTTATAATTTGATAAATAATTGCATTGCAATTACGTTCATTCATTATAGGACGTCGTCTGCTTAAGCAGGATCGATCCCTTGTGTGACGACATCAAAACATCGCTATATTTCTGGCGAATCCTCGGATATTCCAGATGCTGAGAAGAGCTTTTATTTGTGTTGTTTTTATAATCATCAGATACGCAGTTGACATAAAACTTCTACGATTGCCATCTGTAAGCTTCCCAGTTTCTAGTGATGCATTAATTGCCATATTTGTGATTTTCTTTGAATGTCTACTTTAAAGGTCCACTGCAACCCAAATGCAAGTTGATTTCTGTTGATGTGTAGGGATGCATACAACCCATAATTTGTTATTCAAGCATCTAAATAAATGAAATATTTTTTTAAATCATTTTCTCAAATATGCTAAGCTGCACCCTAAAAAAATGCTCCAGATTTCATTCCTGCAGTGACATAATCTGTCAATCATTAGTGAGTTGAGGAGAGACAGTGGTATGTAGCTTTGCCAGAGATGACTATCTGTTCTAATATACCATACAATGCCTAGTAATGTCAGGCATGCAGGTGTACGTAGCATCAGCAGGAAAAGAATGGTAATGAGGAGGTATTAGGTACGTTCACACGTATAGCGATAGCATCGATGCTATCTAGGTTTCGAGACTATTTTGGTCATGACCAGATAGTTTTAAGACCAAACGCTGTCTGAACGTAGATATTCACGAGATAGAAGCGAGTTGGAGCTAGGTTTCGAAACTATTCTGGCAGCGAGTAGAGCGATAGCATCGATGCTATCTAGGTTGCGAGACTATTTTTGTCATGTAGAGCGATAGCATCGATGCTATCTAGGTTTCGAGACTATTTTTGTCATGACCAGATAGTTTTAAGACCAAACGCAGATAGTCACGAGATAGAAGCGAGTTGGAGCTAGTTTCGAAACTATTCTGGCAGCGAGTAAATCTCAGGATCCAGCGGTAGACCACCCACCGCGCTTGTGACTATTTGTAATGTGAACGCAATCGCTGCTTCACTCGCTGCTATCTTCACTCGCAACTTCGCATGATATGACCCCTGTGCACAAACTTCAATACCAATTATACTCGGGTCACCGTGTGTGGCGCAGTAATTATTGTTTTGGCAGCGAGTGAGCGATGGATAGTCACGAGTGGGTGATAGAAGCAAGTCGATCATGGCCTGTCTGAACGTACTGGAAATAGTTTCGAGACTTACATAGCATCGATGCTATGTACTACGTATAAACATAACTTGTGTAATTAACACATGAATAGTACATTTCAGCCTGGCAGGCACATTCCACAGATACCGCGCTTGTGACTCTTTGTAATGTGAGCGCAATCGCTGCTTCACTCGCTGCTATCTTCACTCGCAACTATTATAATTCTGTCTGTTTCATGTGGTGCTATAATATCATGTGATGTACCCTCTTCCCTACTTTTTTCTATTATCATTCTGTCTGTTTCATCTGGTGCTGTAATGTAATGTATGTATTCATGTGATGTAGGGGTAAGTAGGCTACTGTATACAACTGTGTGGTATTAAAGGGAGGGTTTTTTTGTTTTTGTTTTTGTTTTACTTCTTTTTATCTTTTTCTTTATATATATATATATATATATATATATATATATATGATATGGTCTTTAGATATTGATTTACATGTGCTTACCAGATAATAGTGTGCATGTGTTTTATTTTGGTATAAGATTGGAGTTCAGTCAATTTTGACATGTACAAGGTTTATTTAAAATTAATTATTTTAACACATGTATTTGCTAGTTGATTGTATTATCGATATATTACAAATGAATTGTTATTGTGTTATTATGTTGATTTATGAAGACAAATAAAATATTCAAAACAAAAATTTCGCCTGATATGACCCCTGTGCACAAACTTCCGCGCGTTTTGACCATGCATACCAATTATACTCGGGTCACCGTGTGTGGCGCAGTAATTATTGTTTTGGCAGCGAGTGAGCGATGAATAGTCACGAGTGGGTGATAGAAGCAAGTCGATCATGGCATGTCTGAACGTACTGGAAATAGTTTCGAGACTTACATAGCATCGATGCTAACATAGCATCGATGCTATGTACTACGTGTGAACATAACTTTACATAGCGTCGATGCTATGTACTACGTATAAACATAACTTGTGTAATTAACACATGAATAGTACATTTCAGCCTGGCAGGCACATTCCACAGATACCGCGCTTGTGACTATTTGTAATGTGAGCGCAATCGCTGCTTCACTCGCTGCTATCTTCACTCGCAACTATTATAATTCTGTCTGTTTCATGTGGTGCTATAATAATTATAATGTAATGTATGTATTCATGTGATGTAGGGGTAAGTAGGCTACTGTGTATAACTGTGTGGTAAGGGAGGGGTTTTTTTTTCCTTCTTTTTATCTTTTTCTTTTTATATATATGATATGGTCTTTAGATATTGATTTACATGTGCTTACCAGATAATAGTGTGCATGTGTTTTATTTTGGTATAAGATTGGAGTTCAGTCAATTTTGACATGTACAAGGTTTATTTAAAATTAATTATTTTAACACATGTATTTGCTAGTTGATTGTATTATCGATATGTTACAAATGAATTGTTATTGTGTTATTATGTTGATTTATGAAGACAAATAAAATATTATTCAAAACAAAAACTTCGCATGATATGACCCCTGTGCACAAACTTCCGCCCGTTTTGACCATGCATACCAATTATACTCGGGTCACCGTGTGTGGCGCAGTAAGTATTGTTTTGGCAGCGAGTGAGCGATGAATAGTCACGAGTGGGTGATAGAAGCAAGTCGATCATGGCCTGTCTGAACGTACTGGAAATAGTTTCGAGACTTACATAGCATCGATGATATGTACTACGTATGAACATAACTATTGTTCGAAACCATGCAATTCTATTGTGGGCATGTGCTGAGCTGGGGGAAGTTACATCCCTGATAGCAGAAAGTGTTAAAAATGACGTGATATTTACGTCGCGGTTTTCGTCTTTTTTACGTCCTGTAATTACGTCAATAAGACGACAACTTGCACCAACGCAAGACGTCAAGAGGACGTCTTATTTTGACG